>LZPO01066288.1:154819-166390 GCA_001675575.1 Neotoma lepida
CACTCTCAGCCAAGGCGGGGCAAGCCCCTCCTCCCTGCGCCAAGACTGTGCCAGGTGTCCCACCTTGGGCACTGGGCTCCAAAATGTCAGCCCCTGTGCCAGGGACAGATCCTGATCCTACTGCCTGGGGGCCCTCAGACACTTCAAGCCAAAAAACTGGTGCTGAACTGACCCCCCTGGAGACTTGAGACTTATTCTTTCTTATAAATGCCCAGCCTTAGCTTGCCTTATTTCTAGCCAGCTTTTCATAACTTAAATTATTCTATCTTCTGCCTCTAGGCTTTCATCTTTCTCTATTCTATATATCTTTCTTTACTTTTTACTCTGTGGCTGGTTGTGTGGCTGAGTGGCTGGCCCCTGGTGTACTCCTCCCCTCCCTTCTTCTCTTTTTCTCCTTCTGTTTATTCTCTCTGCCCAGCCAGCCTCACTTATNCTTTCTCCTGCCCAGCTATTGGGCCAATCAAGTGTTTTAGACAGGCAAAGTAACACAGCTTCACAGAGTTAAACAAATGCAACATAAAAGAATGCAACACATCTTTGTATCATTAAACAAATGTTCCACAGCATAAACAAATGTGACATATCTTCAATTAATAGTCCATAACACACAGTTTACACACACACACACACACACACACACACACACACACACACACATACACACACACACGCACTGGTGCTTGTCTTTTATGAATGTACCAGTACTGAATCTGAGGTAACCAAGGTGTGCATAAAGACATTGATTTTAAATTCTCCTTCATTGAATGAACCACTGCCCTGACATTCTAAATATTTCATCAGGAAACAGCTTATGAACTCCTTGTGTCTTGTCTTCCAATGGCTGACAGTGCTGGATTTTGCTATTATTGCACCCTTTTGTATTTAGATGGGATTCCAGGTCATAAAAGAATTACCTAACAGCAAGAATTCACAGGCCTTTTACCCTCTCCCCATCATTAATATTTTCCTTCTTGTGCCTCTACAATAATAAATACCATAAACATTGTTTTATTAAAAACTTATACACACACACACACACACATACCCAGAGAGAGAGAGAGAGAGAGAGAGAGAGAGAGAGAGAGAGAGAGAGAGAGAGAGAGATTAAGAAGTTAAATTTTAAGCAAAAGCTAATTATAAGGAAGAGGGGGTTTAGGCCATTCTGATTTTTCTCAATTTAAAGGGTCTCAACACAAATTTTTGATTCAAATCATTTTATTTTCCTTTCATACTCACATGTGCACTCACTTGTGCCATGGTACTTCTGTGGAGGTCAGAAAACAAACTTTTGGAGTTGGGTCTCTCTTTCCACTGTAATTTCCAGGTATCAAATTCAGGTTATTGGGTTTGGGTGGTAAATGCCTGTATCCCCTGAGCCACCTTGTTTGCCCAGATTCTCACATTTTTAGTGTACTAATTTGAATATAGTTTATAGTGACAGGCCAGCCTAAATCAATTCTCTTTGATACTCTATTCTCTAATCCTTTACCTAGTGATCCAAAGGACTCTGGTTCCTAAGTAATTATAAATGTGTTCTCCTTGTGAGTGGCTTGGCTAAAATAAGATTATGAGAAGAGACACTGTCTTCTTGTGACCAGATTATAAAAAAATTGTTCTCATAATCAAATGGCCAAATCTCAGCTCACATCAAAAAAACAACCTAAGATATAATGAATAGATGAAATGTAAACCTATCACTTCAAATAAAATTACAATTGACACTGGAGGCCTATTTTCTTCAAGATATTGATAATAAATAAAAGCTGGCTCCTAATTATCTATCTCAGCATTCCAGAAAGTAGAATAATAAATGCTAGCATGATCGTTTTTAATTCAATATGTGGTGGGTGGGAGACATATGACAGGCATGAGTTATAACATTCAGACTGTGGTTTNGTAACAGAGGTAAACAAGTCATTAAAAATAGAGGCCATCCTGGGCTTCTCCTTACACTGAGAGCAGCACTTCCATCTCTCCAAGTGTTTGGTTTTAAACCAAGCACCACTATTAATAAGACCTCTTATACCAAAATAAAATGTTTTCGAAATAAAGTAGGCCCCACCCACCACCTTCCTCCAGCGAAACCCTGCTTGTGTTTGGTTAGAATCCCTTTGTAATTAAGGAAATCTGTTTTTGGTTCTGTGGCTTGGGTAGGAGGTATTTGTGTACAGGAATGGACAAATGGGTGAATAGAGACATAGTTCCTTTAAATAGAACACTCACAAATAGCATAAGAAACAACTAGATGAATGACCTTTTGACCCAGATGATCTACAAATTGCTGCTGCTGTTCATTCGGCCCCAGTTAGGTGAACACCCTAAAACACTCGAGTGGAGAAATCAGCCTCCAATGGATGCTGCAGTCCTCGTATGATGGAGTCTCGGCTTTGCTTGAGGAGACTTTTCAGAGAAGTTTTGACTGACCTCATCAAAAGTCGTGATTCACTTCAGTGGTACTGAACACTTTTGTTTGAAGTTAAAAGCATTATCAAAGGGCTGGAGAGGTGGTTCAGTGGTTAAGAGCAGTGACTGCTCTTCTAGAGGACCTGAGTTTGATTCCTAGCACCCATATGGCAGCTCGCAACTATCTGTACCCCAGTTTCCAGGGATCCAACATCATCTTCTGGTCTCCATGGATTCTGCAAGTAAGTGGTGCACAGAAGTACATCTGCATGCATGCATACATACACATAGAAAAATAAAATAAAATCTTTTTGAAAGTGATCAGGAAACTACTCCTTAGTAGGCACCAATATGAGGCCTCGAGAATTGAGTAGCTATCAAGAAAGGACTTGTTCCAACAGTGCTGAGCCTGTAGCAGGAAGGCAATTATAGGCAGGAGTTAAGTCTGGCATGATGGTCCATGCCTATACTTCAGCACTTGGGAGGTAAAGTCAGGAAGATCAGGAGTGTGAAACCACCTTCAGGTACATAGTAAATCCTAGATCAATCTGGGCTACATGAAACTGTCAAGAAACATAAAAAAGGGCTTAGAAGATAGCTCATTGGATAGAGTGCTTACCTAGCAAGCAGGGGGCCTACATTCATTTCCCAGAATCTTCGCAAAGACCTTGTCAGATCTCTTGGGTTTATGGGCCAGCCAACCTAACCTAAATGGTGAGTTTCAGGACTCTGAAAGACCATGTTTCTCAACTGGTTTTCAAAATGGTGGGCAGTGTCAGAGAAATGACAACCAAGGTGTCCTCTGACTTCCATGTGCGCTGTATACACACACACACACACACACACACACACACACACACACGCACACACTAAAACTAATAAGAAAATCCACAAAAACAAACCAAAAAGCAAGAATTAGTAAACATAGTAAAGTATGCTCTTTGAATATGACTATCTTTCTAAAATTTGGGGACTATATGAATCCAGCTGCCATATATTCACTTCTTCAGTCATGAAATCATGATAATATTTGAATATTACTATTTTGAACTTTATTCTTAATAGCATCATTATGTGTGCACATGTGTGTGTGTGTGTATGCGCCCCACAGTGTATGCATGGAATCAGAGCACATCTTTCAAGAACTGGTTCTGTCTTTCCACTGTGGGTTCCAGGGATTAAACTCAGGTCATCAGGCTTGCACACAAGGGCTTCCACCTGCTGTGCTAACAGCCCCTTCGAGCTGACAGCTTTTATTTCTTTCCAGAAATTGTGAATGATAATTATGACAGAGGTGTTTCTCATAACACGGGGGAATCAGAGCAGGTGAATACAAAGGCTGAAAAGCTGCACAAAGCCACAAGAAGTCTGGAGGCAGCAACCATGAAAGCTAATCCAGCTGCTCAGCAAGGCCAACAGGAACCCAGGCTCCTAACATTCTCTTCCAAGATTCTCAGCACGTTGCCTTCTGTACTCATGTTGCCTCATGGTTGCAAGATGGTTGTGGGCCCTGACCATCATGTACTTATTCATCTAAGGAATAGAATGAAGAATATGGGGAATGGTCACACCTGACCACTTTTATTAATAAAGCCAAAAATTACCAGAAGTGGTGCCTCACCTTTAATCCTAGCACTTGGAGGGCTGAGGTATGAGGACCATTAGTTTGAAGGCAGCCTGGCACATATGGTGAGATACTGTATCAGAAAAAACAACAACAACAAATGCCACCACCAATAGCAGTAGCAAAAAGATCTCAGAAATGGCCAGGAGCAATTTCTTCCTATGTTCTATTAACTAGAATGAAGTGAGGTATGCCTTGAACATGCCAGCTTGGATGAATTGCAACAATGCTTTGCTTAGGTCTGTGCTGTTCTNTATAAATGAAGGGTGGCGTTAATGAAAACTCAGAAGCCAGGAATAAAGGTTCATGCCTATGGAAGCTGAGGCAGGAGGATTGCCATGTTACCAATCCAGCTTGGGCTACAAAGTGAGAACCTGTTAGAGAGGGGAGGTTGGGAAGAAGAAGAAGAAAAATTGAAGAGAGAGTTAAGGAAAAGAGAGCAAAGGTGAGGAAAAATCTATTTGGTAGGTCTTGACCTTGTCAACAAGATTTATGATTCAGAATGAAGGATATTCAAAAGAAACTTGAGTGATCATGTCTTACTCAATTTTTATTGCTCTCAACTGGGTGTCTGGCAAAATACATGTCTGCTAATGAGCGAATAATAATACCTTGCTCTTCTGGAAAGCNTTGCAGCACACAAAGTGCTGGCACATCCATCATCCCATTTGATCCTTGTAAAGATCCCTATGAGTCAGACAACAAGGGCATCTCCTCTCACCTCACAGATGAATAATCAGAAGTTCAGAGAGGNGAGCCACCCACCTGGCTTTGGGTCATGCTATTATTAAGTGGTAGAACTAGAAAACAAAGTCAAGTTTGCTGACTCCAAGCTCTGCCTTCTGGAGCCAAGCTTTAGCCAATGTTGCTCCTGAAATAAGGGCAAGAAGTCAAAGCCTATGTGCTGGCTGGCACCTGTGGAAGACAACAAACACACTCCTTCAGATTCTCCAATTTCCTAAACGCATCAAGAGTCAGACACAGGATCCCTGGGACAAGCTGCCAAGCTAGACTAACATTACCAGAGAGCTCTGAGTTCAGCATGAGGGTCTACCTCAAAGTAGGGAATGATCAAGACACCCAACACCAACCTCCAGCTCCCATGTACACATGTACTTGCACACACATGCAAACATGCATGTACCACACACACACACACACACACACACACACACACGAGTGATCTCATCTGCCTCTTGAGTGCTGGGATTACAGGCAAGCTGCCATGTACTCAGCATTTACGTGAGAGCTGAGAATTTGAACTCTAGTCTTTACACTTGCGTGGCAAGGCGTTTACACAGTGAGCCATCTCTCCAGGCCCTAGCTTCTGTTTCTAACTGAACCTATTTAGAATATAAGTTTTAATGTCATACAACATAAACTGGAATCTTAGCTTTAATACTGACTAGGTGACCATAAGAAATCTCTTTAGCCCTATGTTCTATTGATTTTGCTCTTCTGTCAAATGTAAATATGGGGCTAGAGTGATAGCTCCATGGTGAAAGCACTTGCTGCATGAACAGCCACTGTAAGGAATGGAATTCTGAACCATAAACTCAATTGCTGGGTGGGTATGCAGCCCACCTGAAATTCCAGTGCTCAGAAGAGAGACACAGGACATCTCTGGGACAAATTGGCTAGCCAAACTAACTACATTGGCAGGCTCTGGGTTCACGTGAGAGACCCTGCCTCGGGGAATGAGGTGGAGCCTAATGGAACAAGACTCCCAAAGTCAGCCTCAAGCCTCCATATACACGCATACACATGTGCACATACTCATAAAATATCACAGACCCATGCAAAATAGAATGAAATATTGAGTTTCTTGTTTTAATGTTGGTATGGGGTTTAAACTAGATGGTCTATGTAAAGTGGTTAATTTCAGCATTATGGATGTGGCATCTCACATCTGTGATACTGTGACTGTAAATGATCTTGAATTCTGTCAGAAGCCTACAGAAGTTTTCAACTTCATTAAGAAGCAGCATGGATAGGCTACGGAGGCACGTCCATCAGCTCTCAACCATGCAATTTCTATGGCCTCTGNCCCCTCACAAATTTTTTATAGCTAATGTTTTCATATGCCTGACATGTTTCAAGGGGGCTGGAAGTAAAATTTTAATATTTCTGCACACTTAGGGTTTCCTGCAAAAATTTTTACTGTGTTTTAAAGAACAGATTTGAAATTCAAAAGATTATTGACTAGATAGTAAAAAAAAATAAAATAAAAACAAGAAACATAGTTACCTGGAGGCCTCAAGTTCTAGGATACCAGATGAGAACTGCAGAGACAGCTTTGAGGTGGAAACTGCATATATTTGCCTCGTCTTTCTCTGGAGGTACTTGCTCTTAACAGGGCAAAATCCAGGATTCTTCCCTTTCTTTGCCCTTTTTATCCCTTTCTCAAAACATAAGGAAATGTATCTTTCCTANAACAGTTCCACATTCATTATCTGTGGGGTTCCTGGCCTGCAAGACCATCTTCTCAGTCCCATACATGTGTAGGTCTCATCTCATCGCTGCAGAAGACAGAGGCTTGGCAGGGAAGGGCACTGATGAAGTCACCACTGTAGCCAGACTCTCTCCAGAAACCTCCTCTCCCTATTTTTCAGGATGATGCAGAATACACAACTACCGAACGTCACTCATTTATTTCTCACTATAGTATGCTTATTACAACTACTATTTTTTTTACTTTGAATAGAATATCTGTATTTATTTTTTGAATATTTCCTACATGTGAACAGTATATCTTGATCATGCCCACCCCATCTCCTCCCTTCCACTCCTCCCAGGCATTCCCAATATGTTCCTCTCTTTTGTGTAGGTTTTGTACGAGTAACCACAGTTGCTGTAATTCCATGGGTGCTACAACCGTATCATGTCCAGAAGACAGAACTGTTCAGCATTCCTCTGCCTCCTCTGGATCTTCCATTCCTTCTCTTTCTTCTTCCACAAAGCTCCCTGAGGCTAGTGGTATGGTGTTAAAGCCATGCCATTTAGGACCAAGTACAGAATGCTCACTTATTCTCAGCACTGTAACTTATTCTCAGCACTATAATGATTATTTATAGTCTCTGCATTAACTGCCAACAACTTCAGAGAGAAGCTTCCCTAGCCAAGGTTGAGTGCAGAACTAGTTTATGGATATAAACATAAACATATAGAAGGCAGCTTGACAACATGTTCATTTGGCAAAACAACAGCAGTTAGTCCCCCATACACACAAGGACCTGTGATCTGCCCAGTTGTGGGCTTTTGACCAGGTTTACAGTACCAGGCATGAATTCCCTCATGTGAAGTGGGCCTCAAATACAATCAGAAAGTGGTTGGCTACCCCCACCCCCAACATCATCATGTCACTCTTCTACCAGTGGGCACATCTTGCCTAGAAGGTTAGTATTCTAGTGTACCACTTGGTCACACCATTGGTGGATTTTTCTCCCTGTAGTAGTATAAATGAGAAATGTCTCCCAGAGGCTCACTTGTTTGAACACTTGGTCCCCATCAGTGACATTTGTTTGGTGAAGTTATGGAACTTTTGAGATGTGGAGACTTGCTGGGGGAAGTACATTACTAGGAGTGGGCTCTGAGAGTTTATGGCCTCACCACATGTCTAGTTCCATTTCATGGCTTCCTGTTTGCAGTGAAGATGCTATCTCTTAGCTTCCTGTTCCTGCCACCTGCTGCCACGCCTTCCTGGCCATTNTGGACTTGAACCCTCCGAAACAATAAGACAAAATATACTCTCCCTTAATTTGCTTCTGGTCGTGGTATTTGTGGTGCTTTGAATAAAAATGGCCCCATATGTTTGAATGTTTCGTCACCATGGTTTGGAACTGTTTGAAAGGATTAGAAGGATTAGGAGTTGTGGCCATGTTGGAGGAAGTGTGTCACTGGGAGTGGGCTTTGAGGTTTCAAAAGCCCATGCCACACCCAGTCTCTCAGTCTCAGTCTCTCTCTATATATATATAGATATATATAGAGAGAGATGATCAGAGAGTAGCTCTTAGCTGCTTGTTCAGCAGCATGCCTTCCTACCACCATGCTTCCTGCCATGATGATAATAGACTAAGCCTCTGAAACTGTAAGCAATCCCACAATTAAAAACTTTCTTTTACAGAGTTGCATTGGTCATGGTGTCTCTTCACAGCAATAGAACAGTGACTTAGATGGTATTTTATCACAGCAATAGAAAAGTAACTCATACATTCTGCCAGTGAACTACACAACACTTTCTAGCACTATGAAAACTTGCCAGCAGAGAGGAAATTTTCAGATCAGTTCTAGTTTGATTCATTCTATGTCCCNCAACTTAAGTTTGTGGTATCTTCAGCAGTGGTCGGTTAGCACCTAAGAAGTCCCATATTCTTCAGGTGGGAGCACTGGGGCATAGAGATGGGAAGTAGCTCACCCAAAACTACCCAATTAGTAAAGGACAAAGGAAAGACTTGAACAGAAGGGTCAGACTGCAAATCTGTGCTCTAGGTCTTACGTCACACTGCCTCTAACCAGTGACTTTTTCTCCAAATGCCTGCAAAACTAACAGATACTGTCCCACAACTATAAATCTCTTATTTAATCCTCTCCTAGTACAGCCTGTTTCAAGTGAAAGAACTACGTAAGAAAAGTGTCCTTCTACCTAGTTAGCATGGGTCCTGAAATAATAAGTACATACATATCTACATAATATTCAATAAAGTGATTCATTCCTCAAAATCACTTAGCCCATGCAGGGTCCCTTAGGCCATGAGTGTTCAAGTCCTGGTGGCAATAAATGACCTGAACCTGAGGGTACTCTACTCTGAGACAAAATTGCCTCTGATGTTTAAACAGCTTTGAATATTTTCAGTACAAAAGAGTTTTATTTTCCCACACAGCTCTACCTGTGAAACCTAAGCAGGAGGGTAATAGGAAACAGACAGGACAGGGAAGGGGAAGTATAATAAAGCATTTATCCACAGATGAACAAACTGCATTAAGGGAAATCAACAAAGGCTGGTGCAGCTCCTAGTTCTGAGAATAACGGGGAGCCATCATCACCCCATGGTTAGAGAGGGTTCCTAGAACCCAGAGAGGCAAGTGCAAGTTCACACACAGGGCTGCCCCTCGATGTTTATGACATTCACCAGAGAGGTACAACCACTCCATGGGAAATCAGACAAAAGCTGGGCCTGAGGAATAAGCTTCAAAATCTCTTCCATTTTCATGATCATAGCTCTACAGACACGTGAAACCAGAGCAGGAGGAGGTGTATGTGGTTCCTCCATAAAAGACAGCCTCTGAACAAGCAAGAGGAAGTAGTCACAATGGAGAAACAAACTGTGAAGCCTACTGTAAAAGTCTCATGGGCTTGCCCCTTCCCTGTTGCCGCATCTATTAGTGAGGCCCTTCTTCAGCTCTTGCTTAGGCAGTCATGTTGATAAGGTTTCACTGGTGCCAACTTCTCTGACATTTCTAAGAAGCACAATCTCACCATAAACTACCTGTTCCTCTGGCTCTTACAAACTTTCTGCTGCCTCTTCTGCAATGGTCCCTGAGACTTGGATGCAAATGTTGAGTTATAGATGTATCAGTTGTGGTTTTCTATAAAGATCACCATCTGTTGCAAGGAGAAATTTTCTTGATGAGGGATGAGAACCATACTTACCTGTAGGTATAAGAACAAATATTTAGGGTTTAATCAGGAACTATACTGATTTAGTAAAGTGAGAGTTGTAAGTTAGCAACCAAGATCTATGATTTCACTAACTTCAGGTAACTAGCTAGGTTTCTAGTACTAGACATGATTTTGTTCTTGTAGAGTCCAATTAGAGAGCTGTTGGTTACCACCAACATACATATGCCACTAAGGCACCCTTAGGGTTATCATGCCATGGTGATCACTGTGGTTCATAGTGGCCTTCTGGTGCCATGAAAGCTAATCCTCAGAGGGAAGATTTCAAGTCACTTGGAAATGGTCTCTGGTGACTGTTCTTTGCCAAAAGAAATTTTCTCTCTAAAAGAGAAGCTTCCTTATCTATAAGCTACATGTTTTGAGGAGCAAGATATACTCAAGTCATGTTTACTCTGCTGTCAGCAGCAACAAAGTTATCATAGACCTGGAGTCATTGATGTACGACCCAAATCCCTGATCTACCTACTGAAGCCAGCCCAGNGGGATACTGGTTTTGCTGGGAGAGACCATGGAAGATAGAGGTGGCATGAAAGGAACACAGCCCAAGGCCAACTAGGTTCACAGAGAACTGGATAGGGTTCCAGATAAGACCTGGTTGGCTAGAGCACACTTAAGGATAGAGAAAATTGGAGTTTGCAGTATACCATTCCTGTCAAATTTTACATTTGAAGACACTGCCTATGAAACTTCTACTCTAAACCTGGCTGCTCTTTACCCATCGTTAGCATGTGTGACAACAGAAGTCCATAAACACTAAAGGTGATATGTGATTATGTATTACAGTAAAGAACAGCTTCCATCTTTGACCTTACCTACACACATCAAGACCTTTGTCCAGAAAGGAGCCAATATGACTATTTTAGAATGTAAGTCAGATGACAGTGTTTTTGTTGTTGCTGTTTGGTTTTGGTTTTGGGGTTTTTTTCCCCCTCTGCCTATAATTCTCTATTGATTTCCCACTTCAGTTACAACAAAATCCAGGACTTAGAAACGTGACAAAGCCTTATAGGATTTTCCCCAATTGGACACCATAGCTTACTTGTTTATCATAAAGTTTGTTCAGTGTATCACATTCAGTATCTCCTTACAATTAAATTATAGCAGATGTCTAATATAGAATCACATAAAATAGCAACTACTAGAGAATATAGTAAATGAAAATAATAAATGTTTCATGTTTTCCATNTAGGTATGTTCATGTGTTTATAATTGGAAGAACATTTCGTATATTGAGTCTTTGTTCAAAACATTTTTCAGTTCTCTGTGACCTCTGCCCTCCTTCCTGGTTTCACACTCACTCTGTCCTTTGGGTCGCTAAGCTCCAGCCAGCTGCTAACCTTGTGTCCTTGTACCCCGACAAGTGGCATTTCCCCCAGAAATCCACACAAAATCTACCCCTAGATGTCTAAAAAAGGTTACACGTCAATTCCCTCAGGTTCGAATGTCACATTCCCAGACAGGATGTCCTTGGCTGTGCAATACAGGAGACAACATTGTCACTCCCTCGTCCTTTACCCTACATCATTTTTCTTCAAAGCTTTCTATCAAATGAAATGTCAAGCTGTTTTCCTGCCTCCCTGTTAGAATGTACATTCAATGGGAACTTATGCTTCGTTGTACTCACTGCTACATCTCCAGGCCCACAGCAGTGTCTAACCTGTGCTTGGGGCTAGAAACACTGCTGCTTTCGGTGGGCAGATAGGTAGATGGAAGATGAATGAACAGGAGGCTAGAGTAGTGTAATGGCCCTTAGGAAATAGTATGCTTAAGTAAGATTCTTAACAAACCCTGGAGTGGAGCATAGAGGCTCTGGCCTGGAATCTCAATAGTTGGAAGGCTAAAGGAGGAATACTTTGAGTTCAAGGCT
>LZPO01066288.1:166541-179842 GCA_001675575.1 Neotoma lepida
CTCATCCTCCTCCTTCTACTCCTCCTCCTTCTTTTTAATTATATTTTTATTATTTAAAACAATGTTTGACTTTAAAATATTTTGATCATATTCTTCCTCCCCCAGCTCCTTCCAGATCTTCTCCCCTCCCTACCCACTCAGCTTTAAATCTTTCTCGAAAAACGAACAAAAACCTAATATAACAAAACCTCCCCCAAACCAAGAAAACAAAATAAAACACCACCCTACCACAAAAAAAGAAAAAATAAAATGAAACAAAACACCAACCTGTCACCAAATAAAAGTATATACACAAAAACCTGTGGTTTCCATTATGTACTGGCCAACTGTTCCTCAACAGAGTGCTTGGTATACCCAGTGTCACTCCATTAGAGAAAACTGATCTTCCTTCTCCCAGCAGGTATAAATAACAGTTCAGTTGTTAACCTTTACCATGGTGGCTAGGTTTTTATTCATTCATTTTCTTAAAATCTAACAAAATCAAATATAATAAGATAAAACAAAAACTGCCCCTCAAAAGTGGGACAAGACTACCTAACAGAAGGAAAAGAGCCTAAGAGGAGGCACAAGAATTAGAGACCCACTAGTTCACACACTCAGGAGTCCCATAAAAACACTGAACTAGAAACCGTGATAGATGTGCAGAGAATCTGCAGCAGACCCATGAAGGCCCTGTGCTTGCTGCTTTAGTCTCTGTGAGTTCATATGAGCTTTGCTATGTTGATTTATAGAGCCCTGTTTTCTTGGTGTCCTCCATTCCCTCTGGCTCTTCCACTCTTTCTGACTCTTCTTCGGGGGTTCCCTGAGCTCTGAGGGGAGGGATTTGATGGAGACATCCCATTTAGGGCTGAGTGTTACAAGGCTTCTCTCACTCTCTGCATATTGTCTGACTGCGGGTCTCTGTATTTGTTCCCATCTGCTGCAGGAGGAAGCTTCTCTGATAATGGCTGAACAAGTCACTAATCTATGAGTATAGCAGAATATCATTGGGAGTCATTTTATCACTAAGCTTTTTTTCTTCTTTTTAGACCAGTACTATTTGGTTTTACCCTAGATCCCTAGGATACAGCTGACTTTTAACTGTAAACACACACACACACACACACACACACACACACACACACACACCCCTCCATCATGATCACTGCCTGGACTCTGACTACTGATAGCATCAGATGGTTTCACCCAGGTGAGGCTTCAGCCAGGTGGTTTCATTATATAGAAAAAAGTTCAGGGGGAGTTCGTGTGGGCTTGCCTTGCCTTGACCTGATGAAGGTTTGAAGGAATTCCTGAGACAAGATTGTCCACTATGAAGTTCCACTTTAAAAGCTATTGTTGGCAAAGCCTTCCCTATAATCTACATGAACCTTTAGATGTTTAAGGTCCTGTGCCTTAATTATTCTTACACTCNTCAAGACATGGTGGCTAATGCCTAGAATTGTAACCCTTGAGAAACAGAGACAGAAGGGTCAAGAGTTCAAGGTCATACTCCTTTGGCCACACATTGATTTCAAAGCCAGTATGAGATATATCAGACCCTCTCTCAAAAGAATTATCCAACTATATTAAAATCTCATTCACTCACAAATCCAATCTTATTCCCAACACTTTTTANTTTAGAAATCTAGTTAAGTGTTTTGATTAAACATATGGCAATTTTTTAATAATATCATCTAGAATATAGTTAATTTTATAGTGTATGCAATTCATTTCAGATTTTAAGAGAGAAAAAAATGTTGTTTTTATTTTCCAAAGTAGCCCCCTTACATTGGTTTATTAGCAAGGCAGAACATCAAAGCCAATTGTTTTCAAAACAAAAAAAAATTGGCCCACTTCAATTACAAGTGTGCTGGCTCAGGTTTTCCATCCCACTTTCCCAGGATTAACTCTCCCAAGGCCCTGTTTTTAAAAGAAAGAAAGCAATAGCAGCCATTCCCCAAATAGTAAGGCTCAGGATTAGCAGAAAGTGAGAGAGAAGACTGGCCCAGACCCAAAGCACATTCACCAGCAATTCTAGAGACTTAAAGCATAGGAAAACATTAGCGAACACAAGGGTTTATTAATTCATTTTTTGATAAATATGTATGTGTAAAATATTAGTGGTCTATTTTATGTTAGTCACAACTCTTACCAGTAGAATAAAATGCTAAAGATAGACAACATATTGTTGTAGAAGTATAAGAACTATAAATATATCAACATGCAAACAGCTAATTATGAGAGACCTTATTAGAGAATAATAGGCCCACGCAAAAAATCAAATGTTATAAAGTCTTAGGAAGCAAAGGAGCATCTGGGAATGTGAGTGGGTAAGGCTGGAGTTGACTAAGTAAAGGGCTCCTGCAGGACCTGTCTGAGTAGTAATTACATGCTCAAGTGATGAAAAGTCTCTACAAGACACTTTCCAGAAACAAAAACAGAAAGACTCTAAAGTAGAAAGACACTTGTAGTGTTTGAGATAAAGAAACATCATGATGGCCAGAAAAGAGTAAGCAAGGAGAAGAGTGAAGGAAGTGAGGACAGAGATCTAGCAAGTTCCAGATAAATTATGTATTAGGTTAAGGAGGATGGAGAGATGACGCTGTGGTTCAAGTGTTTGCTGCATAATCATTAGGCCTAGCGTTTGGATTACAGAATGGATGTAACAAGCTGCAAGCCAGGCATTCTGTAAACACTTATGACTCCAGCTCCAAGGGATTTGACAGCCTCTTCTGATTTCACCTCATGCACAAACACACATACACACACATATCTATAAATAGGTAGATAGATAGATAGATAGATAGATAGATAGATAGATAGATAGATAGATAGATAGAATGTATTTTAAAAATTAAAAATACTTATTAGGTTCAAATAAGTGTTTCTAACATTGTAAAAACAAGTCTGTTGCTGAAATAATTCTTAGAGAGTATCTTTAGTGTTCATCATCATCATCATCATCATCACTTGATAGAACCAACATTGTTCCAATACCCAAACCACAGACACACAGCACAAGAAAGAGGGAGGGATAAAGGAAAGTAGAAGCTACAGACCAGTATCTCTGAAGTATATGAATTTGAAACTTCTAAAAAATATCAGCAAGCCAAATCCAACACTACATCAAAAGGAATGTCCTCTCTGATGCAATNGAANTTACTCTAGAAATTCAAGAAATGCTCAAAACATACAAATCAATANGCATAGTACATAAATAAAATGAGAGATAATGCCACATGGTGCTTCTCAATAGTTGCATCAAGTGCATCTAGAATATTTAACGTAGGTAAAGAGGTAGGAAGGTGGCTTCTCATGGGTTGGAAGATTTGATGCTGTTAGTATATCCATAGTAACCAAGGCAATCCACTCATTTGGTACAATCCCCATCAAAATACAAATGGCATTCTTCACAGAACTAGAAAAGACTATGCAAACATTTCTTTTAAAATATTTTAGTTAATATTCATACATGAATATGTTTTGATCAAATCCACTCCCTATTAACTTCCCTCCAATTCTTTCCCTATGCCCTGTTCACTCTTCCTTCCAACTTCACGTGCTCTTTCTCTCTCTCTTCTTCCTTCCCTGCTTCCCTCTCTTCTTCCTCCCTCCAATATTCAGTGAGTCCACTTAGTGCTGCCTGTTTGTGCGTGGGTGTGGAACCATTTACTGGAGTATGGGCAGCCTCTTAGAGGCTGCATCCCTGATGAAAACAGACTCTCCTTCCCCCATCTGCCATCATCTGACCATAGCTCCTCTGAAAGGGGTGGACTTCATGAGATGCTCCCTGCTCCATTTGACTTGATCTTGTACAGGTCTTATGCACACAGTCATATCCATTGTGAGTTCATGTGTGCAACAGCCCTGTCATGCCAGCAAATACTGTTTTGATGCCATATCTAATCCCTCTGACTCTTACCTTCTTTCTGTGCCCTTTTCCACAATGATCCATGGACCCTGAGGTAGGGTGTGATATAGATGTTGTATTGAAGGTCAGAAAATGAGAAGCTGCAGTATCATTTCTATGGAGCCATAAAAGATGCATTTTGTATAAAGCTGAGCACAAAAGCAAAGTTGGAGACATCACAATACCTACAATCAAAACACACTGCAGTCATAATAGCAAAAACACATCACACCTGTTCTAAACCTAACAAATTGATGAGTAGAACAGAATGGAGAACCAAGAAATAAATACATATACTTATAGACAATTAACTTTCATCAATGATACCCAAAGAAATCACACATTTTGAGGAAAATTACAGTCTCTTCAACAAATACTTCTGTGTCAACTGGGTAACAAAGATGCAAGTTAATGAAACTAGACCCTTATATCTGACCAGTTGCATGCATACACACACACAAACACAGACACAGTCACACACACACACACACACACACACACACACACACAAAGTCAACCCAAAATATATCTGATACCTAAATAGGAAACTATTAGGAGAAAACACATAAAAAGTACTTCAAGACATTGGCATGAGTAGGTCTTTCCTTGAAAAAGACACAAAAGCAAAATTAGACAAGTAGGTCTATGTCCAGTAAGAAGCTCCCACACAGCAAAGGAAACAACAGAATAAAGAGACTGTCTGCACACCAGAAGAAAATATCCAGAAAAGATTCATCCAATAAAGGACTAATATCTAAACTTACATAAAATATTCAACAACAAAAAAATGATTGAAAATAGGTAGATCATCTGAATAGATATTTTCAAAAACGAAGATACTGAGATGGTCAGAAAGGTCAAGAGAAATAAAATCCAAAACCAAATGATGTCATCTGACCCATAGGATACTGCTCTGGTTTGAATATGAGACATCCTCAAAGGCTCCTGTGTTAAAGGTATGGCTTCCAGCTGGGAGCAATGGATCCAGCCAACTCTAAACCGAAGCCAAAACCACAATGAACCTTTCCCCCCTTAACCTGTTCATCTTCAGTATCTGTTACAGTGACAAGGTCTAGCTTACACAGATTCCTGCCACTAGAATGATTTTTAAAAAAAAAACTGTTGGAGAAGATACAGATCAAGAAGAACTCCAGTCAACAGGGGCCGGATGTTCGTCAAAGCTTTGACCCAGCAACCCTCTGCTGGAGTAGAGATTCAAAGCAAATGATAGGCGTATGTCTGAACTTGTATCCTTTTATGTTTGCACAGCACTCACTGCACTGGCCAAGGTGTCCTGCCAACAGATGAATGCATCTAGAAAACATTGTGTGTCTACACAATGGAACATTATTCAGCCTTTACAAATAATGAAATCCTGNTTTTTTGTTGTTTTGGGTTTGGGTTTTTTATTTGGGAGGGGGGTTGTGGAGNCTTTGAAAAACTAAAGACACTATGTAAAGAAATTTCAGCCCCAGAAACACTTGTACTGCATGTCCTCTTCTATATTTGGAAACAAAAAATTGATTTTGTGGAAAAGATAGAGTACTGATAATTAGATACTCAAGAGGATAGAGGTAGATGGGATAAAAGCAGGCTGGATGAGGGGTATCAGAATAAAGTTAGGGAGAGTTTCTAGTGCTGATAGCCTGGTGGTATGACCATGGGTTGCCACAATTTGTTATATATTTCAAAATAACTAGGAGAGAAGTATTGGAAATTTCCCAATACAAAGAAATAAGTGTTTGAGGATATATAAATGCAAACTGTCATAATATCATTACAACACTGTATACACTTATCAAATCATTATATTGTACACATCAATGTATACAATTGTAATATGTCAATTCTTAAAATTCCTTTTTTAAAGGTGGAAAATTACTCATCCTAAATTTTGGGAAAGAATATATGATTTTATTCTTACTAAAAGAAGAGGAAAGAAAAATAGCTAATTTCAGTGGAGTATGTTGATACATGCCTATAATCCCACCACCACTTGGAAGGCTGAGGCAAAAGGGATTAAATTAAATTCAAATTAAGTTGGAAAGTAAGAACCTGATGATAGAGAAAAAAAGGAGGAGAGAGGGAAAAGGGGGTGAGAAGGAGAGGGAGAGGGAAGAGAAAGAAGGAGAGGAGACAGGAGAGAAGGGGAGGGGAGGGAAAAGAGAGGAAGAAATAAGAAAAATGAAAAGAAAGGAGAAAGAGGGATAATGGGGGAGAAATAGAGGAGAGGAATAGAGGAAGGGAATNGAGGAGGGGAATAGAGGAGGGGAATAGAGGGGAATAGAGGAGTAGAGTGATTCTTCAAGCAAAAGTTATTCAACTCTTCAATGATGGAAAGTNNTTTGTTTTTAATTTAATGCCTGTAGGATAGAGTGCAAAATTCAGAGCAGAAGATCACTTTGCGTTGTGTTTACAGAAGCTCTTCCAGGCACTGCCCAGGTCTTTTTGTAATCTGTCAACAAAGTATCGAAATGTTCTCTTTAAAAGGACTCTTACTAAGTAGATATTAAATATCATCATTTTACCTAATAGCAGTTAACTGGTAAAAGTCCCATACAGAAGTTTTTATCACCAAGAAACTGATGTTTCTTTAATCAACTACAGAGTTTCTAGCAAGTGTTCTGGGAGGGAGCTTACTTTCTTTCCTTCTTTGTTTTGCTTTTCTTTCTTTTGTTTCAGTAGTCAAAACTGAAGCTAGAGCTTCATGCATGCTTAACAAGCACTGAGATATATCCAAGCCCTCTGTACAATTTATTTTGAGACATGGTCTTGCTATGTTTCCCAGGCTGGTCCTGAACTCACACTGCAGCCCAAGCTGGCATCAATCTTGTAACGCTCCTTCTATAGCCTCCTGTGCAGCTGGGTTTGCAGGCCTATAGCATGAGGTCCAGCTCTGTTTGAGAACTGTATCCATCTTTGCTCTTCTCAACAACTATATGTAATACAGCTGCTTCCTTTTTGAAGGTGTAGAAACTGAAAGACAAGTTAGATTACTTGTGGGGATCCCCTGGTCCAACAGACCAGCTCAGAAGCCTGTGCTCATGTTCCTTACATAGTTATGAGACAATGCATATTTCTTCAATGTATTATGTCTAAAGACATTGACAGATAATAATGAAGGCATGAGATCTCTTGCCCTGGTTTGCATAATGTTTCAGAAAGTGTGGTGGTTTGAATAGGAATAGAACCTCCACAGGCTCATATATTTGAATGCTTGGTCATCAGAGAGTAGCACTACCTGAGAGGGATTAGGAAGCATGACCTTGTTGGAGTAGATATGGCTTCATTGGAGGAAGTGAATCACTGAGGGTGGGTTCTGGGGTTTCAAAAGCTCAAACTAGTCCCAGTGGCTTTAGCTTCCTGCTGTCTGCATATCTGGATGTAGAACTCTCAGCTACTTCTCCAGCACCATGTCTGCTCCATGGGCCGCCATGCTCCCTGCCATGAGGATGATAGCTAAAACTCTGAAACTACAAGCAAATCCCACTTAAATGATTTCTTTTATGAGTTGCATGGTCATGGTGTCTCTTCACAGCAATAGAACACTGGCTAAGGCAGTAAGAGATTTATCAATTTTCTTAAAGTAGTGTAAGAAACTAGTTCATCTCTATCTGAGCTTCCCTGAAACTGGGGGGATGGTGGGGGAAAACCACAAAAGTTCTGGAATCTTTACCCAGTGTTCCACTATCCTCAGTACCCTCTCTCCCTTCTGTCTCTGACTGTATTCTTCTCAGCTCCATTCTGGAGAGAAATCACATTGAATTACTTTGAAACTATTTGGATGAAGCTTTTTGTCCCAGACCCTCTCTTGAAGGCTGTCAATAACNGTTCTTGAGTCTAATTCCCTCTCTAGTGAGCATAGGAAGAGTGGACAGAGGGACAGAACACTGTCCCTTTGTCCAAACTAGCTGAGCTTACTCAAGGTCTGGCCATGAGTAGCTTCCCTGGAATGGTGCCTCATGCAATGTAATACTGACAATCTCATTGACATGCTTTATACAAGAATTAAGAACAAGCAGTGATTATCTGCGTTAGCCTGCTGTCCATCACTGTGACAAAATACCTAAGCGAGATCAATCCAAAGGGAAAAGGGGGATTTTGTCTTACAGTTTCAGAGGTAGGTATTCAAGATTGGCCACCTTCATTGCTTTGGGGGTGAGAAGAAGAGAAAGAGGAAGAATAGGAAGACAATGATAGGGAAGAGAAGAAAGGAAAGTCCAGAGACAAAAACATACTTTTAAAGGCATGTTCCTAGTGACCTGCCTCACAGTAGACCCTAACTCCTAAAGCTTTTCTAGGGGACTATTACATAGCCAACCAATAGCATTACATTTCCTATAAGAAGAGATTGTGGGGGCTGGAGAAAAGGTTCTGCAACTAAGAATACTTGCAAATATCATAACTATGAGGACCTGAGTTCCAGTCCCAGAACACACATAACAAGCCTTGCCTGGCTTGTTACAGGTCTTGGACACACCTGTAACATCAGCACTGTGNGGTGGNGCTAGAAAGATCATTGCAGAACACTGGCTGCCTGCCCAGCAGAAAACTGTGAGCTCCAGGTTCAGGAGGAGATCTTGCCTCAAAGGAGTAAGTCAGAACATGCCAGAAAAAAGGCACCCACTGCCCTCTGACCTCTGTATGCACATAGGCATGCACACCTGCACACACACGTGCACCACCTCATGTACTCAAAGCAGAATAGATGTAGTTAACTATATTTTAATACGATACTCATCGTATTTGGGAGCTTTCTAAATTCTCATTTGCACTACTGTGGTGTCCTCTGGTGANATATTGCTTCTAATCTAGGNAATAAAGCTAGCCTGAATATCAGAGGACAGAGCTAGCCACAGAGTTAGCCATAGAGGTCAGACAGTAGTGGCACACACCTTTAATCCTAGCACTCGGAAGGCAGAGGCAGAGATCCATCTGGATTTCTGTGAGTTCAAGACCACACTGGGCTACATGAGATTAATCCAGTCTAAAAAAGAAATAGAGGCAGGCAGTGATGGCACACACCTTTAATTCCACCACTTGGGATCACATATCTTTAATTCCAGCACTAGGAAGGTTGAAAGAGAGAAAGGAATATAAGGCAGGAGGAGACAGGAACTCTGGNTCTTTCAGGCACTCTTTCAGGCTGAGGAGTTGATGAGGTAAGAGGTGGTAGCTGTGGCTTGCTCTGCTTCTCTGATCTTTCAACTTTCACCCTGATACCTGGCTCAGGGTTTTTATTAAAACCAATTAGGATTTGAGCAAAGCATGGGTCCTGGCAATGGTCCCCAATATGCACACCATCAGCACTTGGCCATGACACTGTGGTTCCCTCTCACTCTAGCCAGCAATGACTTCTCGTGTCTCCAGAACAGCAAGCAAGAACTACACTCACCCCAGAGCTGCTCCTGTATCTCTCTACTCTCTCTTCTTCCCTCCCACTATGCCCTGGTTTCTGATATTACACCAATTCACTTACTATGTCTATTCCCACCTCTTTCTGCTATAGCACAGCACAATTTTCACAAAGACAGGGATTTTGTCCACTGTTCTATCCTCTTAGAAAGCTTGGAATGCATGGTATGGACCTGAGAAAATGTTTGTTCAATGAATGAATTGCCTTCTGTTATGAAACTCGTTACCCACATTACTAGTTCTGACTCACTTCTAACATACTTTTGGGCTTCTCAATTAATGCTGAATTTTAAAATGATGTGATAGGCTTTATTTGGCCCAAGAAAAACTCAGTATACTGAAGAAAATGAAGTTCAGCAGGTTTCATTTTTCCATTTAATAGCAGCAAGCAGACTTTGCCTAATAAAGCAGCTTTTCTGTTATGATAAACAGTTGTGCAGTGGAGTATCAGCTAAGCATGAAGGCTGGCTGTCTCTACCACCAACAAAGCTCTGACTTTCTCATGTNGACCATGAACACTCAGAGGAGGCTCTCTGTTTATGTTCTGGTTCTCAGCTGTGGGTTTGGACTGAGTGGCCAGAACCCTGACTGCCAAGTAAGCAGTACCACTGTGTTTAGAATTTAAACACTAGCCTACAAAATAGGGTATTTGCTTCTGCAGCCTTACCTGGCTTGATGTTCTGGGGTTGTTTTATAATTTCTAAAAGTCAGAAATGTGTGTGAAATAATNATCTTGAATGCCTTTGTAGAGATGAGAAGTTACATCTAGTATAAAATTTACTGTCCAGTTGAGTGCAATATTTATATTGTTCTTAAGTCTATTTCTCTGTTCATTTGTGTTAATGGCCTTAAAGAGTCAAACAGTTCCTGGCATCTTATTCATTTTTCAGCGTATTTTTAGCCCATTTAGAAACTGTAAACACTCAAGTTAATTTTATGTCAAATTCTTTTATTTATTTATACTTTTAACCTTTGAGAAGTCTTCAAGGAACTCCCTCCTAGANTCACATTACAAATGCTGATTCCAAGTGCATGAATATTCTGGCTATATATAATTCAGTGATGGCTTGTATCCATAAGGCAACACAGGAAATCCATCTCAGCTGTCCAGTAGAATTTAGATGCCATTCTGCAAGAAAGACNCTAGTGAACCACACAGTCTTTAGGTTTTCACAGTTCACTAAGAGCCTCTTTCATGAAAATATTACCTGAGATGGTAAAGTCACATTTCAGAAAGACACTTTTCAATGACAAACAACAGTCCCTTCAAGTTGCAAGGCACTTAGCAGACTTTCTACATAGAAGACACTGTGCTGATATAGGTAATTACTATCTCACTGTTATTTCACAATGTCCTAAATAATTATGCTGTACCGAGAAAAAGAAAACTTCAAAGGCTCGCTGTGTACAAAGGGAAAGACTGGATGTCTTAAAATCCTGTATCAGAGAATGAGNGCTGCAGACTTTTTGAAAAACTAGCATTTAGCTTAAGTCTAAATCTCCCTGGCTTTCCTCCTAACTTGCTGGAGCTTCCATGGAGGAGTTAAAGTATTTTAAGATATTGTAAGTGTGAATCACAGTGGCAACTTTCTAGGCTACTATTGTTTTTGATAGGTTTCTGTTGCCATGATTAAAAAAAAAAAAAACACAAACATGACCAAAAGCTGTGGTGAGATATTTGTACACCATGTGAAGATGTGTTTGCCGTGATTGGTATAATAAAAAGCTGAATGCAATAGCAGGGCAGGAGGTATAGGCAGGACTTCCAGGGACGTAAAGGAAGAAGAAGAATGGAGACACCAGGAGTCACAGAGACGAAACAGGAGGTGCAAGATGGAGGNGAGGTAGTGCCATGGAAAAGAGCATAGATTAATATAAATGGGTTAATTTGAGTTGTGGGAGCTGTTTGGGAAGAGGCCTGAGCTATAGGNTGAGCTTTCATGACTGATGGGAGGTCTTCATGTCATTATTTGGTAGCTGACTGGTAGGACAGAGGGAGACTTGTTACAAAAAGCAATTTTGAGGAGGCTTACATATCCTGGGTCATATACAGTTCATTGAGAGAAGCTAAGGCTTCAGGGCACGAACCTGGGGGCAGGAGCTGATGCAGAAACTAAGGAGGACTGCAGCTTACTGGCTTGTTCAGCCTGCTTTCTTGTGCAATCCAGGACCACTAGCCCAGGGACAGCATGACCCAAAATGGGCTGGACCCGTCTACATTAATCACTAATTAAGAAAATGCTCTATAGCAGAATCTTATGGAAACAGTTTTTCAATAGAGTCTCTTCCCAAATGACTCTAGCTTGTGTGCAATTGATATAAAACTAGTCAACTCAATTATCAAATTTGGTATATTAGTCTAGTTACTAGACTCTAATACATGCCAGTAAAATTCTTATTTTACATTGCCTTGAACCCCCAATAGCTATAAATTGACAACTACGAAATTTAAAGTGGAAAAACCCACAAGAACAACAAAGAATAAGTGAGCCAATCTGAGAGAAAAAAAGAAACACACAAAAGAAAATCAAAAAAGAAAATAGAAGGGAACATCTGGAGGTATCGTCTTAGAAATTCAAGATGGCAGTTGCTCAGAATTCCTGGAAACCATCTCTCCAAACTGAATCAAAAAGACAAAACCCCTGATATCTGAGCATAGTGATGCCTGAAATTTTCAGTCTATATGAAATGTTTGGAGAGAAATTAGTAGTTGGATCATTGAAAGCCACATGAANAAAGCATTAAGTCTGGGAAGAGAATGTGTGCAGCACGAAGCCCTGTTACCAGCCCTGACATAAACACACTACAGACAGAACTGAAAGTGACATTACCCTTTTCAAAGAATGTGAGGTGTGCAGAAACACATTCTCTGAATGGGCACTCNGTACAGTTTGAAGAGAATGAAGTCCNCCTTAAGAAACTGATAATGCAACTTGAAAACTACTTCTGTTGTAAAACCTTAGCAAGTGTCTGCACACATGAAGGTAACTAACAGAAGCAGCTAACAGAATTGGTTGCTGTCTTAGAAATACAAGAACTAAATGTAAGGAAAATCAAAAGGGATAGCTTATACTGCCTTTTTGTGTGAGTCTAATAACATTGAAATATATTCATAATTCAAATAAATTTACTTTTTGTTTCATTTTGATTTGTTGTTGTTTCATTTTGTTTAGGCAAGATCTTACTATGTAATCCTGGCTGGCCTGGAACTCTCTATGTAGACCTCAGACTCATAGANATCTGCCTTCCACTTCCTCCCAAGCACTGAGATTAAAGGCATGTGCCACCACATTCAAAAAAATAATAATTTAAAAAAATAAGTAGGGTGCTGGAGAAATGGCTCAGTGCTTTAGAGCATTTTTGCTCTTGCAGAAGAACTAGATTTGATTCCCAGCACCCACATGGCAGCTCACAACCATCTGTAACTCCTGTTCTAGGAGATCCAACATGCTCTTCTGGCCTCTATGAGAATCAGACACACAAATAATCCACAGAAATACATTCCTACCATAAATAAATGAATAAATAAAAGTAAATGTGTAAAAAAAAGAGGACAAATGAAAAAGTAACATTCAAAGAAATACGCATGTATGTATAATACATCAGCTAAGACAGCCAAAGATCAATTTGATGGATAATTGTGATAGATTTAAAATTTTTACTAAACTTGAATTCAGGGGATAAACTCATGCCTTGTGATATGTTTGTTAAGGATTTTTGCATAGATGTTAAGAAGAACTGTTGGAATTCAGGCTTTTTGCCTAGTTCTGTTTTGCTTCTAATGTCCCAATGAGTTCAGACATGCTCCCTCTTTGATTTTCTGAAAGTCTGTGTGGAAGTGGCCAGTCTCCTCAGATCACATGCCTGGTGGTGGCCTCACTGGGGAGGCTGTCCAGNTTTGGGGTTTTCTTTATGGGAAGATGCTTCACTGACTCTTGCGGTGTTAATAGGCTAGTCAAGTTGCCTGTCTCTTCTCAGGCAAACTTTTGTAGTTTGC
>LZPO01066288.1:192335-206451 GCA_001675575.1 Neotoma lepida
AGAAAGAAAGAGAGGGGGCAGGGGGAGAAAATGATTTGTTTAAAATAAACAATTAAAATAAATGCAATTTTTTAAATAAATTTTAATTGTCTTTCTACATTGCACACATTGCACTGTGTATTCTGTGGTTTTACATGGCTCATGTCTACATGGAGGAAAAGTTAGTGTCAGAGGTTTCAGTTTATGGTCAGTTGACCCTATTGCTTTAGGCTTGTGACAAAGCAGAATGTCATGTAGTGAGTAGGCAGCAGGGCAAGGTTTCTCACCTGATGGTGGCCGAAACATGAAGAAAAGAGAAAAAAGGGATAAGGTCCCAATAGACTCTTCTAGGACATATTGCCAATGACCTAATATCCTTTTACAAGGCTGCAATCCTAAAAGTTCCTCCCATAGGCTGGGACCCACATGTTCAATGTAAATGCCCTTTGGAGATATACCAGACCCAAACTATAGCAATTCTGATTCAACTAAAAGTTAAAAAAAATTAAATTTCTTAATTGGGCCAATAAGATAGCTCAGCTGACAAAAGGGCTTGCTGCCAAGCCTGACAATGTGTGTTCAGTCCCTCAATAAATGTGATGAAAGGGAAAAAATGACTCCCACACTTGTCTTCTAATCTCCACATGTTTACTATGGCATGTAGACTTGTACACACAAAATAAATCAATGTAATTTTTTAATAAAATTTTAGTTGTCTCACTTCATTGTACACTGTGTTTGTGCCCTTATGGTTTCACATAGTTCGTGTCTACATGGTGGAAATGCTGTANACTGGTGTTCTGCCACTGCATGCCTAGTCTTCATTTCTCTCTCAATGACATTTTAGTATGCTTGGACTGGCCACGGAAAAAGCATTTATACCAGGAAATTCATCAAATGAACCAAATCATGACCTAGTTTATTATTAAGTGATTGACATCCTAAAAATGATGAGCAAAATATCAAGAATTTAGGTTGAGTTTAAGATTTTGTTGTAATATACATTCAAATATAATATTTATGTTTTTAAAGAGAGCCAGTTGGTGAAGTTGTGCCAATCACTACAAGGTAAATTTCTCTATAAGGATATTGTGATGAATAAACTCATAGAGACTTGAAGATAAGAATGAGCCTTGCTGATATCCTGGAGGAGGCTATGTTCTGTCGTAAGTAGAAGAATCAGGAAACAGAAGTCATTGTATCTGGAAGGAAGTGAGCCAAAGAAAACTTTGTGGGGTCAAAGGAGGAAACACAGTTGGATCGGATTTTGCCTCACAGGCCATTGTATGGACTGCCTTTTAATGTGAGGGAAATCCTCACAGGTTGGGCAGAGAGGTAACCTGATCTGACTTGCCTTTTTGTGGCGTGTTCTGTCTGCTGTGGAGGAGGAAACAAGGAAGCAGAAGGGTTACTTGGTAGACAGTAACCAAGGGATAAGTGAAGGTAGTCTCCAGTGCTGTGCAAGAAGATGTCTAAAAATGAGTCAACTCTTAGAAACACTTTGATGGAAAAGGCAATGAAGCCTCTGACAAACTGGAAATTAAAGAAGTTCAAAAATAACTCCAACATTTCAGGCCCGAGTACCCTCAAATATATAATTGATGTTTACTGAGTTGAGAAGTCCAAGATTGTTTGTGTTGACCAAGACTGGGAAGATCAAAAAAGAGAAGGAAGAGTTTGGAGTTTGGGTTGCCTTTCAGACATGCTAAATATGAGTTGCCTAACTATCACAAAAGATTAGCAAGAAAGCTTACAATTGATAGATGATGAATGCATGGATGGATGGATGGATGTGAATGGATGGGGGATGGATGGATGGATGGAGAATGGATGGGTGGATGGATGTACAGGTAATACATACATATATGCATACATACATACATAGATGATAGATAGATAGATAGATAGATAGATAGATAGATAGATAGATAGATAGACAGACAGATAGATAAATATTCTAGTATATCCACATACACCATGCACACACACCCACAACTAAAGTATGAAGCCCTAAGTCTAGCTGAGATCAAACAAGAATTGAGCTGACATAAGAAAAAGTTAATGTATGAGGGCTGAGCCCTGCAGCACTCCAACATTAAAGAGTCTAAGAAATGAAAAGAACCATTGCAGCAAACTGGAAAGGTGTACCTGAAATAAGAGAACCTGTAACTATAAAACATTCCTTTAGGTTGTTATTTATTTCTTTGTGTCCTGCTTCTTTCCTACAACAGCTTTGAAGCAGTAAACAATAAAAACAAATAATAACCTAATAAAATTGAAATAGAAAGAAGTGAGTCACAAAAGAAAGATCAAAATACAGGAATTATGGGAATATTGCAAACGTGTGGGATTAGTGTAGACTTCACATTTGGTTCTGAGTTTCGTAGAGCTCACAGNAGAAAGAAAATATAACTCATGTCCTAGTTTANAGGACTGCTATGATAAAATATCATGTAGTTGGTCATTAAGACAACAGAAATGTGTTGTTTCAGAGTTCCAAAGGCTGGCAATCCAGCATCAAAGGCTGGAAATCCAGCATCAAGGTGCCCTACGTTTGGGTTCTCCTGAGGCCACTCTCAGCTGACAGATGATCGTTCTCCCTCTGTCCTCAGATAACCTTGTCTCTGTACACATAGCCTTGATTTTTCTTCTTCTAAACACATCTAATCCTCCTGAAGTAGGACCCCATCTTTATGATCTCTTTTACATTTAATTGCCCTTTAAAGGTTCTGTCTACAAATAAACTCACATTAGAAGTTGGTGATTCCAAACGTATATTTGAGGGGATACTATTCAGTCTGTAAAAGTTTTTACACAGGTTTTACTTTTTAAAATATTCTAAAATGTATTCTCAAGTGGGCTCATGTATTAAAAATGTCTCATCAGTCCTGTTTTAATGGAGCCTATTATCTTCACCAGTAGTGTTAACATAAAGAGGAGTCTAGAGAGAATGTTCTTGAGCTAATCATAGAGGCTGAAGTTAGGACGACCTTGGCTGCTGCATTCAGAAGTCTAAATGTGTTCTGTAGGAAGGAAAGGTTTCTGTTGTGCATTGTTTACATGCTAAGGCTTTGGTGATAAGCATCAAAAGAATCAGGTAGGAAAAGTGCTAAGCAATCCTTACTAGGACCAGGTACAGAATGTGGGAAGCAATGCTAGAACACTGTTAGAAATGATGGTACAGATCAAATGTCCAGAATAACGTTAATAGAACAAGACTACCAATACTCAAGGCACAGTGAGCTGCAAGATGTTTTTCTCTAGTAAACTACTGAAAATATGATTCTTCTGTGCAGTGCATGGCCTCATGTGTGGTACCCAAGTGCTCTACCACTGAGACCCATCCAGAGCCAAGACTCAGTTATGCTCTCTGGGAGATGNGCAGTAAACATTTTTGTTTTAACCTGACAAAATAAGTGTAAGAAGTTCTAGAAGCATGAATTTCCATAGCTTGCTGGGCATGTTTATCCACATCTATTTCTTCACTTTGATCAACAAATAATTGTAAATCTTAAAGGGATCGTCTGTTTCTTGGGGGGGGGGGCAGGCAGGAGTGTCAGCATCACTGTGAGCTATGCTCACGTTGTGGTCATACCCAGTGAACAAAATGAACAACAAAGAACATGCCTTGGAGATGCTGGAAAAGAACTCACCATGGATCAAGCAGTACTTGAGTATCACTAAAACAGTACACTCATTCTACTACCTGTTATCAACTGAACTAAGCCATCAAATTCCCATGATGAAGCTCTAATCCCTACTGTGGTGCTACTTCAAAAGGAGACCTAAGAGAAGTAGTTAGGCTTAGCTAAATTCATGAGAGCAGAAGACTTCATGGTGAGATTAGTGCCCTTATAAAGGAGAGTAACAGCAAAGGTATGTTCTTTCTCTGCCATGTGAAGACAGAGAGAGAAAATGGCTGTGTACCCACTGGGAAAAGAGCCCTCACCAGAACCAGCACTCCAATGGTTTCTAGGATTGAATTCTGTTTCTCTCTCTCAAACTCTAACTCAGAGGAGGACTTTTCAGTCTTTAAGCTTCTTCCTTGTCTCTGTAGCCACAGATTCAGCAACCTTTCTGATTTAGGTCCTTGTATTTTGAGTCTTTATGCTCCTTGGCAATTTTTGATGGTGCACACACATGTCAATCCTAGTGTTCCATGAATAAGCCTTATTTTCATTCTCTGTCCATGGCATCCCCATCCCAACCCTGACTCCTTCAACCTGTACTTGACTGAAACAGGCTTGGGTTTATGTTAGTTCAGAGTTCATTTGAAAGCAGAAGTAAGAATACATGGGGTGAGGAAAATGTTATCAGATCCCAAGTTTCCTCAACACANAATGGACTGTGTTTTAATGATGCTTCACAGGCTACAGCTCCTGGTGCTGAGGTGAGGCAGGCAAAACCACNTTCATGTTTCAACAGACTCTGTTGTGAGTCCCTCAGAAAGTGCAAATTCTGGCAAAAGACTGAACTGTAGAGACATGTCTTCCTCACTTCTTTGGGAGAAGTCTCTTCTTCCCCCAATAAATCATATGTAATTCCAAGTTAGCTTTTAAAGATGAAATTTTCTGCTCATTAGAATGTAGTGGCATGGGGGCTGGGGAGATGACTTGCTCATTAAGAGCACATACTGTTCTTCCAAGGGACCCAAGTTTGGTTCTAGAAACCTACATCAGGCAGCAAACAACCATCTGTAACTCAAGCTCCAACAGATCCAATGCCCACTTCTTGCCTCCAAGGGAATGTAGCCATTGGGACTGGGTTCTCACAGCTCTGAATTTTGATTGGTTGTGGTAAGAATATTTTTAATTGCTCAAAGATTCTCTCTCTCTGGTATAGTTTTTAAATTTTGTTTATTTGATTTTATGGTATGAGTATTTTCTTGCATGTGTATATGTGCACCATGTGCATGCTGTGCCACTAGGAACCAGAAAATGGCATTGGATGTCTGGAACTGAAGTTACAGATGGTTATGAGCTTACTGTGCAGGAGCTGGGAATTGAATCCCAGTCCTCTGCAAGAGCAGCAAGTGCTCTTAACCACTGAAACATCTCTCCAGATCTGTATCATAAATAAATAAATAGATAAACAAACAAACAAACAAACAAAAATATAAATAAATAAAAGCAATGAAGAAATCCCTCCATGTTCATTTTTGGTATAGTCAAGAAAAAAAATGAAACATTTCTGTATGTTAAGAAAATCAGCAGGTAAAAATAAAATGATAAATGACNTCCACACATGATTTGCCAGTTGGGGAGAAAGCAGAAAGTAGTCATTACTGAGCTGAACTGGAAAGCACGGGTAGCATCGAAAGAAGATGCTGTAACTTAGCTGCAACTTGGTGTCATGTGACAATGTACAATTGAGTCAAATGTTGTCCCTTTATGTGATTTTCCATAAAAGTTGGATTTTGAATAAAAAATCTTCTGACTCCTAAATATTAGCACCTTTGTCATTTTTATCAGCAAGTGTATAAGTTTTGCAGAGCAGTCCCAACTGGTCCATCAACAAAACAACTCCTGCACCTAATGCTCAGGGAACATTGCAGAAGAAGGAGCAGAAAGATTGTAAGAGTCAGGAATCAGGAAGTTTGCTGCGAGACTGTGTCTCCTAGTAATGTCAGAAACGACATGCATAAAGTTTCACCAGCATGACTGCCCAAGTGTGAGATGAACAGAGTAATAACAACAGGCATGCCAAAGTGGACAGGGAAAGCCCAAGAGGCCTCCACAAAGAACTAAGGAATGCTGAGAGTGAGAGAAATAGTCTTCCCCAGGGAAGAGCACACCAACTGGTTGTCTAATACCTGGTGGTCAGCTCTGAAAACATACATGCAATTAACATTGCACAGACTAAGAAAGCCATATTTAAGGATATATGTGTTTATATATATATATATATATACATATATGTAGCAACAATTAATGAAAAATAGAAAATGGAAATGTCTAGAGGGAGGAAAGGGGATAAGAAATGATAAAATAATATTGTAATCTCAGAAATAAAAGAAATATTTTTATTAACAATTAATTAAAAATAGAAAAAAATCTTAAAAGTTGTTTCTCTGCTGTGGATATCTATTTTTATTTATAATAATTTGTGTGAATGTATATTAATATATTTGTGTGAGAGTTAAANGACAGGTCAGAAACACATTCCTAACATTTGGGCTAATGGTAGTTAAAAGCCCCTGAGCAAGAATGGAAAGTCAGAAATGTTTTAAGCAGAACGGAATTCAATAAGCGGTGGTGGTTTTTTTTTAATGTTAAATTAAAATTAAATACGTGAAACTAACTTTAAAGCAACAGGATTTTGACACACACACACAAGTTTCAATGCCAGCAGGCCATGCTCAGAACAGAGTGCCCCAGAACGAACCAAGAGCAGAGGCTTCTGAAATCTGGGGAATGTTGTAATCAAAGCAGCCTTTCCCAGGAAGGGGGAAAGGGCAGTGAGTGGGTAGCAAAGTTCAAGTAGGTAGAATGCCAGCCCTTTCCGTCTGGCAGAACTCAGATCAAGTGCAGAGTGCAGATAAAGGAACATTATGTAATTTTTTTCTCTGTTAGATGTGATGAAGACATAAAACAGAAGCTTAAGGAGATTCGTCACTAAGCAACAAAATCATTAACAGTTCACCTTGATGTCATAGGGCTACCCATAATTACACCACTTGTTTATTGCAAGTCCTCAGATGGGCTTCTCCAGGCCTTGCAGATCCACAACTTATTCATGCAAAGCCTGCTGTGACAGGGCTGTGAGAGCAGTCTAATCAAAGCCAGACAAAATCTGAGGTGTAACAAACAGCCACGTATTTAATGTTGACACCGCCGTTCTATTCTGTTTACTATGTGAGGTGCTAAGGATCTATTTGGGCAGCTCGGAAAGCCCCTCACACTGCTGTAGACTCCGCTGGACTGCTATTGGAGAACCCTGGATGGTGGTACATGGGTGGGTNTAAGAGACCCGCATGCCTGCACACTGCCTGGTCTCGCCGCATGGTTATCTCAAGAGGGAGAGGACAGAGTGCAATCATTCCAAGAAGACTGAGGAAGAAGCTTCGAGGCTTCTGACTACCCATGAAAGGCTCTGAGGGCCNCTCATGCTAAACTTTACTCATGAAAGTTATTGGTCCAAACCAGGCCAGCTTCAGTGGAAGAAAAGAAAAATGGACTCTCACTGTGTCTGTAAAGGATGTCAGAGAACGCCCCAACTGATTGACTGCACCACAGATCAAACCTTCCGTGGGCCTTGCAAATCCTGTATAATCACATCAGAGCCTTCCTTATGTTACTGGTTCTCATAGAAGTGAAATAGATATCCCTTAGTCTGAAGATAAGGCTTTTAAGTGACTCTTTCCTAGCAGTCAAGCCTATGGGTATGAGAAAACACGTTTTAGTTATTCATCTCTTCATTTGCATATGTCTTATCTATGTGCAACTTTACCAGGTGGAAGAGGATTTCTAAACCACAGTTTGTAATTGGAACATTATTTTTCAGTTCAATTTTAATATATAGAATGTCAGTTAATCTTTCATGATGAATACAAGGCAATGCTTCCTAAACTTGAAAATCAGGACAGGCAGCAGGCCCTCTCAAGACATGCTGTGCTAGTATAGTTGGTTTTAGGTTACTGTTCATGGCCCATCTCAAATTGCCTCTGTTTAATAGAAACTCATAGTCAAATTCTTCCTTTGTTCGTATTCTAAAAGGTGTTTCTAATCTCTTACACTTTGCAGAGATATTCTTGTGTTCCCCCAAAATGATCAAATTGCTGTATATTCTTTTCTCATGGCTAGTAAGGTGTTACCCCCAAGCCAGATGCTCTGTTAGAGAAATTAAGGTTAATGTGGAAATGGAGGGTTTCTTTGAAATATACCCTAATGGTTCCTGTCCTACTCTATGAAGCCTGAGAAACGTTTTGCATCATGTAGTAACTAGTTCTGTCTTTTCATCCCTTTGTGTTTGCAGAAGTGGGGTGCTAATCTTTGCAGAATCATTCAGTGGCTGCTTCTTTGGTCCTTCCTCTATAACACTNCCATATTCTCTTCCTCCTCTATCCCTTCTCCTTTTTTCTTCCTCCTCTTCTACCTCCTTCTCCTACTCCTTGTATTCTTTATCCCTCCTTACAATTCTGTATCATCTGTATCACTGACCTGGATTGATATCAAAGAAAAGAAAGAGGGAAAACTAAACATGAAGCTTTATGTATCTTTTACTGCAGGGACTCATGGAACTGAGCACACCTAAATTAGAAGTTAGTTGTGATTTAAATTAAAGTAAGAGGACTATTTAGAGTGGAGAGAGGAACTTCAAAGGCTAGTAATCAAGGTAAATGGAGTTTTATAATATATGACAGATANTGGGCAAGCCCAGTATGACAGGAAGATGCCTAGTGATTGCTAGAGACTCAGAGAGGCGGGGGGGTGGGGTGAATGTGCCATGGTTTCTTTGGGGGCTGATGAAACTAAGATACTCTTTTCCCTAATATACTTATTAGGATGCTTGTTTTTATTCTAATAATAAGTTTCCATTGTCAATCCTAACCAGTTGAGTTATACTATCATAGTGGGGTTGTAAGAAGGAAAGAATTGTTTTGTGGAACAAAGAGCCAAAAATAATCTAGAGTTGAAATGCCTTTTCACCTGCACCGTATTTAGCTCACTGTAACTATGTAGAGCAGTGTTCTCAACTTTCCTAATGNTGCAACCCTTTAATACAGTTCCTCATGTTGTGGTGACCCCCAACCATAAAATTATTTTTGTAGCTACTTCATATCTTTAATTTTGCTACTGTTATGAATTGTAATGTAAATATCTGTTTTCTGATGATCTTGAGTGACCCCAATGAAAGTATCATTCAACCTTTAGAGAGGTCAGGACCCACAGGTTGAGAACTGCTGATGTAGACAATCATTCACCTCTACTTTACTCTCAGCTACCTTACCACCATATATGGCTCAGTGTAATCAAGTAGATGATTATTCATCTCTACACTGCTCGTCATTCTGTTGAAAATAGGCAAGAATTGACCCCTCAAAAGAAGCTATAAANGTTGACCAAAATCTTTAATGANCAATGAAGACTTAGTTTTTCAAAGACTTCATTTATTTTTGTTGTTGTTAGCTTTACCTTTTGTGAACTTATTCCCAGCTGACAGCCTTTGTGAAAGNATAGCAGCTGTGGCATGAGGCTTCTAGACACCTAGAAAAGTTATGACAANAACATGCCTTCCAGTAGCACTCAAAACCACTAAGAAATACATTTTCCCCAAATTCATAGCAACTGCCTCCTTGTGCCTCTCAGGACTGGAGCCTACTCCTGACCAATCCCTGTGGGTGAGGGAAATGCTAATCTCATCCAATCACTGCCTCAAGGGAAATGGGTTTGCAAGGACTACTTTAAACTGTTTGTGGTCCATCATGGTTCTTCCACTGTGGTCTTTAGTTAGGGCTTCTATTGCTGTGAAGAGACACCATGACCACAGCAACTCTTAGAAAGAAAAATATTTAATTGGGGGCTGGATTACAGTTCAAAGGTCATCATGATGGGAGGTATGGCAACATAAGGGCAGACACGGTGCTGGAGAAGTAGCTGAGAGTTCTGCATTTGGATCCAAAGGCAGCAGGAAGAGAGAGTGACACTGGGTCTGGTTTGAACATCTGAAACCTCAAAGCCTACCCCCCAGTGACACTTTCTCCAACAAGGATACACCCCCTAATAATTCAATTCCCTTTGGGCTTATGGGGCCCATTTTCACTCACATCACCACAACTGTTTTCAAAGTACAGCTGTGGCACTCAGGAACAGAAAAAAAATTAAGTACTCTTAAGCAGAGAAAGGACGTAACAGATGCCTAGAAGACCACCAGTGCCCAGTATTTTTCATGTTGCCATTCTTGCCTCAACAGAATTCCCTCTCATCCACAGGGCATTGGTCCCAGAACACCTNCCTCCTTCAGATACCAAAATCTGTGTGTGCTCAAATCTCAAATGTCTTATGTAAAATGAGGCACTCTTTGCCTATAACCTGTACAATATCCTCTTGTATACCTTAGATTGTTTCTATAATCATCATTATATANTTATAAGACCAAATATAATACAAATGCCATATAACATAGTTGTTATACAATATTATTTAAGGAATGATGCAAATGATATGCTGAGTAAAAATGTAATTGTTTCCAAATATTTGATCCATAGCTAGTTGACTACATGGATGTAGAACCCAAGAACATAAAGGGCTAGATGATATATAGCTAGTAAAGTAGATAAGGCAAGAGGTGTGATGACAAGTCTTTTCTTTCCCCTNAGCAGAATGTCAGAACTAAATGGAATCTTCAAGGGTCNATTTAATTTACAAAGTGTATCAGGTATGTCCATCCTTCATCTTCAAGTTCATCTTCAAGAATCATGCAATCTCCACCAGAGCTAGAGCATAAGACCACAGCTAGAGCTGAAGACACCACATACTTTACTTGCAAGGCATAGAGAAACTGAGCTGGAACTGACCTAGAAGCTTCTTCTGGGCTGGGATNACTGCAACTGCTTTATGATGGAGATGATGCCTGCTCCACAGGACAGTGGTCATGTCTGAGCCTATAAATCTGGACAAAAGCCCATGGCTGTAGAAGTCCTAGGCCTAGCAAGGAATCTACTACTGTTGTTTTGCTAAATGGACAAACTACCTTCTATACATTTTTGTTTGTAGCTATAGAGTAGTAGACCTCTAAGCCTTAGCCAGAAAAGTCTGTTTTGACAGTGGGCAACTGTTAATGCAGAGACCAATAACTGGTCAAAGTGCCGAGAGTAAGTGACTGTAGACTGTTCAGCCCAAAATGAGACATCTATATCATCCCCTCCAAGAGCCAAAAAACATCAAGAAAGAGTAGGCAAAAAGAATGTAAGAGCCAGAGGATGGGGGTGGGGAGCACTGTGAAATACTATCTTCTGAACACAGCATGGTCAATGTCCTTATGGATTTGCACCTCTGTGGTTATCTACTCAAGATCTGTATAAAAGGGCCCATCAACATTTCACCACCCCTTCCTGGAAGTTCATGATTGCTAAGAGAGGGAGGACTTATTTTCTTCAGGGGTATACCCATTGGCAGCTTGCCCATGCTCCAGTAAATACTACGTCACTCACGAAACTCTAAATAAACTCAGTGGATTTTTTTAAAAAGCATAAAAATATAAAAAAGAACTTTTTCAACGTAGAAGTGATTAAAGGAGAGTGGAAAATGAACAAGAGAGGGTAGAGGGTAATACAAGTAAATGTGATCAAAATGCATTGTATTCAAGCATGAAACTAATAATAAATCAAATAATTTTATAAAAAGAATAAAAATCTAATTACAGAAACGATCACACACACACACACACACACACACACTCCTCATCATATTTTAAGTTTGTGTTGAGCTGAATTCACTTCACAGTTATCTCTGCACGCAGCCTGTAGACCACAGGTTGGACATGTCTCCAGATCATCCNCTTTCTAACAGTTCATTCATTCATTAGTAATTACTTATTGAGTGCCTACTGTGTGTCAAATACCTCTCTAGTCATTGTAGATGTAGGAGGGTGTGAAAGTGTGTTCTTGTGAGGACCATAGTTTAGTGGGACCTTTTCCTTAACATTATTACTTCCACACTCCTTAAAATGACCCCAGGTAACACCAAAATGACTTTTCATTATTACATATTTCTGACTAGCTATGAAATCTGTACTATTACCATCTTTTAATATCAGTAATTTTAATTCAAGAATTATAAAATGTAATGTTTCAACCAAAAGCCTTGGGTTCAGTACCCTTTACTCTCAGGATAATCACTTCCTTACTAAAATATGGAGTTCATACACAGTGTCTTAGTAAATGGTTGGCTGTAAAAGTCAGCTCTTCAAATGCTAACAATCCTCACATCCAAAACTAATGCTCTGAATCCTACACCTGGATACAGATGTGGCTGAAAGGAGAGAAATAATGGTCTGAAATCAGGATACACAATGTGGGGACTTTCAGTCATCAAAGTCAGGTTGTGTCAAATTTTTCCACACACCTTCACTACTGTGGCCTAGAAAAGGAAAAGGAAAACATGACCTTAGCACCCATTTCCCTTTGTAGAGTAAGAACTGTCTTCTCCTTGACCTGTTTTGAGGCGTTACACTTTCCTTTGTTACTTTGTGGGATGTGGTTAATGGAATATCGCTTATTATCCATCACTGGCATCCATGATCTCCTGTAGCCAGTACGTATTTGGAGCCCTAATAGATCCATTGCTGTCAGAGCCCAGACAAAGCTGTTTCCCTTCCCTGTTAGAACCATGAATGTGAAAATACAACCATGTGAAAAGTGTAAGATGACTGTGATCAGAAGAGAGAAGAGAGGAGTTTGGTGAGCACCGGAACAGACAGCTGGGATCCAGCTTTAAAAACTTTCTTCTGACACTGAGCAGCTTCCTAACAATTCCTCAGTGGGGAAATCCACAAGCCTGTCTCTTATACACATCTAGATGTGTATAAGAGACAGCCCTGAGAGCCTGGGTTCAATTCCCAGCACCCACATAGCCACTCACAACCACCTGTAACTCTGATTCCTCTTCAGATCTCCAAGGTCACTGCACATATGTGACACACAGACTTACATGCAGGCGAACACCCATATACATAAAAAAAAAATCTTTCCTTGAAGTGCCATCTGGACAGCGCATGTCTGCATCAACATACCCGACACTAATTCAGACTCTGCATGAAGTTACCTCTACAAAGAGCCCCTCTGACACCTTTTGTAAAATTGCTGTCCAGTTTCCTATGTCCCAAATATAATCTGTCTTCTTTTCCCTTCCCCTTATTTTCACTCAATATGCTAAATAATGATTTACTTAAGTGTATATTTTTAAGTCTGCATACACCAACACACACTAAATGTAAACAGCACATGNCTCTGAAGTTTGCTATTTCCCCAATGTCTAGACCATGGAAAAACTCGGCATATGATAGACAGCCAAAAGGGACTTACTAAATAAATAGATCAAGGCTNTGTGTCAGTAGGACCATTCATTAGAGGAAAACATCTATTGAAATCAGCTAGTAATTCTGTTTTCCAAGGCTGGGAGNTCTGAGGTGTTATCCAAAATGGTGTATTAAATAAAATAAGAATCTTAATATACATCGGTAGCATCTAAGATATGGTCTATTACCAATACCCTACAGCTCTGGAGGAGAGGACACAAGCAAGCTCATTCTAATGTATGTAGAACCTGCCCTGCCAAGCCCACTTTCTAGGGCTGCTGAAGAAAGTACCATAGACCAGGTGGTTTAAATAGCAGACATTTTCTCACAGTTCTATAGCAATGATGCTTAGCAAGTGAGCTAAATCTCACTGACTCTTTATCCTTTTTTAACAACTATTCTTTGACCATAGAGTAAAAGAAGCATCCCACAAGCCAGCCTCTGTGAAATATGACCCAGTGTCCAGATTCTTTCTTTATAGACTTAATATGATGCCTTTTATTCTTCAGTCACCAAAGTGTTTCAGAGCCCCCCAACCCCCCCATCTACTTTCTACCAATGGAGAAGTGACAAGGGATGTTCTCTTTGCATTCTTTTCTGCATTTGTCTGCAAGCCCATCATAAGAAAATGCCACTGGTTGGTTGAGTTAAACTGGGAGACAGTTATGAGGCTATAAGCCCATGATCAAGGTTCAGCAGGGATGGTCTCTCCTGGGGTCTCTCTACTTGGAATGTAGATGGCGGTCTTCTCCCTGTATCTTTTTACCTCTGTGTGCCACTGTTCTATGTCCCTCTTCTTATAAGGACATCAGTCATATTGGGTTAGGGACACTCTGAATAACTCATTTTAACTTAATTACTACTTTAAAGAGTTATCTCAGAGATCTCTGCAGGAAAGTGGTCAAGAGCAAGAGAATTGAAGCCCAGATTCAAGTACTCTCAAATCCAAATCATGGAACTGAGCTGCCCAAGAGAAGTGCTTCTAGTCAAATACATTTGANCTGCCAGACTCAAAGAAGTCAACCTGGAGTGCTGGGGGCTAAGAGTACTCCCAGGAGAGAACTTACCCCCTCTACTCTCTGACATGCCAAAATCCTCAGGGAACTTGGAGACTATAGAC
>LZPO01066288.1:280283-303536 GCA_001675575.1 Neotoma lepida
GGTCCCCGCGGCGGGCTGCGCCTCGGGCTGCCTGCTGTTGGACCAGGAGCAACAGGAGCTAGCCACAACTGCGAGGCTCCTGTTGAGTGAGCAGCCTTGCACCATTCCACTGCTGTTGAGCTGGAATTGACTCCGGGGGTGGGAACGCTGTGTGGACTGGAGGTCTGGATTCTGGGGTCGTGCTTCCTGGCTTGCTTTTGATTTTATTTTTCCTGGTTTGCTTCGTGCCCGGCTAATCGTTTGAAAAAATCAGAAAAGCGAGACCTATTCCAGAAGGAAACAGCGTTTTTACACGCGCTAGATTGGGTGCGTTACCTGAAACCTGAGTGTATTTTGGAACGGAATTGGATCAAGTAGATGGTTCTACAGACTGGCCTGATTCTGCAATCCGACTAACTGACTTAAGCTAATGCCACAACACACACACACACACACACACACACAGAGTTGTTCGTTTCTCTACGTTTGTGTGCTGTTAGTTTGTGCAATTAAAATAGGGAGAGCTCTTCTTCGTGTGTCTCAGCTGCCTATCATGTTTAGTTTTTGCCTGTGAGGGAATAGGGGCATATTAGAAGGATGTCAGTGATCACCACTCTTNATAGAAGTGTCCTCCAGCCACTGGGTGGCTCCACCCATTTCAAACCAGTTCAGGATTTTTTTTTTTGTTGTTGTTCTGCTTTCCAGCTTCCTAATGGAACTCTTAAAAAGCTTTGTGTCCTTCCTGTGTGTGGTCAGAAAAGTGCCAATTTACCAAAAAGCTGTTTAGGACAAGAAACCATGCCTCAAAAGATCTATAACAATAATAAATATATCTTTACTGGTAATTTAGACACCAGGTTTTTTTAACCCACAGGGCAGATAAGTATCTTGTGAGGACTCACTTCAGAAAACATGAAAATAAGTTGTCATGCTTGTGGTACTTTTTTAGTAAATAAAATCTTAGTATTAGTTCTTTGTTTTACCAGAAAAATAGACTGGAATTTTGGCTGAATTTATTTGAAGACGTTACTTTGGCAGTTCGTTCTGAAAGATACATATGTGTTTGGAGCAGTGCTTGTTGTTGAGTGTTCTTGTCATTGAGTGCATTCCTTAGTGTCTACACAAACTGCCTAGAGTAGATGGACAGCAAATGTTCATCTGCCTCTAATCNGTTTATTTGAAAAGCTTTTTATGCACATACTCTGAAAAAAATGCCCTGTGAATATTAATCTACTATTTGGTGCAGACATGAAACTGGTTGAATTTTTAAAGAGGAGCTTAGGGAAAATGAAATGTATTTATAAGTTAGTGATCATAGTCACCTTGTGTTTGAGATCATATAAAATAAANTAAAAAGTCTTAACATAAATTCTTCTAATTCCTTTTTCATATCTGAGTTGGGTTTTAGTTTTAGAGCAGATAAATGAAATTAGAGTCTAAAAATAGAAAAAGGTAAAGTTGTGTATATTTTATTTGAAGATAATTTGTCTTAAGGCTATATGGTTGAAGACCCCTTAANTAAATTGTATTTATAAGAGCCAATTTAATTAGAAACCTAAGAGATGACATGAAAGTATAAAAGCTCTTAGGAATTACTAATTTTTAAGCAGGAAATTTCTTATGGTTTCACTTAGAGAGTAACCATTCAATGCAGTGTGGTTGATGGAAACAAGATGGCCTGGCATTCCAGTCAGCCTTCCTAAGGATGAGTCCCATCAAGCTAGAATCACACCCTCACACACAATTCACTAGAGTTGAGTGACAGTTCTTTTTCCATGCTTTGAGACATGCTTGATGAGGACAAGAAACCATGCCTCAAAACCTGCTATAACTGTAAAGCTGTAACTGCACATAAATTATTTTTAAATGTCAAGATGATAGAAAATACAAAAAGAAACATGAGCATGACTTCATATTTAAGCTTTAGTGACTAAAATGTAAAGGCTAATTCTTGAGAAATCATTAATTGCATTAAAAATAAAAGACCATACAACAGATAGCTCCTTACTTTTATCACAGTAGTTTAATAAACATTAAATATAAAAGCAAAGAATAGTGAGCAGCTGAAATGTCTGTCTGTATGAGTTCAGTAAATTATGCAAAAACAGAGATTCAAAGCACATAAAGTTTATATTAGTGTGTAAACAGCAAGATAAGTCAATATAGAAAATAATGCATATAGTTTGAACCAGTATAAAAATAACTTAAAAGAGTAATTAATGTAACATATTTGTATATAGATATGTATATTGGAATTCCACCAAATGTAGCAGTGACGACTTTCTTTGAATATTCTTTATAAGTGATTAACAACTTCACTTTAATGGGCTTGTGGCCGCATACTGTAGGCTTATTGATTTTAAAATGCAGTCACCTTGAATTTTGTAATTCGAGTAAAAGTTGATATCCTGGTGTCTTAATTTGAGCATAGTTGTGTACTTAGTGGAAAAGCCTGACATGTTCCTATTGTATTGGAAAATAACTTTGTTTCCCTCTTTCTTTCTTTTTCTTCTAAACAGCAGTTCTGTGGTGTTCTCGGTCACACATTTATGGAGTTTCTGAAGGGCAGTGGAGATTACTGCCAGGCACAGCACGACCTCTATGCAGACAAGTGAACTGTAGAAATTCATTACTACTCCACCAAGAAGCCCCCATAAGAGTGGATAACCTGGACACAGACGTGTTGAATTGAAATCTGCAGAGCATTTTACAAGAGCTCAGACCTGGATGGGGTAAACCTCAGTGCACTTCCTTTTATTGCCTCAGTATTACTGGATTGAAGAATCACTGCTTCTTGTTAGGAGGTTCATTTCATTGCCCATTTCTCCCAAGTTCATACTCAAAGCACTGAGATTTCAAGTGGAGTATATTGAATATTGAAGTAGACTTCAGGGGTTTTTTTTTTTGTTTTTTTGTTTTTTGTGGTTTTTTTTGTTTTTGTTTTAGTTTTTTTGCATCATTTCTGTATTCAATTTTTTAATTCTTTCATAACCCTATTGGGTGTTTTTTTTAAACTAAATTAACATGGCTCGAATGAACCGCCCTGCTCCTGTGGAAGTCACATACAAGAACATGAGATTCCTTATTACACACAATCCAACCAATGCGACCTTAAACAAATTTATAGAGGTAAGTTACACTTTTTAAATGTCCTAATTGGTTGCNGTTTAACAGTGGGGCTAACTTGCAAGTTGTTGTAACTATAGTTTTGGTACTCTGAAAGGAAATGTCTTTATGGTGTTGTACTTTGAGAACTATGTGCCTTTGAGTTTGCTTAGTTAAATTTACAAGGCAGAGACTGCCACTTACGGATTTTTTTTAAGTNTCCTCTTATCCTAATGCAATAAACTACAATTAGTTAACATCTTTGACTTCGTTTGTACTCTTGACTCTACTTTCCAGCTAGTAATTCTGCTGTTTTCTGATGAGAGATGTGTAGCCTTCCAGCATGTTCTTGGAAGGAATAATGCCAGTCTATCTGGGCACACATTTATGAAGTTATTAAAACCTCAAAGATAGCAAATAGGTGTCTCTAATTTATTGGGGAAGTATTTGAATGTTACTTACATATTTTTTTAAATTTCCAATTACATTATAATTACTTAATGTATCCTCAAGCCTGTAGTTTTTTTATGGTGAGTGGCTTTTTGAAATTGAAGTCTGGATTTGAGACTTTGAAATTATTTCGGTCTGGGGAGGTAGTTCAGTCAGTCAAGTGCTTTACTGCTCGTGCATGCAGACCCAAAATTTAAAAAAGCGTTAGCAGTGGTGCATGCTTGGAAGCCCAGTACTGGGGAGGCAGGGACATTTTGGACTCAGTGGCCAACCAGCCTAGCCTTCCTGGCAAGTTGTAGGACACAGAAATCATTTCTCANAAATGAGGTGAATAGGACCTGAAGTTGACCTCTGATCTCCACATGTACCCAGGTACCCATGGAAACCAAATTTAAGGGTTTTTTTTCCCCTCACCGAACTAAAAATGCATGGTATATAACATTCCTTTTCACACTGTACTATTTACAACCAGATTTACTTTGCCTCTGTGTTAAACATATGTAACAGGTTCTGCCATTCTTCGTCTACCTGCATGATCAAAAATGGTGAAAATGGCAAATGACNCAGTAGTAATGATGTGCTTCTAAAGACTTCATGAATGAATTTTTTTAATATATATGTCTTTTCTAGGAACTTAAGAAGTATGGAGTGACCACAATAGTAAGAGTATGTGAAGCAACTTACGACACTGCTCTTGTGGAGAAAGAAGGCATTCGTGTTCTTGTAAGTACTTTAGTTTTCCTGTATTTCTGTTATGCTCTGGAAGTTTATTCAAGTTGTACTTCAAGAAGTTCAATTACAAGTCAAGGCAAAATTAGCCCAGTTAGCCTGGAACTTGCTATGAACTCAGCAATCCACTTGCCTCTCCTCCGGAGTTTTGAGAATGCAGGACTGGCTGCACCAATATACCTAGCTAATTTAANGGTCTAAAATATTTCTTCTTTTGATTCAGGATTGGCCTTTTGATGATGGTGCACCACCATCCAACCAGATTGTTGATGACTGGTTAAGTCTTGTAAAGATTAAGTTTCGTGAAGAACCTGGCTGTTGTATTGCTGTCCATTGTGTTGCAGGCCTTGGCAGGTAAGAAAATCACTTAATTTCTTTCCAGATGGGTGGGTCTCAACTTTCCTAATGCTGCAACCCTTTAATACAATTTGTCATGTTGTGGTGACCCCCAACCATAAAATTAATTTTCGTTGCTACTTCCATGACTAATTTTGCTACTGTTATGAATCATTAAATAGCCGATATGAAGGGTATCTGATAAGCAACCTCCAAAGAGATCTCAACCCACAGGTTGAGAACCACTGTTCTAGATAAGAGTCTGAGTTGAAAGTACTAACATTTCCTAAGATTCTCTCTTTTCTTTGGGTTTGAACCTGGACACTTCTGCATGCTAGACAAGTACTCTAAAACTGTACTATATCTCTAGCACCCCAGCTTTCCAGGTAGCTGAGATTCTAAGCCTGTAGCATCAAAATCAGTCCTAAGATTAATATAAGGCTAATATTGAAATGTTAATTTTGCAGGATAATTGATAATTATATTTTTGGATGTGGGGGTATTTTAATAATGAATTTTATAGGATTTAATTTTGAAAAGTAGTGATTCATCAAAATTTTTACCTTACCAGAGCTCCAGTGCTTGTTGCCCTAGCATTAATTGAAGGTGGAATGAAATATGAAGATGCAGTACAGTTCATAAGACAGTAAGTAATGTACTGTCCTCTTTCATGCCTGCTTGTATTTTCTTATTCAGTATCTGAATGAAGTAAAATCCAAGTTATATATCAGTTATCTTCAGTGAGTTTGTTTTGGTGTGTGTATGTGTTTTGTCTGAATGTGTATTGTGTGTCTGTTCTTAGAGGTCAGAAGAGGGCATTGGATCCCTTGACACTGAAGTTGATAGTTGTGAACCACTATGTGGGTGTTGGGAACTGAATCCAGGTGCTCTTAGCTACCCCCCCCTCCATTGTTATTTTTAAGATATTGTACTAAGGCCAGAAGAAAAGGACCTTATCCAACCTTTTGCATTTGTGCAAATGATTGTTGAATGATTTTTTTTCTGCTTTATTATTGACTCGGTGTGCTTGTTATCATTTTGCTGAGATATTTATGGCTAAAGTTGGGGGGCTTTTTGGTTTTAGTTTTTGGTTGTGGTGGTGGTCTCAAAATCATTCATAGAAAGTCAAATAAAACCTGGCATATTATTTAGAAATCTCAGTGCTCTTGATAGGTCCTTTGGTCTTTGTTGTCATCTTCCTTGCTACAAGAAGGAGCATCCTTCAATTACCTTTGTCTTTTTCCTTCCAGAAAGCGGCGTGGAGCTTTTAACAGCAAGCAACTTTTGTATCTGGAGAAGTACCGTCCTAAAATGCGGCTGCGCTTCAAGGATTCCAATGGTCATAGAAACAACTGTTGTATTCAATAAAACTGGGGTGCCTGATGCCATTGCCTTGGAAGTGGAACTTCAGATGGGACGTGATTCGTCATACATAATTAACCAACATGTCGGCTTATTGAATAAGTCTACTGAAGCTTCCACAGTATATTGAAAACCAGTTTTACCAGGCCACAGCTTGACAGAATTGCAGCCTCTATATTTGGGTTTGATCAGCCTGTTTGGACACTTAGCAAAAGATCTTTGCTGGTCAGCATTTAAAATGTGCTTATTATTTGTACCAATTGACCTTTCCTAAAATATGGTATTGAGTTATGTCCTTAAATGTACCCCTGTGCCAGAGTATTATTAGTATATAAGGAATTTAGAAAGATTAGGTGCCAAAATACCCAGCACAATACCTGTATATTTTTAGCATCATACAGAACCAAAATTCCAGGAACTGAGAACACTCTAGACCTTCCATGGTTTATTCCTTCAGTCATTTCAAACACTGCAGGGCTTCTCTCGTTATCTGCCTGCTCACTCTGTTTACATCTCCCACACTCATACCAGTATACATCAGGTTTGCTTAGCCATCAATTTTTTTTTTAGCAAGTCTTGTGCTGATTATTTAATGTCTTTGTCTTATTTTGTCCTGTTATGGGAAACCTCCATTTGAAAATGGACTTTGTTACAGAAGCACATATCTTCAATAATGTCTCCAGACAAAAAGCCTTATAGTTAATTTAATGTTTGCACTCAAAGGTGCAACTAACAGGGAGGGCCTGAGAAAAGAACTCGAGGAGGCTATTGAATATTTTTAGTAAACTGTTGCCTTTGTCTTGTGCAGAACATGTAGAATATGCTCTTTAATTTAGTGAATATTTTTAAAAGGTAGAGATACATTGTTGTAGCTAACCAATTCTTAATCAAAATTTCTGAAATTCTTGTTTGTTCCATAACTACCAGAATTTGTTTTCCAACTTGCTTGAATTATGGTTTTTCCCTTCTCTTCCCAACCTCTCTTGCAAAAAAAAGACGTGGGATCTGCTAATGAACTGAGCAGACATATTTTATATGCCTTTTCAGCTATGTAACTTAATAATTGGATACTTGATCGTTTGTTTTATTATGTAATCGATAAAATGGTGATGTGTATTGTTAGTTCAACCATATATTTATACTGTCTGGGAATGTGTGGTTATAGTTCTGTGGGAGAAATAATTTGTCAGTGTTCACCAGCTTGTAAAAACTTAGTGCAAGAGCTTCAACATCTAAGTAAATGCGTTTGTCACTGAGGTTATTTTGCTTAAAATTAACTTATTTTGTAGAAAACAATGGATTCAGTTAATATTTCAATTTATGAACAAATTTGTTAGGGTTATGAGCACTGTTGAATACCAAGTGCTTTTTATTATAAATTTTGCTCTTTAAAGGTCTGGATAATTTTGAACCAATTGAATGTTGTNTACTGAGGGAAAACAGTTTGTAATAGATGATAACCTTGATTTTTAAAATTCAGTCCCATCAGTCAGTAGTTTTATGCAGTTTCCGATCCAGTTTTCTCATTTTTAAGTTAATTACATGCCTGTATATATTTTGAAATTAATTTGAACCTGAGTATTTGGCACATGATGGCTTAATAAATTTTAACTTTCAATAATCTGAAATGTTTCATTTCCATATTTTATGCTATGTTAAATGAACAGGATTTGTTTTTNAAAGTTATAAATGTAAATTGAAAATTTGATTGAAAAATGATATTCAATCACAAAATTCACTACTGTCTTTTTCATGCCAGTCTAACATTAAAAAGTACTGGTCTTTAGGTCATTGGTTCTTACTAAATGATATTCTATTATCACACAGCCCATAAACAAGCATTTGTTCTTCCTGGGAGAGGAAAGGTGCTGTCATGATTACTGAAAAATCTTTTTAAGTTTGAAAAGTTGAATTTATTAATATTGTATGTATGGTGCTAAAAGTCACTTTGCTTTATAAACACTGCATTATAATATATTTGCTCTTTAGTCAAATATTCTGTATCTGTAAATACAGTGATACCTATGATAGCATCAGAAAAGATACATTGGGTCTGATAAGAATTTGAAAAATTATAAGGAGTTCTTCGATGCAAGAAGTTGGTGGATGTTATAAAATTTATTTTGGAGGGCTGGAATACAGCTCACTGAGTGGAGTACTTGCCTAGCAAACAGGAAGCCCCAAGTTTGAGCCCCAGCACCACATAAATCAGGTATAGTGGTATAGAGGAATCAGAAATCCAAGGTCATCCTCAGCAACATAACTTAGCCAGCTGTGTCTATGTAATTTGCTTGCTTGAGCTTAGGTACCTTCAGTAGTTACTAATAGTAACTACTTTGGCTTCTGTATAGGAATCATGATGTTCCTGATAGAAGTAATGTGATTACTGAATCAGGAAGAAATGCAGGCTCCTATCGGAGGAAAACCCTAAAAGTAGGTAACACTGGTCATTTTGCAGTAGCCTGCAAACTTCACTTTGTTCTTAGTGCCCACTGAGGGCAGTGCTTTCCTTTTCACACGTAACATCCCTTCACACTCAGACACCGCTTACCATAGCATGTGATCAAGTCCCAGTTCCGTAGCCTAGCTGTAATCTCAGTCTCAGGGTCTGTTTTGTTACGTTCATCTAGCAAATAGCTACTCCAACACTGAAGAGTACTGCAAAGGATGTAAAAGATGGTGTTGCCAGATTCTAGTCAATAATTATCCCATCCCTTACCAGTAACATAATTTTTTTGTCTTGAAGTTTCAGGAAATCTTATTGGTTGATTTCTTCCTTCCTCTGTACCACTGAGACTTCAACTCAGGGCCCCATGCATGCTAGGCAAATCATTAAGTTATATCACCAACCCATTTTCACATATTTTATTATTTATAACAATTTTTAATTTTAAATGTATTTTGATCATATTCTTCCCCTCCCCAAAGACCTTTTATATTCTCTCCCCTTCCCACCCACTCACCTTTAAGTTCTTTCTCAAAAAACAAACAAAAATCCTATACAACAAAAAACCCCAAACCAAGAAAACAAAACCATGCACCACCCCCAAAATCCACAAAACTATAAATATAAACATATGCCATGCCATGGTGGCCTATGCCTTTAATCCCATCACTTGGGATGCAAAAGCAGGTGAATCTGTGAGTTTGAAGCCAGCCTGGTCTACAAAGTGAGTTCCAGGATAGTCAGCGACACAGAGAAACCCTGTCTCGAAAAACCCAAAACACACACACACACACACACACACACAAACCGTGGAGTCCATTATATGTTGGTCAATCACTCCTGAACCCAAGACCTACCCTGGAGTTGGCATACCCAGTGTCACTCTCTTGGAGAAAATTGATTCTCTCTCCCCCAACAGGTATAAAAGACAGTTGTTAGCCTTTTCCTTATCCTTAGTGGTTATGTTTTCATTCATTCATTCATCCACTCATTCATTCACTTTTAAAAATAAAATAAGATGCAACAAAAACTTTCACTTTGGAGTTGGNCAAGACAAACCAACAGAAGGAAAAGAGCCCAAGAGAAGGCCCAAGCATCAGAGACCCACTCATTTGCACACTCAGGCATACCCATAAAAACACTAACCAGGAAGCCATAATGTAAGCACAGAGGACCTGGTGCAGATGCGTGCAGGCCCTGTGGATGCTGCTTCAGTCTCTGTGTTCCTATGAGCTTTGCTCAACTGACATAGAGGGCCTTGTTCTCCTGATGTCTTCTCCCTCTGGCTCTTACACTCTTTCTACCTCCTTTTCTGTGGGGTTTCCTGAGCCCTGAGAGGAGGGATTTGATGGAGACATTCCATTTAGGGCTGTNTTCCNAGGTGTCTCACCCTCTTCATAGGGTCTGGCTATGGGTCTCTGTATTTGTTCCCATCTGCTGTAGGAGTAAGCTTCTCTGATGATGGCTGAACAACACAGTGATCTATGAGTATAGCAGAATGTCATTAAGAGTCATTTTCCTTTTTGACTTTTTACTCTGAGACAGGGTCTCACTGAGTTGCTCAAGCTAAACTTCAACTTGGGATCTTCCTACATTAGCTTCCCAGTGATGGGAACGTAAGCATGTGCCACCATACCCACACAAAAAAAGTTACTTCTTGATTCTGGTGCTGTGTAATGTGATAGCTCATTCAGGAAAGTCTAGGGTAGACCAGCTGTCTGGTGACTTTCCTAGAGGAATCAATCAAAAACTTGTGTGGAACCTGCTGGTCCTCAATAATTTCCTATGACTCAAGCAAGGAGAGACTTNAGTCATAATTCTATCAGTTCTGCAGATCATCCTCAGATGAGATCATCTGGATGGATAAACCTCATCTTTCCCTCAGTCACCCATCTCTTCTTTCTTGTTAAAAAAAATGATTTTGTCAGTTAAACTGTGAAATTGCTTCAGAGATGAATCGTGTCTGATCAAAGCAATGAATCTGAGCTCCTGCGGCACCCCAGCATCTGTGACAGAAGCTGACAAGTACTAATGACAGCATACCACCCCACAACAATTCAATTGCTGTTTCAGTGAGTTATTAACTAAGTGAAAATGTGTTTTTAAAACTTCCTCAGCTGGGCATGGGGATGCAACCTGTAGTCAACAGCACTCCAGAGTCTGAGGTCTCGCCTAGGCTACATAGCAAGACCTTGCCTCAAATACAGCAGCGTCAGCAACATCACCCAAAGCAAAAGACATTCCAGGTTACACTGATGTACAGACAGGAGGAAAAAACACAGGTCTAAGTCAGTCATGGCCATTAAGCTGTCTATGAGTTGTCCAGGGAGAANGCATGGCTCTGATTTGACTCATGAAACAGAAGGGATTTTGTAGATTCTTNGGTANAAAAATTTTCCCTCCTTAAAGTAAGAGAAGATTCTAAGAGAAGGAATTTTGGTACCAATGTACTGACTTCCTGCCCGGCATAAGGTTAGCTAAATAGGCAGTCTCTGGGTGGTAACCATTTTGTAACTACGAGGTGGACACAGCTAAGGCGCAANAAAAATGGCAGAACGTAGCCTGGAAAGTTCCACTAGGAGAAGAAAGTCTTCTGTGAAAACATTAAGAATAGAGGATTTGCTGTAGTAATTAGCTCTCACACAAATATGAATATTGTTGCAGAATTGAAGGTCTGGAAGAAGATGGGGGACCAGAGAAACAGGCATTCAGCAGTCCACCTTAAGTGCCTGTGTGGGTAGACAAATTGCAGCTCATAGAGAAATCAAAGAAAAGCAAGAGTGACAGTTTTCAAAGCAGAATTACAAAGAATGTGTTCCTGTAGTTGTCTCCTTACTTTGTTCCCTGGGGAAGTGCTTGTCTTTGTGTGAGCGTGTTCCTGAGTCTCTAGTTTAGTCACTAGGTGAGATGACTCAGGGATTGCTATTGATGAGGAGACCAGCAGGTGGCAAGAGAGGCAAAACTCAGAACAAATTAGCAAAAGGACATGCTGGAATTCCAGGCATCTCCAACTCTGTCCTTCACCCAGCTTTACAGAAGTGACCTTTAAGTGCAATGTCTCCCGTTTCACTCACTCTCAGATCCATGCAAATTCCTCTTTTGTTCAACTGACTCCAAAGACAACACATTACTGAGATACTTACACATCGATGTTTACTGCAGCACTATTCATGATCCCAAGTTAAGGAACCAACCTAGCAACCACAGAGGAATAATAAAATATGGCATATGTACACAATAGACATTGTTCAGCCATAAAGAAGAATGAAGCTATGTCATTTGGAGGAAAATGGAGAAAATCATGTTGAATCAAATAAGTCATTCTCAGAAATATACCTAAAATTATGCATGCATATACAAAATGAAAGTAAAAGCAGTGCTGTGTAAAAGACCAAGGGGGAACTAACAGTGTGAAGGAGAAAAGGGAAGGTAGTGGGTATGGGGAAATAGGCTCAACGCACGTTATGTATTTCTGTTCACAAGTCCTTGTGCAACAGAGTACTGTGCAAAATGAATGTTACACAATGAAAATTTTTAAAATAATAAAAGAGAAGCCAAAAGTTTTAAAAAGAAAGGAAGCATTCTTTTAAAGTATTCTGACACCTTTACTGCTGTGACCGAAGTAGGTGACAGAACAATAGGATGATGATAACAAAAAGAAGACCTACTCATAATTGCCACTCTTGTGGAATTCAGAGTCTAAAAGGAAGTTCCCTAGGAAACAAGACAGGAAAGTATGAGAAGTACCCTACAAGAAAGACAAGTCAAGTATGTGGAAGTAAAGCGAAGTCCGGTCATGACTTAATGAGAGAAGTTTTGTTGTTGTTTGTGGATTTTTGTTTGTGTGAGAATGTAATGTGGAAATCCAGCTGGCAATGAGACGAAAATATAGGCATCAGATACTTTTCACAGATATTGGCTGGCAGGCACCCACTGTGGTACCGTTTGTAAATTCTTTGTTGACAGACTTCCAGGTACCAGAATCTTCTCACCTGGACTGTGAATTTGCTTCAGAAGTGGGTGTCAGTGTCCAGATGTCCTGGTGCCGTTTGTAAATTCTTTGTTGACAGACTTCCAGGTACCAGAATCTTCTCTCCTGGACTGTGAATTTGCTTCAGAAGTGGGTGTCAGTGTCCAGATGTCCTGCATCCACCCCCCAGCCTCATCTCTCGGANTCAGAGCATGGCTGCAGGTTTGTGACGTGAAACTTCCCCCACCCTAAAAAAGGGNTAATAAGAGAGTCCCATTTGTCCATATAGGATCTGATGTCTCTCATTAGAGCCCTCAGCTGTACTGCCTCAGATGCTGAGTTCTCACCCTGCTGTTGTTGTCTGTCTGTCCATGGCATTAATAACTCTTCTAATAAACTTCATATGCCCCCCAAAATTTGTTTCAGTGTCCCTCTTGAGCCCCCATCTGAGACCTTTCATTGCTAGGTTTTTGTAAATTTAGCTGTCAGGAAAGAGTCCCTAATTCTCTAGGGATAATGTAAACACGATAGCTAATAACAGTATTTTTTTAGCCTTGAAATAGTCCAACTCAAGTGTGGTTGTAGTAATCAAGTCAAAAGAAGCAGACCATAGTGTGAGAGCTAAAGTTACAGTGTAAGTTTTAAATTACTATGCCTAAGAGATCCATGAAACAAAAATGCCTCTGACCTGCAAGCCCCTTGCCCAAGGACAATGAATGGAGACTATTGTNTATGGGAGATAACAAGCCACATGTTTTCACTCCCCTAAACAAGTTTGTTTGACCCATCTGCACTGGATGTGCTTGATCACATGTGGGCGGGAGGTATGTAGGCACGAAATAAGTCAGAATGTACACTTGCCCCTGATTGGACCCGATGGGAAAGACAATGAATTAGGGGTCTTCCTTTTTAAGCTGCTGCAAACTGTGACTCAGGGCCGTTTCCCGGGATCCTAGGTATGGACCTAGCCAGAGCCCGTCTACCTGGCCAATATTCAACTAAAGCTTGCTTCAAATTTGGTTTTAAATTGTAGCAGTTGTCTCATTCTCAATTGGTGGGATTAACAAGATTAATAAGAAGAAAAAAGGGAGAGACCCCAAAGACAACAAAGATATTTGAGTACTCTGTTCCAGACACTTGATGCTAAACATACTACTAATTATTATTTAATGTTTATTCTATTTATTATTGTTGTCGTTGTTTCTTGGTTTTGCCTCACTGTCTAGCCCTTGCTAGCCTGGAACTAACTTTGTAAGGCAAAGTTGCTCTCAAACTCACAGAGATCTGCCTGTCTACCTACCACCCAAGTCCTGAGATTAAAGGTGTGCACCACCTTGCCCTGCCTGATTTTTGTTGTTTTTAGTTTTCCTTTTCTTTTTTTCTTTTTTTTTTTTTCGAGACAGGGTTTCTCTGTGTAGCTTTGCGCCTTTCCTGGAACTCACTCGGTAGCCCAGGCTGGCCTCGAACTCACAGAGATCCGCCTGCCTCTGCCTCCCGAGTGCTGGGATTAAAGGCNTGCGCCACCACCGCCCAGCTCCTTTTCCTTTTCTAATAGAAACTATGGGGGTCCAGCCCCTTGATAGTCCTCTCTCAGGGCCCGGGAAAAGTCTACAACCAGCTGATAATTTAATCTTTGATGAAAGGAAATGAATCTATGTACATGAAACTCCTTTGTCCATACACTTTATTATTCTGTGTCAGTTCTCAGCTTCTATCCTGCTCTCATGCCTAGCTCCTTTCNTGCCTGATTTCTCTCTACCTTTATCTGCTGTCCCCTCTAAGTTCTATCTTAATTCTCTCATCTTAGTTCTGCCTCATCTTGCTCTTTCTTCTCTTGTTCTTCCCATCTCNTTCCTCCTCATCTCCTTCTTCCCTGTCTTGCTCTCCTACACCTTCCATCTCGTTCCTCTAGTTCTCTCTTCTAGCTCCTCAATCTAGTTCTTCCTCATCTCTGTTCGCTCCTCTCGGGCTCTTACCCATCGAGTTCTTCCATTCTCTCTTCTTTTCTCTGTCTCCTCTCTGTTCTCCTGTCCTCTTCTGTTCTCTCTTCTGTTCTCTCTCTCTTGAGAATAAAACTGCCTTTTTATCCCTATGACCCTTATCTCTCCAAGCTATCTCTGCTCCTGCCATTTCTGGTGGGTGTGTTCGGTTGCTAAGCAACTTGGCTAGGCAACTTCCATCTCAGCTAGATGTACCTGTAAGTTGGAAGCCTATAGTTCTGAGTTAATTGTTAAGGATGGATCTAATACTAGAGATAAGACTTTGGAGAGGAGAAAGTTAAGCTTAATTAGCACATCCACCAGGCCTGAATTCCNGCAAGGTCATAAAGGCAGGTAAGTGACCATCAGGCTTTCTTTTACAACCCAAAATGGGAGTGGTAAAAAAGGTCAACTAAGTGCAACAATCAGTTAAAAAGGGAATTTATGCGCTCAGTCCACATTCCTAGAAGTTATTAGGTAAGAAGTTACAGGTCTATAAAGTTTGTAAGGCTGTAAGAAAGGAGGGTCTCACCCAAAACTGCACAAGAAATAAAGCTATCCACTTGTCCTAGGAAATAGGTGTTGTTTCATTTGGCCTTCGATGCGTGATAGGTATTTTAGATAAATACACTGTTAGGAGTTCTTGGAAGCATGCATAGCACACAAGAAAATCATTGTAGGAACCAGCTAAAATATATACAAAAGCTAAAATATCAAGACTTCTTAAGCCATGGCTTGATCTTTGGAAAAGTCCTGGACTTTTCCAAGTAGTAGCTTTTGTGATAGTAGCTGAGTTCCATTACATTTTCCTGCGGCTAGCAGCACTTTTCTTTCTTTTTTGTTCTTGGAGTTTTTTGTTGTTGTTGTTTGCTTTGTTTGGGAAAGGGTCTTACCATGTAGCCATGGTGGCCTGGTACTCCCTATGTAGACATAGGCTGGCCTCAAACTCATAGACATACACCTGCCTCTGCCTCTCAGGTGCTGAGATTAAAGGTGTGTACTACTGATTTTTAATAAAGTTTGTTTNCATGAACCAATGCACTTCCATTTTATACAAACTACTCCTCTAAACTGTTCTTTTTAATNAAATGAATCTCAGTTTCTCTTTTTCTCTCTCTCCTAACCTCCATCCTTCTCTGTCTCTGTCTGTCTCTCTCTTTCTAACCCAAAGGATTTGACCCAAGAACCTACACATGGTAGGTAAGTGGTCTATCACCAAGCTATAACACAAACCTATTATAATTGATCACAGTAGACAAATACTCTCTGGGAATTTAGTCAGTTACTGAATGCATAATTTTTAAAAATAATTATTTAACTTTATTTTATGTGCATTGATGTGAAGGCATCAGATCCCCTAGAACTGGAGCTGCAGACAGTTGTAAGCAGCCATGTGGGTACTGGGAATTGACCCTGGGTCCTCTGGAAAAACAGCCAGTGCTCTTAACTGCTGAGCCATCTTTCCAGTCCCCCCTTGCACTTGCATTAATATTTCTTAAACTAATTGCTCTGGTTGACTTTAACTGCCAATTTGGCACAGTCTAACACCATCTAAGAAGAAAGCCTTAATTGAGGAANTGCCCAGGTAAAAATGTGCCTCCAGGCATGTCTGTGGGAGATTATCTTGATTGCTAATTGATTTAGGAGGGCCCATTATTGGCAGCATTACCCCTAGGCAGGTGGTCCTGAACTGTATAAAAATCTAGCTTAGTATAAAACAGACTACAAGCCCTGTAGCAAGCAACTTCCTCCATAGTCCCTGGTGTACTTTTTTTGTTTGTAAAGTGAGCTCCTTGTTTGGAGGCAATTCTATGAGGAATAGAAAGCAAATCTCATATCTTGCTCCTGCTTGAGTTGTCCTTGACTTTCTTCAATAATGGACGGTGACCTGGAATTGTAAGCCAAATAAACCCTTTTCTCCCAAAGTTCCTTTTCGCCAGGGGATTTTAATTACAACAGAAGTGAAACTAAAACAGTAATATTTTAATTTTTTGTGCTTTAGTTGGATACTTCAAGGTCAATATTTTTTAATTTAAAGAAATTATTTTCTGTGGGTTGTATGTGTGAAAGATTTTTTTCCCCTGCTGCCTTAGTTAGGGTTTCTATTGCTGTGAAGAGATACTATGACAATGACAACTTTTTTTTAAGATTTATTTATTTATTATGTATACAGTGTTCTGCCTGCAGGCCAGAAGAGGGCGCCAGATTTCATTACAGATGGTTGTGAGCCACCTTGTGGTTGCTAGGAATAGAACTCAGGACCTCTGGAAGAACAGCCAGTGCTCTTATCCACTGAGCCATCTCTCCAGCCCCCCATGACAACTCTTATAAAGGAAAACATTTAATGGGTGGCTTACACTTTCAGAGGTTCTGTCCATTATCATCATGGTGGGACATGGCATCTTACAGGCAGACATGGTACTGGAAGAACTGAGAATTTCACATCTTGATNTGCAGGCAACATTTAGTGGTCTTAGACACTGAGCATGGCTTGAGCATATTTGAGACTTCAAAACCTACCCCCACAATGACACACTTCCTCCAATAAGGTCATACCTACTCCTACACAGCCATACCTCCTAATAGTATCACTCCCTTTGGAGACCATTTTCTTTCAAACTACCACACTTTCTTTCTGTGAGAATCTTACTTCCTACTCTCCTTTAAAGTCAGTAATTCATTTCAGGATTTAAAAGATCTGAAACAATAGGATATAAAAAATAAAATAACAAAACAAAAATAATATATTTGGTCCTGGACCAAATAATGCACAGCTAAACATACTCCTGCTTANTTCTGCAGTACATGTAAAAAGAAATAAAAACCAAACCCTAGTGAAGTGTATAGTGTTTTGATGAATGCACATTACAATTTACATCAAAAGGAAAACACCATAAATCAATAATATTAGTAAAACACCACTGTGGGAAGAGTTGCCTTGGCCTTACAGTCATAGATGTGTAGTGAGAAGANCAATGGCTAGAATAAACATATATGAACTATTGGTTACCCTTCCCCATCTTCAGCATTTTATAGTGGGATGACAATGCTCAGTTGTTGCAGATTACTCATCTGTGTAATCAACAGGTCCCCTGGAAGGAACAAAAATTTGCCCGGAACAGTGATGATGGAGAGGAGAGAGAAGAACATTCCACTTGGTTCTATAGTAATAGAACCTGATAGTCTGGCTCTTGGCAACTGATCCTTTCTCCTTTTCATACATTCCAGTTTCTTANTGTGCATACTTAACAGAAAAACACTCCCAGACTTAGGTTACAATTATACCCATTGTCTTATCTCTCATGTTTCTGAGAGTCAGGAATTTGAGGGGCTTAGCTAAATGGTGCTGTTTGAGGTCCCTGGTGCAGTTACGGTGGTGGGAACAAGGCTTGTGGCAGCTGGGGGCGATTTAGGCATCTCCAATTAGTCTCAGAGTTCTCCAGGAGGTATCTCATTCTACCTTATCTAGCAGATTTGTTTTTTTTTTTAAGGCTACAATTTCTCTTGTGCCACTTATTCATTGTACACTACATTTTCTCTCTTATTGAGAGATTAGGCTAGCTACGATTTTATTTTTGGTAAGACAATATTTTAACAGATCTTAGATGTTATCACTACAATGATTAAAAATAATAACAGCAATTAATTGGTTAAATGTTTAGCATATCAGAATCTGTGCTTTATGTATTAAATCACATTATTAATACAATTTTTTAAAATGTCATGCTATGGGATGTGAACATGTTAGATTCTCTCTAATCAGAAAGTTACATAAAACAAGAAGGAACAAATTATCTGTGCATCGTAGAAAGCCATGAACTTGTACATNGGTTTGGAGAAGTGTATGTGTATTTATGAAGCTATATGACTCCCTTTTCCATTCCATCTTTGTTCCTTTAGGAGCTGAGCTGTCTTTTCTGTTTTGAAATGTCTGATGTGTTGTTCCATTTGTCTGTATTCCCATAACATTTCAGAAAAGATATTTTTAAAGTCCAACTCTCATCAGTTTCTTCTCAGTCATTTAGAACTTGGTTATTGTGTAGTTGTTTGACTGAATCTGACTGGTGATTTTCAACATAACTACTTAGTAAGTTAAAACAACGAAATAACACACAAATTTGCGTACCTAAGCCAGAGTTTCTATGTCTTGTCCACAGTCATGTTTTACTTCCTCAGGGCGGTTTGTTGCTTTACCTTTTAAAGTCAATTAGTTGTTGCATTTCTATAACAAAAGGATTGTCATTTTGTTCACGCTAGTTCTTCGACTTCAACAACAAACTGAACATCTGGCAGGTATGAACGTACATTTCTGTACATCCCCATAACAGATAGGGGATGGGCAGTCATTCTCTGCTTTTGGTGGAACCTGGGTCTTCAATTTGTCATCGTGCCTGTCAATCCAGCCTGTACAGTGATGTATAAAGCTTGCCTGGCTTGTGTGGTAGTTCAATTTGCAGCACCCAGAGCAGACACAGCTGTATGGCTGCAGTGTCTTCCCAGAGCAGCTGTGTCATATGCAAGAGACATGCACACATGTCCACGTTCCTAGACAGAGTCCATCCACCTTCACAGTCTTCCTTTCTCTCTCATCATTGAACCTAGCCCCATTCCTGGACAGGTTTCTCAGTGTGTCACACATGAGCTGATAAACTACGGCAAACTCTTTGAGACAAAAACCTATGTTCACTCCACAGATTTTACTAACTATTGCTTTTGTACTGAGGCATTGATGAAGTTAAAGAGATACACTCGTGGGGGAAAATAAGCCACACTTTGACTTCAGGGGTTCTCATTCTAGAATAGTCTAGAATTCCTGATGCTTTACAGTAATGAGTGTGCCTTCCCCAGTGCCCTAAAGAAAATCTCAAGGGCCTCTCATGTTTTGGATCAGCAAANTTATGGTTATTTACCTGCAGGATGCTAAAGAAATTTTATCTATGCCAGCACTAAATAACTTATAGGAGATTCTCGGCAGCAGGACACATTATCGCACTTTATTTCTGGCCTCAGTGGTAGAGAACACTGTGTTGTGGTACCCCTGCCACAGCAGAATGGCAGAGGCTGGCTGTGAATTTGACTCTTGTCTTGCCTTCCTCATTTAGAACTGGAAACTAAGGTCAAATTGAGGAGATTCACCAGACTCTTATAGGCCAGAGAATGGAGCAGTGAACAAGAAACTGTCTCTCAAACAATGTGGATGATGAAGACCAATACCCAAAGCAGTTCTCAGACCATCACACACATGCATAGCAAGCACACATCTACATTCACTTAGACACACACTCATATATATACATATACATACAGGCATAAATATGAATGAATAAATTAATGAATGTATCAGCAATGTCACATTTTCCAAACAAATGGATATCCTCACGTCACCCTTTATCTAATCTTAGGTTCTTTGACATCTGCTGAGTTTCTCTGGTCATTGAAATTCAGTCNAAACTATGATTTTACCAAGTCAGGTCGTTCTCTTTGTGATCTACAGAAGTGTAGCGCCATGAAAAATGGGGTCCTGAGCTACTTTATTCCTTAATTATTTGAAATCCCTTCTTCAATTNCTTCCTTGGAAAGAAAATATCAATCCAGATCCTTAAAATATTAGTTAATTATTCAAAGTATGCGAAGTGTACAGTTAATAATACCAAAATGTTAAATAAAATAATCAGTATCAGAATGCTGTGATAGATTAAAAAAGCAAATTATTCCTTTATTNCTTTTAGAAGANTGATGNAGGATGTCTTAGTCAGGGTTACTATTGCTGTGATGAAACACCATGACCAAAGCAACTTGGGGAGGAAAGGGTTTATTTCACTCACAGTTNCATATAACAGTGCATCATCAAAAGCAATCAGGACAGGAACTCAAACAGGGCTGGAACCTGGAGGCAGGAGCTGATGCAGAGGCCATGGAGGGAAGCTGCCTACTAACTTGCTCCTCATGGATTTCTCAGCCTGCTCTCTTATAGAATCCAGAACCACTAGGCCAGTAATGGTACCACCCACAATGGGTTGGGCCCTCCCGCATTGATCACTAATTAAGAAAATGCCTTACAGCTGAATCTCATGGAGGCATTTTCTCATTTGAGGCTCCTTCCTTTCAGATAACTCTAGCTTGTGTCAAGTTGACATAAAATTAGCCAGGACGGGGCCGGGGGTGCTTAGGATGTACCAAACATTAAACTAATTTAAAACCATAGGAAAGGTCACCTGCTAGCTATGATTTTTCTTCTTCAATCTAGTTCATACTTTGAAATTTGCCCGTGTGGCTANGTCAAAGGAGCAGCAGGTGGAAATTGAAGTTCAGGGTCAGTCTTCATGGAGCCTTTACCCTATGTTCTACTATCTGGTTCAGGAAGGTTCTCTGCAGGCTACCAAAAGAGAAACACAAATACCAACCCAGCCATAAAACCTTTGACCCACAATTTGTCCTGCCTGAAATATATACTAGAACAATGGTGCAACAGAACTTGTGGGAGTAGCCAATCAATGCCTGATTTGACTTAAGTCCCACTTCACAAGATGGAACCCATACTCAACATTGCTTGGGTAACCAAGAACTAGAGACTAAAAAGCCCAAAGACATAGGATAAAACCAAACACTATTGGTCTGCAAGAAGTACCAATAAAATGACTCTTAATGATAATCTGCTAGACTTATAGATCAGTGCCTTATTCAGTCATCATCAGAGAAACTTCTTTCAGCAGCAGATNAGAACAGATACAGAGACCCACAGTCAGACATTACCTTGGGGAGAGGAGCTAAATGGGATGTTTCCATCAAATCCCTACCCTCAGAGCTCAAGGAACCCTGAGGAAAAGAAGGCAGAAAAAGTATGAAAGTCAGAAGGGATGGAGGACACCAGGAGAACAAGGCCCTCTGAATCAACTAAGCAAGGCACATATTGTAGTTGAAAGTTTTTCCAGTCCCGCCAGGCCCTTGCAGTCTCATGTCCCACTTATAAAATAATCACTCAGAAGCTTATATTAATTATAAATGCTTGGCCATTAGTTCAGGCTTATTACTGACTAGCTCTTACACTTAAATTAACCCATAATTCTTATCTATGTTTAGCCAAGTGGCTTGGTACCTTTTCTCAGTTCTGCCTTGTCATCTTGCTTCCTCTGTATCTGGCTGGTGACTTCTGACTCCTTTCCTTCTCCTAGCATTCTCCTAGGCTACTCACCCTGCCTATATTTCCTGCCTGGCTATTGGCCAGTCAGTGTTTTATTAAACCAGTGTTCAAGAGCATTATCCCACAGCAACATATGAACTCACAGAGACTGAAGAAGCAAGCACAGAGCCTACATGGGTCTACACTAGGTCCTCTATTATTATAACTTTTAGCTTAGTATTTTATGGGACTTCTGACTGGGATAACAACTGGGTCTCTGATTCTTGTGTCTGCTCTTGGGACTCTTTTCCTTCTGTTGGGTTGCCTTGTCCAACTTTAATATGATGGTTTTTGCTTTATTTTACTATATTTCATTTTGTCATGTTTGATTGTTATCTCTTAGAAGCCTGTTCTTTTCTAATGAGAGACAGAAAGGGAGTGGATCTGGAGGGTAGAGAAGATAGGGAAGAACTGGGAGGAGTAGAGGGATGGGGAAAAGAATCTATTTTCAATAAAAGGAAAAAAGTGAAAAAATCTGCCACATAGTACCTACCTCATAATGGGGACTTTGTTTGGATATTTTTTATTATCCTTAATATTAATTAAACCGTATTTCATTGTATCCAGAAGGTTTCTCTGTCCTGCCAGGCCCTGCATTCCTCTGGCCTGGTGGTCCCGCAACCACTTATAAAATAATCACTCAGAAGCTTATATTAATTATAAATGCTTGGCCATTAGCTGAGGCTTATTACTGACTAGCTCTTACACTTAAATTAACCCATAACTCTTATCTATGTTTAGTCACATGGCTTGGTACCTTTTCTCAGTTCTGCTTAGTCATCTTGCTTCCTCTGTGTCTGGNGTGGTGACTCCTGACTCCTTTCCTCTTCCCAGCATTCTCCTAGGCTGATTGCTCCGCCTATACTTCCTGCCTGGCTACTGGCCAATCAGTGTTTTATTAAACCAGAGTTCAAGAGCATTATCCCAGCATTTCATCTTCATTTTTGTAAACGTTAGTGTATAAGTAAGTAATAAAGAAAATGAAAAGCATGTGTTTGTCTTTGGTGCCACACCCAAGCAGCATTAATAGGTCTGCCTACAGTAAAGTATCAGCAAATTCCCACCAATCCTCTCTATAGTGGTCTGGAAATGATTGAATTCCTTGGAAGCAGTATGTTTTATTTTGGGAAAGGTCCCTACAAAACACAGCAGTCATTCTACTGTTTATGTGTCTAATATTTTTCAGATTATGGTATGCAGAATAAGCAAAGTGCAATGTAACTATTACATTTTACAGTTGGTAAATGAATGCAGACTATGGGTAAATAGATGAAATCTTCATTGGAAATTTTATTTTCAATGGCTTCTGGACATTCTTATGCTTTCAAGAACATAAGCATTTCTGGGGAACTGTGTAACAGAGTGACTTCATTTGTGTGCATGGTCTCATGTTCTTTACATTTTCTATAGTAAAGCACGTATTACTTTTAAGCCATGGGGGGAAAAAGACATCATGATTTTATAGTGAAAACAAAGGACATTCCCTGGGTCGTCTCTAGTTAATTTCACTCTTGTTATTTGTGAACTATGAATCATGCATAGATGGTACAAGCAGACCCACAAAAGGGCATTTACTAATAAATTTAACACTGAACAAAAGCCACTTTAGCCGGGCGGTGGTGGCGCACGCCTTTAATCCCAGCACTTGGGAGGCAGAGGCAGGCGGATCTCTGTGAGTTCGAGGCCAGCCTGGGCTACCAAGTGAGTTCCAGGAAAG
>LZPO01066288.1:336988-355020 GCA_001675575.1 Neotoma lepida
ATTTTTACAATGGTAGGAAATTGGTCTCTGTTTGATAACACATTAGGCAATCTAAAAATAGAACAACTTAATGAAAGGATAATTAATTTTGATGGGATATACATAATATCAATTATTTTTTAATCATTTTTAGCATTAAGAAGGTTGGTCAATTTGAGTGCCAAGATAAAAGCTTTAGAAAAACCTGTTAAAAGGAATTATAGAGAAATTCAAACCCNGNNAAANNAATTTAAAGGTGAACCTAGCTCAGCATTGACTTTAGAAAAACCTGTTAAAATGACATATAGAGAAATTCAGACTCAGAAGAATTTAAAGATGAACTTAGCTCAGGATTGAATTATACAGTTACAGACAAACAGCCTCAGGCTATGAGACATCAGACATTAATCTACCCTGTAACCTTACAACAACTGCCAGATGCTCATGTTCAAGCTAATTGGGCTCCAGTGCAAATGCTAGATTTAAGGAAATTTAAAGAAGCTATAGTATCACATGGCATGCATTCTCCATTTGTAAAGCAGATGTTAAACTCGTGGTCAACTTGTAATAGAATTATCCCTCAGTGGAAAACGTGGTTTAAACACGAAGCTAAAACTATAGAACAGCAATGTAGGACTAGAGATATAGAAATTTCCCAGGATCTGCTTCTTAGAGAAGGTGAATACACCAATATAAACAATGTTTATATGATGACCAAACCCTAATTCTATTAGCATGGCAGCCATGAATGCATGGGACAGAATTGAGTAAGCAGGAAAGAAAATTGAATCATTTACCAAAGTTATATAGGGCCCCAAAGAATCCTTCATGGATTTCTTACAAAGGCTGTCTTCAGCAGTAAATAGAGTGATACCAAATTCAGAAGCTAGACAGATAACAATTGAATCCTTGGCTTTTGAGAACATGAATGCAGCATGCAAAAGAATAATCAAGCCATTACAGGCACAATCTGCACCCTTGGAGGATTGGATCAAGGACACAACTAGTATTGAGTCCCATGACCATGATGATATATGGATAGGAGAGGTTATATCAAGAGCTTTGAGGAAAAATAATAACGTCAGATGTTTTAACTGTGGTAAACCAGGACATCTGAAAAGGGAGTGTAAACAGGGCATTTCTAGAAACAATGTTTCTTCAAGGAACACTGGCAACAGAATGCCCCTCCCTTCTGGATTATGCCAAAGGGAAACACTGGACCAACGAATGTAGATCAACAAGAGATAGACAAGGTAATCCTCTGCCTTCAGGGAACTCCCAGAGGGGCCTCTCGCAGGTCCCCACAGCAAATTCAGTTCAAACTTTTCCTGCCATCATAGAAGAAACCCCTTCTCAGAACAATTAAATAACCAAATGCCTATTGTAAAAAACCATGCTGCTTGGGGTGATAGAACAGCTATAGCAGAAAGAACAGGAAATTCAGGAGAAACTACAAAGTGAATTTTTTGGCAAACTTCCATAAATGAACAAAGACCTAAATTAAAAATACGAGGTGGTGGCATACCCCTTTAATCCNAGCACTCGGGAGGCAGAGGCAGGCGGATCTCTGTGAGTTTGAGACCAGCCTGGGCTACCGAGTGAGTTCCAGGAGAGGTGCCAAAAATAAAAAATAAATAAATAAATAAAAAAACCAACCAACCAACCAANCAAACAAAAACAAATAAATGATATTCTCTTGGAAGGTCTTGTGGACACTGGTATGGATGTTACTATAATTGCACCAGAATTTTGGCATCCAAATTAGCCTCTTCAGGAGGTAAATGTTCAGTTATTAGGGATTGGAATGTTATTTCAAGCAAAACAGAGCTCAAGATGGCTCGAATGTATAGGACCAGAAGGACAGAGAGGAAAAATAAAGTCATATGTGGCTAATAGAGCCATGAATTTATGGGGCAGTGACCAATTACAACAACGGAATAACCAGATTAATATTCCTCCAACCTCAGAAACAAACCATAAATTAACACACGTTTCTGAGAGAATATTAGGAGGTATTACTATAAAGAGCAGTCGCCGGCCATCTAAATTGTACAAGAACAGGGCACAACAACTACTGATCTTTCAAAGGCATCACCAGCTCTGCCTTTAAATTGGTTAACAGACAAGCCTCTATGGATTCAGCAATGACCTTTAACAATAGAAAAACTGCAGGCTTTAGAAGAGCTGGTACAAGAGCAGTTAAATGCTCAGCATATTGAAGAATCAACCAGCCCTTGGAATCCTCCTGTATTTGTTATTAAAAGAAGTCTGTTAATGGAGAATGGTAACAGACCTAAGAGCAATTAACAAGGTAATTCAGCCAATGGGCNCTCTACAATCTGGAATTCCTTTGCCTACTTAGTTACCTAAATGATGGCCTCTTATAGTTATTGATCTAAAAGACTGTTTCTTATCAATACCCTTACAAGAAAAAGACAGAGAATTTGCCTTCACCGTGCCTACTTATAATAACTCTCAACTGGTTAAGAAATATCAATGGAGAGTTCTCCCACAGGGAATGTTAAATAGCCCAACCCTGTGCCAATATTTTGTACGACAGCCATTGGAAGTAATACATAAACAATTTCTTAAATCTACAGTTTATCATTACATGGATGATATTCTACTAGCTGATTCAAATGTAGATAACTTACAAAGAATGTTTGAAGAAGTAAAGAAAATTTTGCCTTGTTGGGGATTACAAATTGCTCCTGAAAAGATACAAAGAGGAGATTCTAATAATTATTTAAGATATAAAATAGGTCTACAAAAAATTAGACCCCAAAAGGTACAAATTAGGAGAGATAGATTACGGACTCTTAATAACTTTCAAAGATTATTCAGAAATATTTCTCATCTATGAACTGTGGTTGGGATAAAAAATGATGAACTGAGTAATTTGTTTAAAACCTTAGAAGGTGACAAGGACTTAAATAGTCCAAGAGAATTAACAGCTGAAGCTGAGAGAGAATTGGCCTTGGTGGAAAAGAAAGTACAGGAAGGANATNTGGATCGAGTGGATCCAAAGCTTGATTGTATTTTGNTTATTTTACCCTCTAAGCATTCTCCTACAGGAATTTTAATGCAGAGGGAAGATATTATATTGGAATGGATATTTCTACCAAATAAACAGAGTAAAAAATTAAAAACCTATGTGGAAAAGATCTCTGGCTCGATTTTTAAAGGAAAATTGAGACTTCATCAATTAACAGGAATAGGCCCAGCAGAAATTGTCATACCTTTAACTAAGGATGACATTGACAAATTATGGGCAGAAAGTGAATCTTGCAAAGAGCTTGCAGTAATTTTTGGGAGAGATTAACAGCAACAATTCCAAAAGCAATAGAATTCAACTTATAAAGAGAGCTGATTGAATTTTGCCTCACATTGGATGGGAAGCACTTATATCTGGAGCTCATACATTTTATACAGATGCAAACAAACAAGGAAAGGCAGGTTACAAGTCAGAAAATTTAAGTAAAGTGGTTCAAGGTCCTTATAATTCAGTTCAAAAATCAGAATTGTATGCTATTCTGTTGGTATTAATGGATTTTTTGGAATATCTCAACATAGTTACTGACTCTCAGTATGCTGAAAGAATGGTATTACATATTGAAACTGCAGAATTTATCCCTGATGAGTCAGAATTAACTTTGTTATTTATTAAGTTACAAGATATAACCAGGAATAGGAAGCATCCCTTATATATAACTCACATCTGATCCCATATGGGTCTGCCAGGCCCTCTAGCACAAAGTAATGATGAGATTGATAAACTATTGATAGAGAATGTGCTAGAGGCTTCAGAATTTCATTAAAAAACATAATGTCAGTAGTAAAGGTTTAAAAAAGGATTTTTCCATAACCTGGCAACAAGCCAAGGAAATTGTAAAGAACTGTCCTACTTGTTCTTTTTACAGTCAGACTCCACTACCAGCAGGATATAACCCAAAAGGTACTCAGAGGAACAAAATTTGGCAGATGGATGTGTTTCATTTTGCGGAATTTGGAAAATTGAAATATGTACACTATACCATTGATACTTATTCAGGATTTCAATGAGCAACTGCTTTGAGTTCTAAAAAAGCTGATTCTGTAATCACGCATTTGCTAGAAGTTACGGCCATCATGAGTATACCTACACAAATTAAAATTGACAATGCTCCAGCATATGTTTCTAGTAAAATGAAAAATATTTTGCTTATTGCAATATAAAGCATATTACAGGTATACCACATAATCCTATAGGTCAAGCAGTNATAGAAAGATCAAATTGAACTCTAAAGGATATGCTAAATAAACAGAAAGGGGTAGCAAAAACCCCAGAAATAGATTACATAATGCTCTATTAACTTTGAATTTTCTCAATGCTAATGAGAAAGGAATAACAGCTGCAGAGAGACATTGGATAATAGAAAAAACTACAGAGTTAAATCACCCTATATACTTTAAGGATATGCTGACCTCAGAGTGGAAACCAGGATATGTATTACGTTGGGAATGAGGTTTTGCTTTTGTCTCTACAGGAGAAAAAAAAAGCTATGGATACTATCAAAATTGATAAAGGTTTGATTTGAATAAAAGAGACCTCTTAATTAGAAGAGGTGATAGTTCATCAACCAACATGACCATCTAATTTAAAATTAACTTACACCACTAACAAATGCCTTTTCATTTAATCAGATATAACTTGCCAAAAGGGAACCTCCCCGAAGTTAGGCTTGGGGAAGTGTTTTTGTTTTTGTCTTTCAGGAAAATGAAGGCTAAGGAATCTGAAAAACACTGGAAAAATGAGACATCTGAAAAAAAAGGACAAATCATCCAGAATAAATGTCCCAAGAAAAAGAGTTAATTGGCCAATTGATATATCATATATAAAATTTCATAAGTCTTCTGAAATGTTTGTTTCTGCTCTTCTCTACAGACACTTAGCACAAATGGTCTTTATGTAGTCCCAGTTCAATTAAAAATAAAAGTTGGTTTTGGAGTTGGAGAATGGCTCTCTCCTTTTCTAACCCCAAGCATGGTTGTTAAAAGGAAAATACAAAATCTCTGTATCATGTCAGAAAAGCCATCTGATATGGGACAGAAAAAAAAACAAAAAATTAAGGGACTATTCTATTGCTACTAATTTCAACTCTTTGGTTCTATTTTGATTCTTTAAACTCTTCTTAAGGTATGAATTTTTTATCAAAACTTGTAAGATTTATATATATGTGCCGGGCAGTGGTGGCGCACGCCTTTAATCCCAGCACTCGGGAGGCAGAGGCAGGCGGATCTCTGTGAGTTCGAGGCCAGCCTGGGCTACCNCCAGCACTCGGGAGGCAGAGGCAGGCGGATCTCTGTGAGTTCGAGGCCAGCCTGGGCTACCAAGTGAGTTCCAGGAAAGGCGCAAAGCTACACAGCGAAACCCTGTCTCGAAAAACCAAAAAAATAAAAAATAAAAAAAATAAAAAAATTTTAAAAAAAGATTTATATATATGTATATACATACATATATTATAAACTGTTGTCATGATATTAATGGTCATATAGAGTACTAATTAATTCTAGAGAAAGGCTTCAGTTAGCTGCTTATAAATGGTTTTATGTTCGAGTCTTTATCAGTTTTCTGCAGGGAATCATAACCAGGCCTGATAGCAAATTTGAAGTCTCCAAAAAGATGATGGGGACCCACAACAACAATTCCACATGGAGGATAATGATACTACTAAGCTGACACACATCACCCAAAGATTAGCTTTGCACTACAAACTGCTCAGGACAATCTCGAGATGGCTAGCTGACATGATCCAGCCTCATAGATTATTCAAGTGGGGACTTGAGATAAGCTCTTTACTTTTATGTTATGCAGAGACTAGATAACAAATGATACAGCTACACTGCAGACTTGACAATTAACCTCAAAATGTCTTCACCCACAAATAGCAGGAAGCAATTTTAAGAACACAACAACCACATTCCCAAAAGGTGGGGCAGGTGGTTGTGGTTTTTCAATGGGTTTTGGGTTTGAGATAATTTTCATTGTTTAGGATGGTTAATTACAAGTTGTTATTGTTAATGGTCAGGAAAAAGTCTAAACAAAGGAGATAAGATTTAAGGTTCTCGTTTGAAAAAAAAGGGANATAGATAAGAGGTAGATCATTCAACTATTAGGATAGAGAGAAATGAGAGTTAGTAATTAGTCATTATAATCAAACTTGTAGTCATATTAGGTGTTTTCAAGGTTAAGCAGAGATATATTTTAGATAGACAGGTCATCTTCAAATCCTTCAGAGATCTGCAGAATATGGCACTTAAAATGTTTTAATAACTTAGATTTTTTTCTTTTTTTATGACTATGAGACATGTTGACTCCTGGCAGCACCAATTTATTTCAGAGAAGATATGGGCATTAAAGAGACTGCATATGGACTTAACTTTCATGTGGCAAAAGTTAGCCACTGGGCAAGAAAATGCCCTCGCATTGACTGCTGACAGTATGCTGTTCAAAATTGACAAGCAGGACACAAAACAAAGGACTACTGATCCNTGCCAAGACAAGTGTGGCTACAGCTTTGGTAACAGGCATCCTCTGAGGCCAAGACAATATGGCACCATTGCTGAAGTGGCTTTGCAATCTGGAAAAGGTACAGTGCCTCTTCCTTCGAAGGCAGATGAACAGGCAGTTGACTGATGGCTACTTGTGTGCTGTGGAACAGTAGCTGGAACAGATATTCTTGGAGGAGTAACTAGGCTGATGGAGTCTGACCTCTCAATGATAGACTGGCATTTAATAAAGGAGATGAAACCACCCACAAGCCGAGAAGAATGGGAAGCTGAACTCCAAAAACAACAATTTCCAGAATTTAAAATCCTGAATCATGACAGGACACTGGCGGAATTCAAGTTTATCTGGTACATGGAATTCTTGCACTGAATGTGAGATCAAGCTGTAGACCTTGAGTACATCCTGCTTCACAAATGAGTCTGTCAGATACACTAAGCCTATAGGCTGTAGATGATGCCCCAATGTTGCAAGAAAAAAAATTGAAAAACCTCGGGTGACTGTCCAGGCAGCTGGCTGATTCTGTCAACTCATATTTTTAGAAGTTGCTTGTTTGCATTTCCTGTTTTACTAGGTAATATTATTTCCTTCTCGGGTCTCTGAGGGAGTTGAAGATTAGATAGTTATAGTTTTCTTTGTTAAGAAATTCAGAAAAGAAACTCACTAAGAGGTGTAAAGTGTATAAATTTGAAAGACACCATAAGATAGTTTTCTGTTAGTAATATAAATTAGGATAGAAAGTGAATTAGGTACATTTAGAACTCACCAAAATAGGATAGATAATGGAGCATTTTCTCTAAACTTGTCAAATGCAAATGGACTAGACATTGTTGATGTATTAATTACTTGTATATATTATATATAGTTATCGTACTTATATATAGTTTTTCTTATATTAGTTATAACTGTTTTTAAATTTTTTAATTTTTATTAGACAAAGAGGGGAAACATGGTAGTATTTTATCTATGTCTCCCAATGAAATTTATCTGGAGATCAGAGGAAAAAGGTCAGCTGTTAGTCTTACAATGTTAGCACATGCCCTTAATCCCATCACCTAGCACGCAGGATCTGTCTGGATCTCTGTGAGTTCCAGGTCACACTAGGAACAGAGTCAAGCGTGGAGACACGCGCCTTTAATCCCAACATCAACCATAGAATTCTGGAGGTCTATACAGAAAGACAGACAGAAAGTAATATAGCAAGACTGAGAGAGCCAATGGGAGAACAAAACAGAAAAGGATATAGGTGTGGAGATATAGGAAGTCACACACTCTTTTGGAAGCAGCGGCTTTGGTAAAGTGAGGCTGGTGGTNGTTCCTAATTCCTCTAATTTCTGTCAGATTTTCACCCTATTTCTGGCCCTGTGTTTTTGTTTAACAAGACCGTTTAGAAATTCGTCTTACAAAGCCCTGAGTGAATGAAGTCCTGAGTAAATGTGTGTTGTTCACATGAGCTAGCCATGTCAAGAAATCCAGATCCTCAGGCCCATGGAGGAATGGAAAAGCCTCCCTGCCTTATAGTGCCTTAGAGGCATGGCAAAACCATCCTCTAATTCAAGTATGGATGTTGACAATGTGTGCAGAAAATATCCACTAGAGTTTCCTCCCCCTGGATGTTCATAGTGTGAAGACTGCTGCCCTTCAGAGACTGCTCCTGCCAAGACTAGCTAAACCTCTTTGATCGAAGTGTACAACATACATCCTCCTCCTTGTTTATCTGTGTATAATAACCCTACCTCCTAATTCAGGTGTATACAATAATCCCACCTTTCTGTTTAACTCTATATAATCATGGTTTAAATGTAATTGTCCCTCATAAGCTCATAAGGAGTGGCACTATTGGGAGGTATCNCCTTGTTGAAGTAGGTGTGGCCTTGTTGAAGGAAATGTGTCACTGTGGTGGCAGGCTTTGAGCTCTCTTTTGCTTAAGCTTTGCTCAGTGTCACAGACCATTTCCTGTTTCCTTCTGATCAAGAAGTAGCCAGCACCATGTCTCCCTGGATGATGACATTCTCCCTGCCACGATGATAATGGACTATAAGTGAGCCACCCTCATTAAATGTTTTCCTTGTAAGAGTTGCCATGGTCATGGTGTCTCTTCACAACAATAGAAACCCTAATTAAGACAATAATAAACATGTTGAGCTTCTGAGGTGCTGCAGTTTCTCCANCCAGCCTTGAGGGAAGAGATGTAAGAAAGATAGCACTTATAGGGCCAAGTGCTCAAAAGACTCCTTCTCTGCACAATGTCCAGTTGTAGGCCTGTATTTTAAGTATCTGCAAAAAGAAGCATCTCTGATGGGGGAATGTACAATGCCCTGATCTGTGGATATAGCAATATGTCATTAGAAGTTGTTTTATTGCTACATTTATTTAGTAGAATAATACTAGTAAGTTTCCCCGTAGGGCCTCTGACCTATCTAGTCTCATGTTCTTGGCCTTATCAATGGTTTCAGATATGGGCTCTAGCTCATAGAGTGCGTCTTATCTCCAATTTTTAAAAAGTGGTTGGTTACTCCCATTAACACTTGTGCCACTATTGCACAAATGGATATATCTTGTAGACAGATCTTTATTGTAGCTTGCAGGTTTTATAGCTCTGTGATACTGATAATTACTTTTCTCCTTTGGTAGCATTTATATACCTTCCAGTACTATAAATACTGGTCAGTAGGGGTGCATCTTCTAGTTGAGTACCAGCTTGATTTCTCCATGTTTGATGACACAAATTAGTGGTGTCTTCAGCAATAGAGCCTTACCATCAGGTTGTGGAGGGTAACCAATAGTCTTGACAATAGCCTGTGATGTTTGGTTGGTCCATGAGATCCCTTTGGTGAACAACTCAACAATTTGTATCCCATTCCTGGTACTGGGAATTTTATTTGGTGGCATATAATGTCTAACCGGGGGATTTTCTTCTCCATTATTTGGTAATTCCATTTAAGTTCCTTTTATATGTATGTATATTTAGGAAGCCTTGATAGTAGTAGGTCTTGTTACACATTTTCAAAAGACCTTTAATGTTAGTTATCCTTCCCCATATTCCCACCTCTATCCTGCCTTCCAATGCCCCTCTCCATTTAATCACCTTATTTTAATTTATGCTTTGCCCATTTATAATACTACATTCTATCTCCTCTTCATTGGAAGATCCCATCTTCCTCTTCTCTGGTCCCTTACTAGCTACCTAACCTCTGTGAATATTCTGAATGAAGTACACATATCTAAAGCTTAAGGACTAATATTCAGAGATAAGAGCAAATGTGTCATATTTTTCTTTCTGTTTCTGGGTTACCTCAATCAGGATGAATGATTCTAGATCCATACATTTACCTACAAATTTCATAATTTAACTTTTCTTAGCAGATGAATAATATTCCACTGTGTAAAGGNACCACAATTTCATTATCCACTCATCAGTTAATGGACATCTTAGCTATTTCCAATTTCTAGCTATTATGAATAGAACAGCACTGAACACAGATGATCAAATACTATGTAGTAAGATGTAGAGTCCTTTGGGTATATTCCCAAGAGTAATATAGCTAGATCTTGTGGTAGGTCTATTTTCAGCTTTTAAAAATACCCCCACATTGATTTCCTTAATGGCTATACCATTTACACTCCTATCAGCCATGAATGAATGTTCCCCTTTCCCCACATCCTCACCAGCATCTGTTGTGATTGATTTTCTTAATCTTGGAAATACTAATTTGGGTAACATTCATTTAAGTTTTCCTGGTGGTTAAGTGTAGTCGAAAGTTTGTCCGGTCCCACCCAGCTCCCATGGCTGCTTAGACCCAAGTAAACACACAGAGGCCTACATTATCTTTAAACCATGGCCTTGGCAGACTTCTCNATGGCTAGCTCTTAATCTTAAATTAACCTATTTTTACAAATCTATGTTGCCATGTGTTCTGTGGCTTTATCTGTGTGTCGTTACATGCTGTTTTCTAGACTATAGAATGGCATCCTCCCAGCTCTACTTTCCCTTCCTCTCTCCCTCCTTTGAATGTCCCGCCTAACCTTATTCTGCCTCACCATTGGCCAAACAGCTTTATTTATCAACCAATCAGAGCAACACATATTTAGAAAGACATTCCCATCATTTCCCTTTTTCTTTTTATTTAAAAGGGAGGTTTTAACTTTAACATAGTAGAATTACATAAAACAAAACAATTATTCAGCAAGAACCACAGTTACAATATCTTTTTGAATTCAGCAAAAATAAAGAAAATATTTTATCTTACATTTTTAAGTTTAAAGTTTCATATTTAATTTATTTTTTATTATAGCTGAGGAAAACTATAATCATAACTATCTAGTCTTCAACTACATCAAGACCTCAGAAGGATGTAATATTACCCAAGAAAACAGGAAGAACATTGTAAGCAACTTTCAAAAATCTAGAATGACAGAGACAGCTGTCTGCCTGGAGAGTCATCCAAAGTTCCTCTGTATCATTGAGGCATCCATCTTTAGCCTATAGGCCCAGAGTTTCTCAGTAACTTTTCTTTGTGTCCTGTAGAATGTCTGGCAGTTTCTTCTGTGAACCAGAAACCTGGAGGACCATCTCGTCTTGCAAAGTTCAGTGGTCACCTTTCCATGGGTCCTGCAGGTCCAGTCGATATAATAGTTTCTCAAGCAGTCTAGGCAAGAACAGTTTCTTGTCCCAATGGCTATTTTTGCCAAGAAGAAGATAAACTCCATATGGAGTGTCTTCAATGCCCATCTTTCTCTTTGAAGTAAATTGGTGCTGCCAGGAGCAGACATGTCTCACTNTCCAGAAAAGTCTAAATTTTTAAAACATTTTAAAGGCTATATTTTGTAGGTCTTTGAAGTGTTTGAAGATTACCTACCTAATTGAAATTTATCTATGTATATCTAGAAAACTTAACCAACATGAGTTCAAGCTTGACTATCATAGAAGACCAATTACCAATCTGCATTTTTTAATTATCTACTACAATTCAAATGAGTTAAACAAACATAACAAAGATATTGACTATGACCAATAACAATTTGTAACCAACAACCTAAATAAAGACAAACATCCATAGTCCATTTCTTGGGAATGTGGGCATAGTTTTTTATGCTACTTCCTGTTGTTAAAGGGCACTGTATTCTCATGGGGATCCTGAGAAAATTAAGAATTATGGTCAAGTCCTGACTGGAATAGTCTGCGATGTCTGAGCCAGTTGCCTTGGAGCTGTTTTGGATGTTGGATCATTTGGGCCTCTCAGGGGGTCTTGGCTGGTCAAACCATATTAGCCTAGAATCAATCCACAGGTTCTCATCTTCTGTGGAAACAAAATCAGAACACTTTTTTCAAAACAATGTATCCTTAGACATAAATTTTGAAATCGAGATACCTTTAAAATGTACATATTGATTTACCTCAGCAGCCTTTACAATCAAATTTCTCTCTACAGCCAAAAATCCTAAAGAAAACACAATCCAGATTCTCTGTGTAATATCCACCTTTACATGGCTTATTATATTACTTTTACTGTCTCTTTAAAGACTTTATTTTTTAAATTATCTATTTTTTATACAACTGTATATATGTTATTTTCTCTTTTAAGCCTATGCACATTTTTACACACATTGTAAACCATTTAGTCTTATTACATCTGAATCTGTGTCATTGTGAATCTATAATCTTTTTTTGACAATGAGATTTTATACTGCTAAACTGCATGGCTAAGATTGAAGCCACAGCACTGGTTGCTGACTCCACCCACTTTAGCCCTTTAACATGGCAGAGGTAATTTATCTCCAGTTCTGGGCCTCATGTACCAGCAACTCTCAGAAGCAGTCAGTGTATGTCTCCATCAAAGCAGCATATAGCCCAGAAACCTCTCTTTCTTTTTTTTTTCTCTAACTAGGAAAAGCCAAATCAGTCAGGCTTGGAGACGCCAATGTGCATTGCGGTGGGAATCTACCAAGCTGTGCTCAAGTGCCACGCCCGCATGGCACAAGTCTTGATCTGGCGAAGGGAGTCAGGATGAATGCAGCACACACTGTCAGGTTGCAAGCATCTGGNACCTTTATTTATCATCCCCCTCTGCCTTATATATCCTCTGAGAATGGCCCTGCCACATGCCTCAGCACCCAGGGTCAAGGAACGGTCAGTATGTTCCAGGAAGCCACAGCTGCAAAACATCCGTCTTCCCAGCACTGAAGCGGAACAACCTTGAATAACACCACTGAACTCAGCACAAATAACACAGGAGGGGTCGGGGCACATTTAACCTGAACCAGAGGTATTCTGATTCCAACACTCAAGCACGAATGCTGCAGCCCCTCTCTGCCCATATGAGACATGAAGCAGGAACCTGTCCCTGGCTCCCTTTTAGAATCTCCCATTAAGTCTCCCCAGGTTTCGGGTGGAAACTCCTGCCCCACATTGGGCACCATCTTTAGTGGAAAGTTTGTCCAGTCTTGCCCAGCTCCCATGGCCGCTTAGACCCAAGTAAACACACAGAGGCCTACATTATCTTTAAACCATGGCCATGGCACGCTTCTCACTAGCTAGCTCTTAAATCTTAAATTAACCTATTTTTACAAATCTGTTGCCACGTGTTCCATGGCTTTACCTGTGTGTCATTACATGCTGATTTTTAGATGGCAGAATGGTGTCCTCCCAGCTCTGTTTTTTCTTCCTCTCTCCCTCCTTCGAATGTCCTGCCTAACCTTATTCTGCCTCACCATTGGCCAAACAGCTTTATTTATCAACCAATCAGAGCAACACATATTTAGAAAGACATTCCCTTCAGCTAAGGGTGTTGGACATTTCTTTAAGTGCTTCTTTTCTATTTGTGTTTTACCTTTTGAAAACTCTTTATTCAGTTGTTGCTTGATTTTTAAATTGGATTATTAGTTTTCTTGATATTATGTTCTTTTAATTCTATGTTCATGTGTTTTGACTTCTTATTAAAAAAAGAAAGAAAGCCAGGTGTCCATAGGTGTGTGGAGTTATGTGGGGTCTTCAACTCTATTCCATTGATCAATATGGCTGGTTTTATGCCAATACCATGCTGTTTTTATGGCTATAGTTGTAGTGGTTTGAATGAGAATGACCCCTATAAGCTCATACATATGAATGCTTAGTCACCTGTTAGTGGAACTGTTTGGGAAGGATTAAAAAGTGTTCCCTTTTTGGAGGAGATGTATCACTGGAAGTGGGCTCTCTCTCTCTCTCTCTCTCTCTCTCTCTCTCTGCCTGCTGCCTGTACATCAGGATGTAAAGCTCTCAGCTACTACAGGTGCCATGCCTATCTTCTTCTCACCATGATGATCATGGACTAACCCTTTAAAATTTTAAGCAAGCCCCCAATTAAAAGCTTTCTTTTATATGAGTTGTCTTGGTTATGGTGTCTCCTCACAGCAATAGAACAGTGACTAAGAGAATATCTCTGTAGGAAAAATTGAAATCTATGTTGGTAACACCTCCAGCTATTGTTTTATTATTCAGAATGGGTTTAGCTATCCTGTAAGGTTTTTGTTCATTTGTGTGTGCATGTGTGTGTGTGTGTGTGTGTGTGTGTGTGTGTGCACATGTTCCCATATAGAGTTTAAGATTATTTCAATATCTGTGGAAATTGTATTGAAAATTTTATGGGGATTACATTGAATAGAGGAATGTTTCCAGTAGGATGACCATTTCACAATTTAATCCTACTGATCCACGGGTATGGGATATTTTTCTGTCTTCTGGTGTCTTCTTCAATTTAACTCTCCAATGTCCTATATATTTTATAATCTTTTTCTTACTTAGAATTATTCCCAAAATCTTCTCTTTGAGGCGATTGTGGAAAGTATTGTCTTCCTAGTTTCTTTATCAGTCTGTTTGACATTTGTATATAGGAAGGCTAGTTTGTTTTGTGTGTTGATTTTCATCTTGCTTCTTTGCTAAAAGTATTTATCATTTGTAGAAGTTTCCTAGTGGAGTCTTCTGGGTCTTTTATATATAAAACCATATTGTCTGCAAACAAGGATTCTTTCACTTCTTCCTTTCCTATTTGTATCCCCTTGATATCCTTAGTTGTCTTCTTGCTCTATCTTTGAGAACTATATTTGACAAGTATGGCAATAATGGACATATTGTCTTGTTTTGATTTCATGGGAATGTTTTGATTTTCTCTCTGTTTAAATTGATGATGGCTGTGGGCTTCCTGTAATTGTCTTCATTTAGTTGATATGTGTCCCTTGTATCCCTGGTCTCTACTGGAATTTTATCATGAAGGGATGTTGGATTTTTGTCAAAGGCTTTTTCTGTACCTAATAAGATGCCTTTTAATCTGTTTATGTGATGCATTATGTTTATTAATTTATGCATACTGAATCATTCCTGCACTTCTGGGATGAAGTCAACTTGATCATGGTGGATAATCTTTTTGATGTATTCTTGAATTAGGTTTGCAAATATTTTATTGTTATTTTTGCATGTGTATTGATAAGACATATTGGTCTATAATTTTCTTTTTTGTTTTTGTTGTTGAGTCTTCCTGCAGCTTTGGTATTAATAAAGCAGTGCTTTCATAAAAAGAATTTGGAAATGTTCCATCAGCTTCTATTTTGTGAAATAATTTGAAGAGTTTTGACATTGATTTTTCTTTGACGATCTGGTAGAATTTGACTCTGAAACCACCTGATCCTAGACTATTTTTTGGTTAAAGAGTCTTTTTTTTGTTAGAGATTCTTAATTACTGCCTCTATTTCACTAAGAGTTATGAGTCTGTTTAACTTGTTTTCTGTTGTTTTTGTTGTTGACTCAAGTTTGTTTGGTTGTATATGTATCAGAATATCCATCCATTTATTTAGGTTTTCCAGTTTGCTGGAATATAGATTTTTAAAGTATGTCCTTATGATTCTCTGAATTTCCTAATGTATCCCTTTTCATCTTTATTTTATTAATTTGAACCCTCTTTCTCTTGGTTAATTTGGTTAAAGTTTTGTCAGTCTTACTGATTTTTTTTCCAAAAACGTACTCTTTATTTCATTGTTTCTTTGCATATTTCTACCTTTATATTTCATTAATTCAGACTTATGTTTGATTATTTTATGTCTATTCTTTTCAGGTGTTTGCTGGGGGATGACTTTCTGTACTCATGAATATATGTTGTTCCCATCGGTTAATAATTAAGCTGCTTTGGCCTATGGCAAGGCACCTTAGAGGCAAGTGGGAAATCTAAGAGAGAGATAGGAAGTAGAAAGGTAGAGTCTGAGAGACNCCAGCCTGCCGCCCAAGGCACAACATGCCAGGAGACTGGTAAGCCACGGAACATGTGGCAAAACATAGATTAACAGAAATGGATTTATTTAAGATATAAGAGCTAGCTAGCAAGAGGCCTGCCATAGACCCGCTGAGTGATTATTTTATAAGTGGCTGCAGGACCACAGGGCGAGACTGGACCTGAGAAACCTTCCAACTACAAATGGCGCCCAGACGTGGGGCAAGAGTTTCCACCTAAAACCTGAGAGAGCTTAAGAAGAGATTATAAATGTAGCTATGAGCACCTTCCTAGTTCATGTCGCTCATAGTGGGCTGTGGTACAGTCACATGTCCCCTGGCCATGGTGGGTTCGTGGTGTGTGGGTTTGAGCTACAGCATGGTGGGTTCCCCCCAAGGTACACAGAGGTTTCTCCGAGCTGTGCAGTGCACTATGTGGCAGATTTGGCTTTTGCTAGTACAGACAAAAAAGAATGTTTCTGGGCTACATGCTGCTTCTTGGAGACATAGAACCACTGCTCCTGGAGTTGACGGTAAATTATCTCTACCATGTTGGGAAGCTGAGGTGGACAGAGTCAGCAGCCAAGGCTGCCACCTTTCATCCTAGCCATGCAGTTTAATAGTTTAAAATCTCTCCTGGTCAGAGAAGGATTATAGAGTCACAATAAGACAGATTCAGATGGAATAAAACTCTTAACTGTTTACAGTGTGTGTAAAAAGGTATATAGGCTTGGAAGAGAGAAAAAAAGGAATATATGCAGTTATATAAAGAAATAGATAGTTTTTAAAAAAAAGTCTTTAAAAGGACAGTAAAATAATATAAAAAATAAGCAACATAAAGATGGAAATCACACACAGAGTCTGGACCGTCTTTGGGATTTTTAACTGCACAAAGACATTTGATTGTAAAGACTGCTGAGTTTATATATATAATATATATATATATTATATATATTATATATATTATATATATATTAAAGGTATCTTGACTTCAAAATTTGTGTCTAAGGATACGTCACTTTGGAAAAGAGGTTCTGCTTTTGTTTCCGTAGAAGATAAGAACCTATGAATCCAAGCTAATATGGTTTGATCAAGGAAGATCCCCTGAGAGGTCTCCACATGTTCCAACATCCAGAACAGCTTCAAGGCAACTGGCTCAGACAATGCAGCCTCACAGACTACTTCAGTCAGGACTTGACCATAATTCTTAATTTTCTCAGGAACCTCATAAGATCCAGCTCCCCCAAACAGCAGGAAGTAGTATGAGAAGCTACACCCAAATTCCCAAAATATTGTTTATAAATGTTTATTTTTATCTAAAGGAGGTTGATTATAAATACAATCTCTTTCTAAAAAAGAAAAGGGGATAGTATAGATATGATATGATAAAAGGGTAGAATATTGAATCTACTTTTAAAGAGCAACAACTTGTTTAAAATGTTTTACATTGCTATGGATTCTAGTTTATTGATACAAATTTAAAGTTAATTTTGTTATAGTGTGTGTATATTTATACTCCTATTTAAGATATTATGTTTGTGCAGCTCATTTGAAATTATAATGCATAATTAAGAAATACAGATTAATAATTAGTCATCTATGATAATCAAACTTATAGTCACATTAGTTAAGTTTTCTAGGTATACATAGGTATATTTCAATTAGGTAGGTAATCTTCAAACACTTCAAAGACCTACAGATTATGGCATTTAAAATGTTTTAAAAACTTAGACTTTCCTGGACAATGGGACATGTCTGCTCCAGGCAGTACCAATTTACTTCAAAGAGGGACATGGACATCAAAGACACTCCATATGGAGTTTATCTTCTTCTTGGCAGAATGGGCCATTTGGGCAAGAAATTGTTCTTGCATGGACTTATTGACAAAATGTTTTATAGTCTGGACATGCAGGACCCATGGAAAAATGACCACTAAATTTTGCCAAAACAAGGTGAGATAGTCCTTCAGGTTCTTCCTTCACAGAGGAGACTACCAGACATTCTACAGGACACAGAGAGAAGCAACTAAAAGAAACTCTAGGCCTATAGGCTTAAGTTGGATGCCTCAACATTACAGAGAAACTTTGAGTGACTGTCCAGGCAGCTAGCTATCTCTGTCATTCTAGATTTTTGGAAGTTGCCGGGCGTTGGTGGCGCACGCCTTTAATCCCAGCACTTGGGAGGCAGAGGCAGGCAGATCTCTGTGAGTTCGAGGCCAGCCTTGGCTACCAAGTGAGTTCCAGGAAAGGCGCCGCCAAAGCTACACAGAGA
>LZPO01066288.1:445075-463711 GCA_001675575.1 Neotoma lepida
CACCATGCTTGGCTAGTTAGTTAACATTCTTTTGCTGATTTTTCACATTGATAAGTGAGGACAAACACCTTCAACTCCTTATGTACTTGTGATGTTTTCTATTTAAACATTGGTAATAATTACAAAATGGTCAAAGGGGGTGTTAAGTTAGTACAGGTAGAACCCTCCAGAGTGTGCTGGAAATTGCATTTGTTAGCTTAGGTCACTGTGGAAGAGGGAATTGTTCTCTGTGGAACAATTCCTTGTTGGTTCTTAGAATTGGTATAACAGCTTGCTGTGAGAAAATATTACCCCAGGAAATGTTTTACTTAATAATTGAACCAGAGAAACTAAATCACTTTAGAAAGTAAAAATGAGTACAGGTTTTAAAATTGCAGGTAACAAGTTTATTTTGGTGTCTTATGGCTTCAGGTCGAATGGCACCACCTGTAGATGATCTTTCTCCAAAAAACGTGAAAGTTGTTGTGGGAGGAGCTCGTAAACATTCAGACAACGAAGCAGAAAGTCTCGCAGATGCGTTGTCTTCAACTACAAATATTCTGGCTTCTGAATTTTTTGAGGAGGAGAAACAAGAGTCTCCCAAATCAACATTCTCTCCTGCGCCACGGTAGCTTTCTCTCAGTCATAGTTCTATAACCATTGCTTACTTGTGCTTATGAATGTGCAAACACAGAAAAGTGACATATTAGGGACTTTTGAGAAAGTTAACTATTTATACTCCAGGCCAATTGAGGTAAGTGAACAGGATTCTGAAAGTTAATTTATTTTGAATAGATTTTAGAGTTTGAGATTTGAGACATGAAGTAATAATTTTCAAACTCTAATTATGGGCTGAGGAGAAGGCTCAGCATTTAAGAGCACAGGCTACTCTTCCAGAGGGCCAGTTTCTATTCCCAGCACCCACAGATCAGCTCGTAACCATCTATACTTCTGGTTCCAAAGGATCTGACACCCTCCTCCGGCCTCCATGGACATGCATATGATACATACACAGACAAACATGCAGGCAAAACCCCATACACATAAAATAAGTACAAGTTAATCTTTATAACCACACCAGAAACAAATGATTTAAATATGCTGGTCCCACGAAGTAGGGGATACAGCCCTTGGTATACGCTTATACATCTTTGGATCTTAGTCTACTTCAAGCCAACCCAGAAGAAGGACTTTGTAAATCATGACTGTGGTTGTAATTATAAGCTTATAAATTAAAAATGTAAACCTTTTATTGATTGGTAGCTTTTATTTTTATTGACCTTTATACTTACTTTTATTGAAAGTCTTCTTGACTGCATTTATTTGTGTGCGTGTGTGTGTGTGTGTGTGCGCGCGCGCTCCAGCACCCAGGTGGAGGTTAGGGGACAACTTGGTTTTGTTGATTTTCTGTTTCCACCTTTTGTGGGTTCCAGAGGTTGAACCCTCAGGATTAGTGGCAAGTATCTTTACCCACTGAGCCATCTATCTGGTGGCTGGCCTTGTTGTTAACTTTAGTATCTTTTTCTAGTCCAGAGATGCCTGGAACTGTTGAAGTTGAGTCTACCTTCCTGGCTCGATTGAACTTCATCTGGAAAGGTTTTATCAATATGCCATCAGTGGCAAAGTTTGTTACCAAAGCCTACCCTGTATCTGGATCCCCTGACTACTTGACAGAGGTACTGTGAACTTTNCCACCTTTACTTGCTTAGGTTCATGTGTTTCTGAAAGCAGTAGGCAGGGAGACATACAGTTAATAATAATTTAAAAGTTTTAAGCCCAATTATTAATGATCCTTAAAACAGTTCAATTAATGAAATTATTAATTCACAAACAAATTTGAAGATTAGTAGAAAACTGTACTCTGAAAGTTTTAAACTTAGATACCTTACTTTTTCTAAAACATACTTCACCGAGACAGAGAATTAAAAACCAGTGTGTTTCCATGATTATCCAAGTTTGTTTTTAAGTAGAGATTTATGTAAAAGACTGCCATGTTTATGGCAAAGTTAACCTATCAAAAAAGTNTCTAATTGTTAAACGGAATTCCTACATTGTTTATGTTTCAGGACCATGGTACTTGCTTGTCTCTATCACTGTTTAGATTGAAAAGTAAAGCTTACATGTAATTGGCAGTCTCAGGAGACCACTGACCAATCACTGCAGTGGTACCTGTGGTTGATTGTATAGCCAACGGAAAAAAATGTTAAATAATAGAAAATAAACAGTAGTAGAATAATACTGTAATTAGTGACCAAGTATGACATTTCAACAGTTACATCAAAGGAGACAAAACCAATGTACATGTATTATATACATTATTTTTGTTGGTTTGTTAGATTAGCTTTTTCATTTATTCTTAGTCTTCTGATCATAAGACAAAAGTTATTTAAATAATTCATTTCAGATTTTAACGAGCCTAAGTCATGATCATTCTTTATAATGTTAAAGGTGAGCTTTCTGTTGATTAGGCTGAAATTTTCCTGAGTCTGTCTCCCCCTCTCGCTCCCCCATGTGGTCCTAGGCACCCATCCAGGGCGCTGTGTGCGTGGCAAGCTTCTGTCACCTAGCTACAGCCATGCCCTTTACATTGCCATTGTTTTTAGTTACTACACAATGCTATTGTTACATAATTTCCTTGGCTAATAATATTTTAGGAATATGAATTTTGTTAGAGAAAAATTAATGGGCCAGTGATGGTCTTTGAAAAAAAAAAAAGCCTTGAATTTTTAGTTTTTCTTTGGATCATTTTGAAGGTAATTCTTTTACATGGATAATTAGGTCCTGGACTTTGATTAAAGCTATTTTTCTCAGTGTCACAGTTTCTTTATGATTACTTTCTTGAACTTCATCTCTGCTTTTTAGTTATTTAGTTTTATTAGGGCTAAAATCTCAAAATATTGAAAGCAACTAAGGAGTTAAATAAACTTAATTCTACTTTTATGATTTTCCTTGGTCTTCAGAGAAAAAAGGAATATGCTGAATAAATGTCAGTTAATTTTATATATTTATATATATATATATATATATATACACATATAGTATGTGTGTGCTTATGCCTTTTAAAAATGTTTTGCATTGTTAGAGTTAATTTTCTCTTCGCAAAAATATACTTTGTAATTAAGTTGCATAGTATCTGAACTTCAGCTATTATTAATTAAGAATACCTCAAAAAAAATTTAAAAAAGCACCAGGCATAGTAGTGCATGCTTGTAGTCCCAGCACTTAAGAGACTGAGNCAGAAAGATCTCCATGAGTTCGAGGCCAGTCTGGTCTACATAGTGAGTTCCAGGATAGCCAGAGCTACATAGTGAGACCCTGTTTCGAAAAAATAACAAAACAAAAGACTCCCCCTGCCCACTACCACAGACAACCAATGAAGAGCAGAGAGCCTGCCTCTGAGTGTCCAGGAGTGTGCTGCGCTTCCTGAATTGCTTTGTGCTGTGTTGGCTGCTTGTTCTTTTTCTTGTGCTTGTCTATTCTGCCCTGGCATGACCTCAGATATTTTTCTTAGTGTTGACTGTATTTATGTTTGTATCTAACTTTTTTTTTTTTCGAGACAGGGTTTCTCTGTATAACAGTCCTGGCTGTCCTGGACTACTCTGTAGCCCAGGCTGGCCTTGAACTCACAGAGATCTGCCTGCCTCTGCCTCCTAGGTACTGGGATTAGAAGCGTGTACCACCACTGCCTGGCCTAACATTACCTTCCTTAGTAAACTACATTTTTAGTATTATTTATTTGAAGTTGGCATTTGAGATAAGCTCAGTTGCTATCTTTCTACTGTGTTTTGTTTTGTGTTGCAATTTGTTTATTCTTTGTGTGTTCTGGAGATTGATTGAACCCTGAGTCTTATACATGCTAAGCACATGTTCTACCACCATGTTCTTAGCCCTATTTACTTGTTTTTATTATTATTCTCAAAGCTAAATATGTGTGAATCATGGATATTGTAATGAAGATATTCTATATTTGTGACTTTTTTTTTAAACCATAGGATCTACCAGATAGTATTCAAGTAGGTGGCAGGATATCACCACAGACAGTTTGGGATTACGTGGAAAAAATAAAAGCATCAGGAACCAAGGTACGTAAGCTTTTTAACAATACCAATATGTGAAAAAATGTGTACAGAACTAAACTGCTTAGCGTCTTACACAAGGATCCAGTGTTTCTTGGGGGAAGGTAGCTAATAAAAGTTTGAAATGTATATAATCTATCTTACAAAATGGAGGTAAAGGGCCTGGGAAGTGATAGACAGCTCAATTGATAGAATGCTGTGCAAGTGTGAGGATCTGTGTTGGATTCCCAGCACTCATAACAGTCTAGGGTATGGAGACGCATGCACATTTATGTCAGCACTGAAGAGACAGGTGTGGACTTTTGGTGCTTGGCCAGTTACCTAATTAGAGCCTAGGTCCCAGTTAGAGACTGTTTTTTAGAACAGTATGGAGCAGCTTCTTAGAAATGACACTTTGGTTGACCCGTGGACTACACATNTGAACACACAAACTGAAGTCAAGCCAAGCATTTGCTCAAAGCAGTGTAACATTCCCTTTATTCTTGTCTTCTGGTATGCCCTCCATTGCTCTGTCAACACTGTGGAAGAAAAGGTGTAAATGTTAAGCACTCTGAGTCCAGTGGTTCAGATACTGCAGAAGCTTGTTTTCCTTTGCCAGTTAGGATGCTGTGAGGCTTGGGGCTCTGGTCTTGAAAGATCATTTGGGAACCAGACTACTTCTGGTTGTCAGCCAAAAATTAAGGTTTGTTAGTGACAGGAAGAGGAGACTATGAACTGGGAGATAATCAGTAGCCTCTGTCATGGTAATAGTTCTCTTCTGCCATGCTCTCTATATCATGTCTTTAGTTTTTTAAACTCATAAACAATGGTTCTGCACACAGGAATAATTTAAATAATTTCCTTGTAGAAGTTTCTTGTTTTTCTTTATANAGTGTCCCAAAATGGAAAGTCTTAAACCCTGAAGGATCTCTTTTTAAATTAAATTTTTGATTTTTTTAAATTTTTAAGTTAAATGTTTAAATTAAATTGATAATGGTGTTACAGTACTTTGAGGCAATTAAAAGGTTACTAAGCTTGGAAGGTAGAGACAGATCTCTTGAGGTCAGCCTGTTCTACATAGCAAAATAAAACAAAACAGTTATTACGTTGTTGGCTATCACTTCCATATATATATATGGAGAGAGGGAGTGTATGTGTGTGTTTATATGTGTGTTTGTGTGTGTGTGTATGCATACATACATATACATATATATATATATATATTATTGCCCAGTACTTTATAGCATGCCTTCATATTAAACTGATTTAAACACAAGAGTAGTTAGCTTATATGTAATGTGATCTTACTAAGACATTTTGGATATCCTTTATCCAAAATTCTTACCAGAAATGTTTCAGAGTTTGAACTTTTCTGAATTTTGGAATGTTAGCATATACATTAGATGATACATTGGGAATGGAGATTTAAGTATAAATGTGAAGTGCATTTATGCGGTACATAAACCTTATAAACATAGACTGAAGGTAATTTCATACCATATTTTTAGGGTACCCATGTTTTGATTGCATCTTATCACATGTAGGCAGATGTGGAATTTTCTAAATGTTGACCTCCCAAGTTTTAGAGTTGAGAGCATTTATATTGAACCTTCAGATTGGAGATGTAAAGCCTGTATATAATTTCTAGGAGGCAGAGCCATAGCTTAGCTTACTAATATTTTTCTTATTTTTGTGTCATGTTTGGCTTTGTAGTGAAGCAGGCCTTTTCCATTTTGACTGAAAACCTTTAAGAAGAAACCTCCATTACTAAAGTAATACAAAATTATGACTATCTTTTTATATAAAATAAAGCCAAGACCCCAGAGATGGGCAACAAAATTATTGAGTTAGCTAATCACCTTAAAAACTTAGGATCTGTTGTGTATGTGTTTTTGGAGTCTTCTCAAAACCAAGTCTTCTTTATTCCTACGTCCAGGCTCTGTAGGCTGGATTACAAGGCTTGTGTGTTTTTGTGTATGTAAGTCCTCTGTTACCATTTATTTTCACTCTCTGAGGTTTTAGTTTTTAGGTGTATGATGAAAGAAATATTTTTCCATGCTGCTCTGTCCATCAGTGATGTGAGTCACCCTGTGTTCAGTCTATCCAGCTTTCAGACAGTGTGTGTTACCCATATGCTAGCCATCTCCATCATCAGATAATCTTTATTTTATTTAATAGCCTCAAAACATAAAATTAGTGATACTAGCAATTTTAATACATTGTATTTTCCATTACTGTTAATGTCTTTCTGTGTGTAATTTATTAATTAGCTTTATCATTGGTATCATAGGTACATATAAGGAATGAATATATATAGTGTTCAGTGCTATCTGTTGATTTCAGGTATCTATTGAGGTCTTGGGGTACATCTGCCACAAAAAGGGGCAATCTTCTATGATAGTAGTGTGGGACACTATTATTTAGTGTGCCCAAAACACAGGCTGCTCTCTAGAAGTTATGTCTTTGGAAATCAGGAATTGTGCAGATACAAAAAGTCTTGGGTTTCAACATTGTCTTTGCCACTGATAATTTGTGTAATCTTGAACACCTTCACTGTATGCAAATGCCTTGGGCCTTTCCTTCTCTTTTCCACCCCTGTGTCCCCACCTTACCCATACTAGGCAAATGTTCCACTGATGAGCTATTTCCATAGACCATTTTTATCATGACACAGCATCTCCTAAACTGCCAGACTCACTTTGAACTCGCTGTGTAGCCCAGGCAGGCATTAAACTTAGGATCTTTCTACCTCTCAATCTTCCAAGTGGTTGGGAGTACAGGTGTGTAGGTGTATGCCACTATCCCTGGCAGGTCTCAATTTGTTATGGAAAGCCTTCAAATAGTATAGAATCCTCAATGAACCAGGAACTGTATTTTCTTAGAAGTTGTTTCCTTTTAGTATTCTAGTTTCTATTTAAGTTGGGGACTGCTGTTTGACAGCCATCATAAAACTCAAGACTAGTACTAATTAGTCTATTTAAAATTAAGCTACATTTTAGGTTACTATTCTAAGCAATTGTTTGTTACTCTCTTGAATAGGAAATCTGTGTGGTTCGCTTCACACCAGTAACTGAAGAAGATCAAATTTCTTACACTTTGCTGTTTGCATACTTCAGTAGCAGAAAGCGTTATGGCGTAGCTGCTAACAACATGAAGCAGGTTAAAGATATGTACCTTATTCCTTTGGGTGCTGCAGATAAAATTCCACACCCTCTTGTGCCTTTTGATGGACCTGGTAGGTATATGTTTTAGTAATAGAATAAGATTGAAATAAAGTGGGAGGGGTCAGTCCAGAGTAAAAACGATGGCTGCTTTTTGTCTTAGAATCCAGACCATTAGAGACGGAATGACAGGGCTAGCCACCATTCAGTATCTTGGAATGAACTGCTTGTATAATGTACCCTTTTGTGAAATGATTGAAAATGACTCTTGATGTTTATTATTTTCTCCAGGACTTGAGCTACACAGACCTAATCTGTTGTTGGGCCTAATTATTCGTCAGAAGCTGAAGCGGCAGCATAGTGCTACTGCCGGTCCTAGTCACACAACTGAGACTCCTGAGACTGCCCCAGTAGCTTTGCCACCTGACAAAAAAGGTAAAATGGAGTCGTCTACAGAGGAGACAGCGGAGGAAGAGAATGACTTTTTCAATTCCTTTACAACTGTGTTACACAAGCAGAGAAACAAGGCCCCACAGCCTCTTCAGGAAGACCTGCCAACAACAGCCGAACCGCTGATGGAAGTCAGTAAGCAGGAGCCACCAAAACCCTTAAGGTTTCTTCCTGGGGTCCTAATAGGCTGGGAAAATCAACCTTCTACTCTGGAATTAGCAAATAAGCCTCTTCCTGTGGATGATATACTCCAAAGCCTTTTGGGCACCACTGGTCAAGTATATGAGCAGGCTCAGCCAGTTGTAGAACAAAGCACTCTTAAAGAAATTCCTTTTATAAATGATCAAACCAACCCCAAAGCAGAGAAAATAGATAAAGTGGAGGTAACTGAAGGTGAAGCCAAGGAGATAAAAGTTAAAGTAGATAATACTTCAGAATCTACAGGTAAAAATTCAGGAGTAGAAGAATCTTCGTTGGTGGGATCCTCTTCCATTTCTCCAGGGCCTTTGGTGAGTCTTAGTCTGAGAGGGAAACCACCAGATGTTTCTACAGAAGCATTCTTAACAAATTTATCAATTCCATCAAAACAAGAGGAAACTGTGGAAAACAAAGAGAGAACATTAAAAAGACAGCTGCTCCAGGATCAAGAGAGTAGTTTGCAAGATAATCGGACTTCAACTAATTCTCCATGCAGGCCTAGTACAGGAAAGGGAAATACAGATGGGAATGCGAGTTGCAGTGAAAATCTTGTTGCTAACACAAGATCCCCACAGTTTATCAATCTGAAAAGGGATCCTAGGCAAGCAGCAGGACGAAATCAGCAGGCAACCTCAGAAAGCAAAGATTCAGAGAGCTGCCGAAATGGAGACAAACATGCTTTGCCTGGTCCATCACACAACCAAGAGCTCTTAGCAGAGCCAGTTACTGGAGAGGGAAAGCTATCTTCTGTAGAGAAGAACTCATGTGTAGAGCAGAATGATGATTCTGAGGCTGCACAAAACTCATCCTCAGTAGAAAACTTCAATTCTTCACAGACAGAGCAAGCTAATCCTTTACAGGAGGATATTTTAACACAAAATATTGAAACCGTCCACCCATTTAGAAGAGGATTGACTACAGCATCATCTCAATTTGAAGCTGGAAGTACATGCCAATCAGAATTTCCTTCTAAAAGCATCAACTTTACTTCTAAGAGTACCAGCCCCAGGGCAAGTGCAAACTTTTCACCTATGAGGCCACAGCAGCCCAGTCTCCAGCATCTCAAGTCTAGTCCTCCTGGATTCCCATTTCCAGGACCTCCAAACTTCCCTCCCCAAAGTGTGTTTGGATTCCCACCACATTTGCCACCTCCATTACTTCCCCCTCCAGGCTTTGGCTTTCCTCAAAATCCCATGGTTCCTTGGCCACCTGTTCATCTCCCAGGCCAACCACAACGTATGATAGGGCCCCTTTCACAGGCATCAAGGTTTATGGGCCCACAAAATTTTTATCAGGTCAAAGACATTCGAAGACCAGAAAGGCGCCATAGTGACCCTTGGGGTAGGCAAGACCAACAACAACTAGACAGGCCATTTATTAGGGGTAAAGGGGACCGTCAGAGATTTTACAGTGATTCGCACCACTTGAAAAGAGAGCGTCATGACAAAGAATGGGAGCAAGAATCTGAAAGGCACAGGCACAGAGACAGAAGCCAAGAAAAAGACAGAGATAGGAAAAGCAAAGAAGAAGGACACAAAGATAAGGAGAGGGCACGGGTATCACATAGTGATCGAGCAACAGATGGGAAGGCAGGCAGAGAGAGCAAGAATGCAGACAAGAAACCGGACCATGAAAAAGAGAAGGAACGAGAGAAGAATAAACATAGAGAAGGGGAGAAGGACAGAGAGAGGTACCACAAAGAGAGGGACCACACTGACAGAGCAAAAAGTAAAAGGTGAAGTTTGCAGGCTACTTCCAACGTCACATTCAAAAAACTGTTCCATGTTGTGTATCTTTATAAGATTGCCTGGTAGGACTGCCGTCTTTAAATCTCCACTGTTGGTGGTTTGCAGAGCAGTAAACTGTGCCAGAGCAGAGTGCTCTATCTGCACCAGTGCCCACCAACCCTTCACACCACTGTCCTACTTACAGGAATTTACTATTTTTAAAAGTTTTACAATGCTGTATATTCAAAGATTGTTTTATTAATGCAATAAAGGCTTAGAAATTTTAGTTTTATTCCTTAATTGGCAAATATGGTTAACTATGGAATATATTTACTGCCTCTAGTGAATATCCTTTATATAATGACTAATTTGAAAGTAACCTGTGCTCTGTACATTGTTTTCAATTGCACTGTTTTTAAAGAAAATGTAGAGGAGCAACAAAAGCCAGGCGACTTCCTAATCAGACCATACTAATCATCTAGTTGGGCAACTTTTCACTGGGAATCCGAAGCCCAAGGAGTCCATTTATTGCTCTAATCTGTACTCATTGAAGGCATTTCTTACCATGTACTGCAGTTTGTGGTAGGCCATATTCCTTTCCTTTCTGGCTCTTCAGAAACTTGAATACTTCAGCTTGTACATGATCTTGGGTTTTGCTATCCTTTTTACTGTAAAATGTAAATATTTTAAGGGATATTTTGATTCTAAATATGATAAAAGAATTTCTCACCTACTTTGTGTGTGTGATTTGAAATTCAGTAGTAAAAGAGGTTCTCCAAAGCTTCTTTTCCTTGAGACATTATTCTTTTACTCAGCAAGGATATGTAGACATAATGTCAGACATTACCTAAGAGGAATGGTTGTTTTTCAATCCTAGATGTACCACTTCTAAAGAGGCTAGTATTTAGAACTGCCAGCAGGGAGCTTTGCAGTTACCCACTTAGTTGCTATTATGATTCTAAACACTTATATATGNTCAGACTTTGTTATACAAACTCAGTAATCATTGTAAAACTGCAGAACTTTTAAGTGAAATGTATTTTGAATTTTTTTTTGTAAAATAATTTGTTTGTAGGCAACTGTAAAATTGAATATGCCAGTTTGACTTGAAATAGTACACAAGACTGTTCTTTCAGATCTAAACTTAACCTACACCCTGAAATACATCCTGTGCTGATGTTTAAAACATAAAGCTACGGTAGCTGCCAGATGATGTTAATACTTGAGACCCAATCAAGAGCCATCAGTGTTCTTACCTACTTGTACCCATGAAGAAGAATGCCAGTAAATTCACAAAAATAAAGAAAATTGTTCCTAAAGGGGCATTACCAGGTTTTTGAAATGGAATTAACCTTGCTATTCTCACTAGAGAAAATAGCAGTCAGACATTTTGTCTGAGTTGCAAGGATTACAATATACTTCTTTCATCTTTGCCTCTGAAGTTTATCATCATGAAAGTTCTAAAATGAAGGGTTTTCATTTAAATAAAGTATTTTTAACTTTGGTCTACTTTTATTTTGGAAGTTAACTTGCTAGGGAAAAGACAAGTCCTTACACAAGACCAGTACTAAGACTAATTGTTTACATGATTGTGAAGAAATGGGCTACTTAGTCCCTATGTGTCAGGAAATCTGTTTTTACTGATGTATGTGGTTTGTGGGTTCACCTGACACCTGACTTGTTTTCTAAAGCACAAGTGAAAAGAAATGGGCTTTTCGTTGGAAAAAGATAGTTGCAGTGAGCCCTGGATGCCAGGTCTTCTATTGAACATTCATGGTTCATGTGAACTTTGGCTTGCCTTGATAGGGGAATGGTTGACTTAGAGCTTAAGAATCTGGAACCTGGGAAATTGCCCAAGGTTAGACTGCCTCTGTAGTCAGAGTTGGAGTCCCAGTTAAGCTTTGCTTTCCTCCACTGTTATATGTTCAGTAGTTGTGCTCTGAAAATTGAGACTGAGAGGGAAGCAAAAGCATTTATAGCCCTTCTGTTCGTCCCATTGCATTCCTGAACCCCTTTTCAGCAACCTAACTCAAACAGGAATAGGAAGACAACTGTGTACCCACACATCTGTTTATACAGACTAGCTAGTGTATATTAACCATATGTCCGAACTTTCCAGTGCTTTGTTCGTGCTGTGATGAGGCTCCGGCAGCTCATGGCAGTTCTGCAGATGGAAAATGATACACATCTAAGAAGGAAGCAGCCACAGGTGTGCCGCTTTGGGGAAGTCTAGATGTATTAGCGTTCTGTAGAGGAAAGGAACTTAAAGAATATTACATGTTTTATTAGAATAGTTTATAGGCTGTGATCCAGCTAGTCCAACAATGGCTGTTTATCAATGGAAGGTTCAAGAATCTAGTCCACAAGACTAGATAAGTCAGTTGGTCTTTAGTAGATGTCAGAATTGCTAGAGAAGTAATCTCTAATGGCTAATGAAGGCATGGACTTTACAGTGAGAGCAAGCAAGTGAAGGGAGCTATAAAAAGGCTACCAGCAGAGTGTGGCAAAGGTTAAAGATATGTCTTCCCACCTCAAAAGACCTGGAATAAAAGTGGGTCTTCCCACTTCAAATTATTTAAGAAAATAACTCTCACAAGTGTACCCAGCCACTGTTAATTTCAGATGTAGTTAAGTTAACCAAGAATAGCCATTACACTAGAGTATCTACTTCCTTACTTTTTCTAGCTTCAAGATCTTTTTTTTCAGCTTGTAGTCCCATATTTAAAGGCAGAGAAGAGAGGCCCAGTTTTATGTTACCATCTCAGACCTCTTCTGGTGCCCTTAACTTAAAGGTGTGTGTGATTTCATTTGCCCACCCCAATAATACAAGATAGCCTTTCTATCTGAAAGTCACTTGAATGGGTGTCTTCTGTGACCTCACTTCTCTGTTACTTNTTCTTCCTGGGGTCCTAATAGGCTGGGAAAATCAACCTTCTACTCTGGAATTAGCAAATAAGCCTCTTCCTGTGGATGATATACTCCAAAGCCTTTTGGGCACCACTGGTCAAGTATATGAGCAGGCTCAGCCAGTTGTAGAACAAAGCACTCTTAAAGAAATTCCTTTTATAAATGATCAAACCAACCCNAAAGCAGAGAAAATAGATAAAGTGGAGGTAACTGAAGGTGAAGCCAAGGAGATAAAAGTTAAAGTAGATAATACTTCAGAATCTACAGGTAAAAATTCAGGAGTAGAAGAATCTTCGTTGGTGGGATCCTCTTCCATTTCTCCAGGGCCTTTGGTGAGTCTTAGTCTGAGAGGGAAACCACCAGATGTTTCTACAGAAGCATTCTTAACAAATTTATCAATTCCATCAAAACAAGAGGAAACTGTGGAAAACAAAGAGAGAACATTAAAAAGACAGCTGCTCCAGGATCAAGAGAGTAGTTTGCAAGATAATCGGACTTCAACTAATTCTCCATGCAGGCCTAGTACAGGAAAGGGAAATACAGATGGGAATGCGAGTTGCAGTGAAAATCTTGTTGCTAACACAAGATCCCCACAGTTTATCAATCTGAAAAGGGATCCTAGGCAAGCAGCAGGACGAAATCAGCAGGCAACCTCAGAAAGCAAAGATTCAGAGAGCTGCCGAAATGGAGACAAACATGCTTTGCCTGGTCCATCACACAACCAAGAGCTCTTAGCAGAGCCAGTTACTGGAGAGGGAAAGCTATCTTCTGTAGAGAAGAACTCATGTGTAGAGCAGAATGATGATTCTGAGGCTGCACAAAACTCATCCTCAGTAGAAAACTTCAATTCTTCACAGACAGAGCAAGCTAATCCTTTACAGGAGGATATTTTAACACAAAATATTGAAACCGTCCACCCATTTAGAAGAGGATTGACTACAGCATCATCTCAATTTGAAGCTGGAAGTACATGCCAATCAGAATTTCCTTCTAAAAGCATCAACTTTACTTCTAAGAGTACCAGCCCCAGGGCAAGTGCAAACTTTTCACCTATGAGGCCACAGCAGCCCAGTCTCCAGCATCTCAAGTCTAGTCCTCCTGGATTCCCATTTCCAGGACCTCCAAACTTCCCTCCCCAAAGTGTGTTTGGATTCCCACCACATTTGCCACCTCCATTACTTCCCCCTCCAGGCTTTGGCTTTCCTCAAAATCCCATGGTTCCTTGGCCACCTGTTCATCTCCCAGGCCAACCACAACGTATGATAGGGCCCCTTTCACAGGCATCAAGGTTTATGGGCCCACAAAATTTTTATCAGGTCAAAGACATTCGAAGACCAGAAAGGCGCCATAGTGACCCTTGGGGTAGGCAAGACCAACAACAACTAGACAGGCCATTTATTAGGGGTAAAGGGGACCGTCAGAGATTTTACAGTGATTCGCACCACTTGAAAAGAGAGCGTCATGACAAAGAATGGGAGCAAGAATCTGAAAGGCACAGGCACAGAGACAGAAGCCAAGAAAAAGACAGAGATAGGAAAAGCAAAGAAGAAGGACACAAAGATAAGGAGAGGGCACGGGTATCACATAGTGATCGAGCAACAGATGGGAAGGCAGGCAGAGAGAGCAAGAATGCAGACAAGAAACCGGACCATGAAAAAGAGAAGGAACGAGAGAAGAATAAACATAGAGAAGGGGAGAAGGACAGAGAGAGGTACCACAAAGAGAGGGACCACACTGACAGAGCAAAAAGTAAAAGGTGAAGTTTGCAGGCTACTTCCAACGTCACATTCAAAAAACTGTTCCATGTTGTGTATCTTTATAAGATTGCCTGGTAGGACTGCCGTCTTTAAATCTCCACTGTTGGTGGTTTGCAGAGCAGTAAACTGTGCCAGAGCAGAGTGCTCTATCTGCACCAGTGCCCACCAACCCTTCACACCACTGTCCTACTTACAGGAATTTACTATTTTTAAAAGTTTTACAATGCTGTATATTCAAAGATTGTTTTATTAATGCAATAAAGGCTTAGAAATTTTAGTTTTATTCCTTAATTGGCAAATATGGTTAACTATGGAATATATTTACTGCCTCTAGTGAATATCCTTTATATAATGACTAATTTGAAAGTAACCTGTGCTCTGTACATTGTTTTCAATTGCACTGTTTTTAAAGAAAATGTAGAGGAGCAACAAAAGCCAGGCGACTTCCTAATCAGACCATACTAATCATCTAGTTGGGCAACTTTTCACTGGGAATCCGAAGCCCAAGGAGTCCATTTATTGCTCTAATCTGTACTCATTGAAGGCATTTCTTACCATGTACTGCAGTTTGTGGTAGGCCATATTCCTTTCCTTTCTGGCTCTTCAGAAACTTGAATACTTCAGCTTGTACATGATCTTGGGTTTTGCTATCCTTTTTACTGTAAAATGTAAATATTTTAAGGGATATTTTGATTCTAAATATGATAAAAGAATTTCTCACCTACTTTGTGTGTGTGATTTGAAATTCAGTAGTAAAAGAGGTTCTCCAAAGCTTCTTTTCCTTGAGACATTATTCTTTTACTCAGCAAGGATATGTAGACATAATGTCAGACATTACCTAAGAGGAATGGTTGTTTTTCAATCCTAGATGTACCACTTCTAAAGAGGCTAGTATTTAGAACTGCCAGCAGGGAGCTTTGCAGTTACCCACTTAGTTGCTATTATGATTCTAAACACTTATATATGNTCAGACTTTGTTATACAAACTCAGTAATCATTGTAAAACTGCAGAACTTTTAAGTGAAATGTATTTTGAATTTTTTTTTGTAAAATAATTTGTTTGTAGGCAACTGTAAAATTGAATATGCCAGTTTGACTTGAAATAGTACACAAGACTGTTCTTTCAGATCTAAACTTAACCTACACCCTGAAATACATCCTGTGCTGATGTTTAAAACATAAAGCTACGGTAGCTGCCAGATGATGTTAATACTTGAGACCCAATCAAGAGCCATCAGTGTTCTTACCTACTTGTACCCATGAAGAAGAATGCCAGTAAATTCACAAAAATAAAGAAAATTGTTCCTAAAGGGGCATTACCAGGTTTTTGAAATGGAATTAACCTTGCTATTCTCACTAGAGAAAATAGCAGTCAGACATTTTGTCTGAGTTGCAAGGATTACAATATACTTCTTTCATCTTTGCCTCTGAAGTTTATCATCATGAAAGTTCTAAAATGAAGGGTTTTCATTTAAATAAAGTATTTTTAACTTTGGTCTACTTTTATTTTGGAAGTTAACTTGCTAGGGAAAAGACAAGTCCTTACACAAGACCAGTACTAAGACTAATTGTTTACATGATTGTGAAGAAATGGGCTACTTAGTCCCTATGTGTCAGGAAATCTGTTTTTACTGATGTATGTGGTTTGTGGGTTCACCTGACACCTGACTTGTTTTCTAAAGCACAAGTGAAAAGAAATGGGCTTTTCGTTGGAAAAAGATAGTTGCAGTGAGCCCTGGATGCCAGGTCTTCTATTGAACATTCATGGTTCATGTGAACTTTGGCTTGCCTTGATAGGGGAATGGTTGACTTAGAGCTTAAGAATCTGGAACCTGGGAAATTGCCCAAGGTTAGACTGCCTCTGTAGTCAGAGTTGGAGTCCCAGTTAAGCTTTGCTTTCCTCCACTGTTATATGTTCAGTAGTTGTGCTCTGAAAATTGAGACTGAGAGGGAAGCAAAAGCATTTATAGCCCTTCTGTTCGTCCCATTGCATTCCTGAACCCCTTTTCAGCAACCTAACTCAAACAGGAATAGGAAGACAACTGTGTACCCACACATCTGTTTATACAGACTAGCTAGTGTATATTAACCATATGTCCGAACTTTCCAGTGCTTTGTTCGTGCTGTGATGAGGCTCCGGCAGCTCATGGCAGTTCTGCAGATGGAAAATGATACACATCTAAGAAGGAAGCAGCCACAGGTGTGCCGCTTTGGGGAAGTCTAGATGTATTAGCGTTCTGTAGAGGAAAGGAACTTAAAGAATATTACATGTTTTATTAGAATAGTTTATAGGCTGTGATCCAGCTAGTCCAACAATGGCTGTTTATCAATGGAAGGTTCAAGAATCTAGTCCACAAGACTAGATAAGTCAGTTGGTCTTTAGTAGATGTCAGAATTGCTAGAGAAGTAATCTCTAATGGCTAATGAAGGCATGGACTTTACAGTGAGAGCAAGCAAGTGAAGGGAGCTATAAAAAGGCTACCAGCAGAGTGTGGCAAAGGTTAAAGATATGTCTTCCCACCTCAAAAGACCTGGAATAAAAGTGGGTCTTCCCACTTCAAATTATTTAAGAAAATAACTCTCACAAGTGTACCCAGCCACTGTTAATTTCAGATGTAGTTAAGTTAACCAAGAATAGCCATTACACTAGAGTATCTACTTCCTTACTTTTTCTAGCTTCAAGATCTTTTTTTTCAGCTTGTAGTCCCATATTTAAAGGCAGAGAAGAGAGGCCCAGTTTTATGTTACCATCTCAGACCTCTTCTGGTGCCCTTAACTTAAAGGTGTGTGTGATTTCATTTGCCCACCCCAATAATACAAGATAGCCTTTCTATCTGAAAGTCACTTGAATGGGTGTCTTCTGTGACCTCACTTCTCTGTTACTTNACATTTACAGGTTTTGCAAGGACTAAAATGGAGATAGACATCTTTGAGGTTGGGGAACCATTCTAGCTGGGCTTACAAATTGTAAAGTAGTTGTTGAATTGTTAGCCTGGAAATACAGAATAAGGTCATTGTAAATAACCAACAATAGAGAAGAAAATGAAGTGATGTTGAGTTCTTATAAGTTATTTTTTTCTTCATGTTTTCAAAGCATATTCACATAGGACCTGTTCAACATCACTTGGTAGCAAAAGCAGAAATGTTCATAGTTACATGAAGTGTACAGAGTTTTAAAGTGAATGTGCTTTTACCAAGCCATTTACTGGGCCATCTCCAGGAAGCATTAAATTTTTCGGTTTGTAATGTACCTGCTCTGCAGACATTTGCATGGCACTTGGAATTCATTACTGAATGTTACTGGAAGTTCCCAAGCTGGCAGAGCTTGCCACATGGTGGGAGGCAGTGAGATTTGAGTGTGAGACTGCAGCTGTGGGGAGCTTGTTGAGATCACCAGAGCTTAGTGATAAACCACTTTTCTTTTTGCATTGCAGTGGATTGAACCTAGGGCCTTGTCCACGCTAGGCAAGGACTCAGGGTTACACTGAGCTTTATCTCTAGTACTCTTTAGTAATTATTTTAGTGATAGTCCATTTATTTATTAATGCAGCATTTGTGTGAGGCTGTAGCTCAGTTGGTAGATTTTTTTTTTTAACCTATTATGTGCAAACCTAGAGTTCAATCCCCAGTACCATATAAACGAGACAAGGAGTTGTATTCTTGTAATCTTCGCAGTTTGGAGTGGAAGCAACTACANGGTGAGCTGTAGGCCAGCTGGGGTACGTGAGACTCATCTCACACATTTAAAAATGCAATGAAAAGTAGCTTCCACACTAATTTTAGTAAGAATGTCATTGGTTTTATAAGAAAATTTTTCATACAATATACTTTATGTCCATCCACCACCACCTTCCTCCCAAGTCCCTCTTTGCACCTCTAGCATCCATGCCCTCAAAGCAGAGTGACTTCATAATTCATNAGCCATCAATTGTAAATAGCTTCTCTGCCAAGGGTGGGGCCATTTATGCTGGAATTGTGACTGGTTTGATTTTGTGCAGGTAGTAATCACAGCTGCTGTGCATAGGTAAATGCATCAGCTATGTCATGCTTTGAATTCAGTGTTTCGTACTTCTCCCCACTGGCCAGCTCTTTCTTCCCAACCCCTTTTCTGCAATGTTCCTTTAACCTTGAGGGCAACACAAGCCCATGAGTATAAACATCATTGAGAAGGCAATTTGACAGTATGGCTGTTTAATAAAACTTAAGGTTCCTTCCTGGGGCCAGTGAACTTTCTTGGCTTTTGACTAGGTTTAAAGTGCCCGGCATGGATTCTCTCCTTTGGAGTAAGCTTCATATCTAATTAGAATACAGTTGGTTATCCTCATAACCACCATGCCTTTCCTGAGCCAGTGAGTATGTCTTGCTAGGGAGTTCAGTATGGTGCCATGCAAATTCCATTGCG
>LZPO01066288.1:463976-475175 GCA_001675575.1 Neotoma lepida
TGGTTTACATAGTCAATTCCATGCCAACTCAAGTTTACATAATGAGATCTTGTCTCAAAAGGAAAAGCAGGCTGGGTGAATCTGTTTTAACACAGAGTTGTCTAGGGAAGGAGAGGATTTTTGATCCCCTAAAAAGATCCAGAGACTCCTTGGGGTCCTTTCAGCCTTGGGAAGTGTTATTTCAAAGAAAGGGCTTGCTGAACTGGGGAAGAACACGCAGTCTAATATGGAAGTGCAGTTTTCTTGAACCTTAGAAAGCTTCNACAGAACNGATTTATTGACTTCAGAAAATGTGTTTAGGTTTGGGTACCAGCTGCCAAAAAATATATGTCTACTCCCACCCTTTGCTGCGCATGGATGCAGGGCCTGATGCTCTACCACTCAGCCAACTCTCCAATTCCTGAAAAAAACCTTTATAACACTGATCTGTATCTCANTATCAAGTTCTGTACAATGACCGAACAAGTGTAGACCAAAGTTAAGTACTTTCAACAAAGTCAAAAATGTCCTCTTCGGACTGTAGTGATTAAAATACCAAGACCCCAAAGAAAGAAAACCAAATAGAGCAATAATAAAATTTCCCAAACTCTCAAGTATTAAAATACGCTCCCATTACCTGACTGGTTTGCACAGGCTGGAGTGTAGACTCAGCATGTGTTCACTTTTCCTTTCTGTGTCATTTGTTCTGCATTTGCTTGGTTGACAATTACATTTTATTTTAAACTTTACAAGCTGCTGCTTTCTATGACCTATTTTACCCATCAGTGCTTCAGGTCAGTGACAGGTTGCCACTGGCATTCAGTTGTCCTTTGACCTGTATGAGCACCCCCCCACCCCACACACACACACACATGGAGGAGGGGGAGAGGGAGAGAAAGAGAGATGAATTCAACACTCAATAGAAAGGTGTTTTGAAAAGCACAGTCAGCTGAGGCTTGCCCAGCATGTGGTTCAATCCCTAGGAACAAAACACAACCAAGGCCAGAGCAGCTCAGTTTAGTACTCTTCCGAGGCATTATTCAGAATCTGTGCTATGTCTGATTTTGAGATTTTAGACTTGAAAACAAATGTAAGTGAAGCTTAACATTAATTCTGATCAGTTCTGTATGTGCATGGTTTTTAGTCAGGTCTTCTGGAAGGCGTATAAACAGCAGCTGGCCTCTGCACCATTCAGCGCTACTCAGTCCTTTAGGTTATTTCTTGTGCATTTGTCTTCATGCACAGGCCATTTTTTAAAGTTGCCAAATACTNACAATATCTGCTATCCTACCATAAAAAAAACAAGATTTATCTCTTAGTTCAGTCTCCCTCAATTTCCCTCTTCTTTTTGTTTTGCCTTATTACAATTATGTAAATATTCATATTTGTGAATTAAGCAGTATAATATGGTTTCGTTTCATTGTATAATTTTTTCTTGGTTAACAATTTTTGCTTTTTCATATTTCTAATATTCATCATTTATTATCTGAATTTTATTCTTGAATTTCTCAGATGAATAAGTACTAAAGGAACTTAATACCTGAGGCAACATATTTAGCTGTGTGTGGTGTNACACATCTTTAATCCTAGCAGGCAGGCAGATTTGTGAGTTTGAGACCACCCTGGAGTACATAGTTCCAGGACAGACAGGGCTATGTAGAGGGACCCTGTCTCAAAAAAGAATATTAGAAATAATATTTCTAAAAAAGATATTTAGAAATCAAATGTAANAAAGACAACTAAAGCCTCATCTTTAGCTGTAATTTACAAGTATGTAATATACCTGTGTGTATAAAATACATATATGTTATATATATGCATCACTTTGACTCCTTTGGGTGATAGGAAACATCTAATTCCCCCATTAATATTATAACAAGATTGCCAAAGTAACTACATTTATTCATAATCTGTAAAGTTTCTAGTGTTAACTTCCATGCCTAATCTTGTTCATCTCCATTTTAAATGTCATGTCCTTCTGATTAATTAACCCANTCTTTTTTGGATCCTGAANAAGTACATCTTTAATTTTGCCAACAAAATCCCTCTTAAAAATATCTTGAGGAATGGAGAGAGGCTCAATGGACACACATACAAAACACTCCCACACGTAGGCTCAGGGGACATTGCAGAAGAAGGAAGTAAGTTTGTAAGAGCCAGAGGATCTTCTAGCAGTATCAGAAGCCACACTCATAAGGTCTCACCAATGTGACTGCCCAATATAAGCTGAGCAAGGATAACACCAACTGACATACCAAAGTGAACAAGGAAAAGCCCAGGAGGCCTCAANCCTGCATAAAAAACTGTAGGTGACTGAGGAAAGCTGAGGATGGGAGAGGTCATCTTCTCTAGGGAAGAGACACTAATTGATTGTCCAGTGGCAAGTGCTCAGCCTTGAAAATATACATAAAAGTACCATGATACAGACAACAGGTTACATTTAGAAATATATATATATGTATATACACATACATGTATGTGTATATACCTATATTCATGCAATAACAATTAGTGAAAAAATAAGGCATGGATTTGAAGGAGAGCTGCGAGGGGCATATGGGAGGGTTTGGAAGGAGGAAAGTAAAGGAAGAAATGTAATAGTTACAATCTCAAAAAAAGGTAATTGTTACTGCTGTAAAGAGCTGTTGTGGGTTCTCTGGTATCAACCAGAGAANATTACTTGGACATGAGTTTAAACCAATAGAAAATCTTTCTTAGCTGGACGGTGACTACACTGGATGTTTGGAATTCCAATGTAGTCCTTAGCTTTTNTCAGGGTGAGCTTTTAAGCACAAAAACCGTACCCTGGATTGATATACTTCGGTTAACAATAACAGCCAGAAGCAGAACTACAGAAGCCAAAAANACAAGATTAGTACATTTGGAGACTTCCCCAGAGCTACGGACTTGAATGGCTTAGGTCCTTGTTTTGGTTTTGGCAGGTGAATGTGTGCTGAATTTTATGACTTGAATGGTACTTTCTTAATAGAGTCAGTCATATTAANGCTTACTAAGTCATATAGAGGCTTACTAAGTTCTGGAGGCCTGTCACAGAACTGGAGTTTAATTTCTAGCACCCATGGCAGGTGNTTCACACCCACCTTCATCTCCAGGTAAAGGACATCTGCTCTCCTTTTTTGGAAAGCCTGCATTCTCCATTATCTTCTACAGGCACCTTAAACAAAAACCTCTTGACCATACTCAAAGATACCAAAATAACAAATACCATCACAGTTTAGAGCAGCACACAGTGTGCCAGTGTCCTTGGAATAAAAGTGCTGTCTAGAACACTGCTATGAGTTTGATTTTCCATTATATCAATATGATGCCATTTGTTACACAGATTGTAGCTTTGTTAAATAGCCCATAAACACATATTTGTTTTCTATTACACCATTTTCAGGGGTTCAATATAAAGACCAGATGCTAGAAAGTAGTCTTCATCATTTTGATCTTTGCCCATCCATAGACATAAGCCATCCATTCCAGGAGTACTGCAATATGAGAATATGCTGAAAACTGAAAGTTTTGCTTCCTGTAATTTGGATGCGTGTGTCTAATGTAGGAATCATCTATACATTTTGCAATTGAAAATGTTTTTCCCCCACAATATCTCCCTACCCAGCTCAAAGTATACAGTAAGAAAAAGATTGGCCAGGTATACATAGAGACCCACACAGGCAAAGCTGATTCAACAAGTGCATAGGCAGTTATATTTGTTTCCAGCTCGATGTGGCAAACATTCCAANACAGGAATGATCGGCTAGTACACATTTACCATTTCTGCATGTTTTGTACCCACAGGCTATCCCATCACATCACCAACCTTTAACTCAGCATTCACTTTCAACTCAGCTAACTATAATTTCAGATCAGTTACAATGAAACACAACTGGAAAACCTATGGGTTCATTTTCAATTGCCATGGGACTTACAGGTCTTAAGGATGATACCTCCAGTTTGGAAATCTGTATTAGCTGACTGTAGCAGAGGCTAGGAAGTGATATTCATCCTAGCTAATCTCAATAGCCTTCAGCACCAACTCTTCCTGTCTTAATGCCATTCCAAGTACCATATTAATAGTTACTTTTTGTAGAGTTTCTAGAAGAACAGTTTTGTCACCAAAGTTGAAGCAAAATTGAACAGAAACATTTAATAAAGAGATGCATGAAAAGTTACCTATGGCACATAGAGATGGCTCAGAGGGCTAAAGCACTTGTCAACAGACCTTATTACTAGAATTAATACCCAGAACCCAATGGTGGAAGGAGAAAACGTTCTTTGACCTCCACATGTGCATCATAGCACACACACTCAATGAATAGATAAATACAAAAAAATCATTAAAATAACAGCTGTCAGAAGAAAAATTTAATTAACACAGGGCTTGATCACAACAGTTACTCTTTATACCAACTTGGATGGGTAACTGGCATAAGTCTTGGTAGTGGTTTCTTTTGGGAAATGTTGTTATTATTAGGGAGATAGGTTCTCGGTATGTAAGCCAGATTGTTTTCAAACTTGTGGCAATTCTCCTGCCTCAGCCTCTGACGAGCTTGAATTGAAATGCCTACCACCAAGCTTGGCTCTTGCTTTTGAAAGAAAAAAAAAGTAGCATAGCTTGATCACAGCTATGCTATAGAATTTTATCTCCATAAGGATGAAACACCCCTACACACAACCTGTATTTTATTTCACTTAGGAATTGGCTGCAAATTTCCTAGTTGTACATTGCTATTACTGAATGAATGAATTGAAATGAAAGCCCCAGCCAAATGCTAGGTAGAGCCAGGGTAACCCTGCAGGAAATGGGGAGGAAGGATTGTAGGAGCCAGAGGGGTTGAGGATACCATGAAAACATGGGCCACAGAATCAGCTAAGCAAGGCTCATAAGGGCTCACAGAAACTGAAGAGATGAACAGGGACCCTGTATGGGTCTGACCTAGGTCCTCTGCATATGTTGTGTAGCTTGGTGTTCCTGTGGGATTCCCAAAAATGGGACTGGGGNGTGTCTCTGACTCTTTTGCCTGTGCTTGGGACCCTTTTCCTCATACTAAGTTGCCACGTCCAGCTGTGATNTGAGGGTTTGTGCCCAATCTTATTGTATCTTGTTAGACCATGTTTGGTGGATATCCCCAAGAAACCCCTCCCTGCCTCTCTCTCTCAAAGGAAACAGGAGGAGTTGANCTGAGAGAGAGGGGAGTCCAGAGTGGGGAGAACTGGGAGGAGTGGCAGAGGGGAAACTGTGGTTGGGATGTAATGTATGAGAGAATAAAAGTTAAATAAAAAAATGTAAACTGGAAAAAAAGAGAATGTTCTTAAATTATTTAAAGTTAAGTATATAAAAATAACTAAATGTCTTACTAAAAAAAGCACTGCTTCTGTTTGCTGGCAGCAGTGATGGTGGGTCTTCCTGTTTGTGGCAAAGTCTCATATATCCCAAGCTGAACTTGAACTTGCTGTGTAGCTGGAACTGAGTATGAACTCCTGATCCTCCTGCTTCCACTCCGAACTGCTTCACTTCCTCCCCTGGCTATTTCTTTGTTTTTTGAGACAGCCTTTCTATGTAGCCTCAAAGATAAATAAATAAATAAATAAATAAATAAATAAATAAATAAATAAATAGATAGATAGATAGATAGATAAATAGCGAATAAATAAATAGATAAATAAATAAATAAATAAATAAACAAATAAATAAATAAATAAAATGCAAGGTTTACCAACCCCTGCCTCCACACCTGGACTATATACACAGTTCATATCCTTTGGATATATACATAAACAAGAATCCCAGCTGACTTCCATTTGCCCGGAACTCAGTGAGTCACTCTTCTATCCATCCAGTTCTTGAAGCTCCAAACGAGTGTTGTCTGTACTTTCCTTCACACTGCCCAGAATCCCTAGGACAAAGTAGGTCTTTAATTAAGATGGTTTATTAAGCATTTTATCTCNTTGNAAACATTTTCAACTCCAGACACTAGTTTCCTGCCACTTTAGGTAAAATTGCTGTCACATCTACTAGATCTATTGCAAAACCCTACCCACAGTTTCTTCTTTCCATTTAATTTTCTAATCTAAACTAAAACTATTGTGATTTTTTTTCAAATGAAAACCTGAATCTTAGGCTGCCATTTAATGGCTTGATGTTGGGGTAGATCCCTAAACTCTGACATTGTAAAGGCTCTTCAGGTTTCTGGCTTCTCTTACTCCATCCTTTCCTAGGATGTGCTCTCAGAATCCCTCTACTCTCTTTACTCCAAAAACCCAATTTAGAGTTTCATCTTGCTAAGTGAGAGCACTTGCACATATTTTCTTGGTTTGGACCATCACTTGACTTCAGCTAGGGAACTCAGGCTTATCTGTTAGCCCCCATATCAAATGCCAGCTCCACAGAGAGGGGTTTCTAGAATTCCCAGAGTTAATTTGTATTTTTCCTAACCTGTTTTACTATCACCAGATTTTCCTCCTTCACAATATTATTATGATTATATAATCGCATGTGAATAAATCTGAGTAAGTATGACCTAGCATGAGGAATTCATGGGAAGATTAAGACAGCTTTACATGTGTGGGAGAGAATGAAGCTCTCCAATATAAAAGGGAGTACAACATTTTAGTTTATACAATGAACCACACAGAAACCTGTTCCTGATGGTCCCTCTCCTACCACTTCCCACTTTTCTACTCCAGGAGCCTTTGACACTGGGCTAAACTTTTCACAGCTCACCCTCTGGAGTGTTGTATTCCCCCACTCTCTTTCCTATATGCTATTCCACCTTAGAAGCAAACAGAGAGCATTCTGGGATGGTTGGGGAACTTGGCAATTCTGCAGTTGCATGCCTATCAAATCATACAGAGATCACTTTCTATTTTCCTCACAGGAGATATTTAGGGATTCTAATTCTTGATATATATGACATTATTGAATTAAGAGCCATATATTTCACTATTGAATTAGGAGTTACTTCCTCTCCTGCCTGTGAGCTTTGTAAGTGTAACAGGGCCACAGACCATAGCATATCTGACTCTATTATGGAAGTACCATTCAGGCTGTAAAACNCATCACATAGTACCTGTCAAAATGAAAACAAAGACCTAATCTATCAAAGTCTATCATTCTGGGGAGCTCTCTAAATGTACTANCCTTGCTTTTTGGTGTCTGTAGTTTTGCTTCTGGCTAACTGTTCTTGTTAACTGAAGCATGTCTACCCAGAGCATGGTTTTTGAGCTTAAAAGCTCACCCTGAGAAAGGCTCAGGGCTACACTGGGATTCCAAATGCCTAGTGTAGTTGCTGTCCAGCTAATAAAGACTTTCTATTGGCTTAAACCCATGTCCCAGCAGTCTCCTCTAGTCTCCTTACCCCATAACAGTAAGAACAGGCAGAGGCTGTGCCTGATTTGTGCCAGCAGTTCATCCTTAGGACCTAACAGTACCTGGCATGTAAGTAGATGCTCAGTAAATAATTGATAAAGAAATATCTTTATAGGGTTGTGCTTTGAGACAGTTCAGACTATTTCTCCAATATTAATTTTTGGCTGGAAAGCAAAATGTCTTTTTCCTATAATTATATTTTAAAAACCATTTTTCCTAACCTTCCTAACTCAGTGTTTGATAGAGTCCCATGTGTTCCTGGNTGGCCTCATACTTGCTATGTACCTCAGGAGGATCTTGAACATCTGGTCCTTCTCCCACTTCCCCAGTGCTGGGACTATAGACATGCACCACTGTTCCTAGTTTTTGCATCTCTGTTTCTAACTTGAACAACATAGTAACTATAGGGAAAGAGAAGCAGCATTATCAGCTTACATCTTTGCAAGAAAAGAACAGTTATAGACTGGATTATTTAAAACTTTGACTGCAGGAACTGGTAACGATGAAACACAGTTGCTCCTAAGTTAAACACCAACACAGCCCCCCCCCCAATTTCTCTTTTCCATGATGATGGACAAAGTTTCTTTTTCACTTATGGTGTAGAAGGTCCCTGCAGAAAACAGTCTTACAGCTGCAGCTGGAAACTGCTCTTCAGCCTATAGCCAGAAGACAAGTGTTTGTTGCCATGAATTGGTCTGGCTCTCATGCCCTCAGGCCTGGCTCACCTGNACACCCGACAACAGGGTTGGCTCTAGTGTGCTGTCCAGGCAGGGTGCAGGGCCTGCTTTCCTGTGTGCTGCAGCTGATGAGGGGCAGGACTAGTTTTCTCACTCTTGTGGCCCTGGGGCCAGCTCTCTGACCTACTGCGTGTGGTAATGGGTTGGGGGGAGGGCATCTTTCCCTCACCCATGCCACCACATGGCAGATGAGAAGGGGTAGAGTCAGTTCTCCTGCTCTCAGGCTCTCAAGGTCAGCTCTAGTATGCTGCCCAGGTGAGGTGCACATCTGTGGTACTGTCTCTTATACACATCTAGATGTGTATAAGAGACAGGTATATAAGGTGTGGAAACCAGAAGCTAGAGGCCTCTTAAGCTTTCAGGCTTTGAGCAGCAGTTCAGCTGAGATTCATTTGGGTGAAGACTCAGAAGCCTGCAGTCTGAGGAAACAAGATCAGCTGAGGAGTTGGCAAGGTGAGGTTGGCTGTGGCTTGTTCTGTCTCTCTGATCATTCAGAATTTACCTCAATACCTGGCCTGGTGTTTTCAATTAATAAGACCGTTTAAGATTCGCTCTACAGGGTGGGGCTGGCTCAGCACAGCATGGTTCCAATGACCTCCTGTGCTAACACAGGCACGAACATCATCACAGACACAAGCTGCAGTAGGACCATAGACCTAGACATAGCCCTCAGAAGCAGCTCATGCCTGGACATCACCATGGTCCTGGAGGTAGCACAAGCCACCTGGATCAGTATAGCACTGGTGGCAGTATTGTCCTCAAGCACCAACATGGTCTGAGGTGGCTGACCAGACCGTGGGCATCTGCAGAGCCCTTGGTGATAATAGGAGCCATGGACACCACCCAGACCTGGGCCACTGCAGGGCCATGAANCCAGACATGGCCCTAGGCAGTGGCCTAGGCCTGGATGCCTCCTTGGTCCCAGGTGACAGCACTGACCACCCAGATCAGTATGGCCCTGGCAGCAGTATGGTCCTTGGACACTGACATGGTCTCCGGTGGCTGGCCAGACCCTGGGCATTCACATGGCCCTTGGTGGTAACAGGAGCCATGGATATCAACTCAGACACCTGGCTGCTGCAGGGCCATGGACCAGACATGACCTTTGGCAGCAGCCCTGGCCTGGACGACACCATGGCCCTTGGACACCCTCATGGCCACAGATTATGGCCCAGACCTGGGGTATCTGTGTGTTTTTTGGTAGCAACACNGGCCATGGACATCAATACAGACACCAACTGTACTAGGTCCNTGGACCCAGACAAAGTCCTAGGCAGCAGCGTGGGCCTGGATATCACTAGGGGCCCAGGTGGCAATGCAGGCCACTTGGATCAGCATGGCCCCTATGGCAGTACAGCCCTTGGACAATAACACGTCCCCAGGTGGCACCCCAGACCCCCAGCATTGACACAGCCTTCTATGGTCTCAGGAGCTATGGAAATCAACACAGACCTTGGCTGTGGCAGGGCCACGGACCAGACATGGCCCTTGGCAGCAGCCCTAGTCCTGATGATACCGTGGCCCCCGGTGACAGCACTGGCCACACAAATCAGCTCCACCCAGGTGGCGGCACAGCCCTTGGACCCTGGACATCTGTGTGGACCTCGGTAGCATCACAGGCCAGAGACATCAACTCAGCCCCCAGCTGTGGTAGGACCATGGACACAGATATGGTCCTTGGCAGAAGCCTGGGCTCAGATNTCACCATGCCCCCAGGTAGCAGCACAGGCCACCCAGACTGGCATGGCCTCCATGGGCAGTATGGCCCTCAGACACCAACATGGCTCCCTGTGGCAGCCCAGATCACAGGCCTCTACACAACCTCGGGTGGCAATGAGAGCCACAGACACCAATATAACAGCTTGCAAGACCAGCTCTCAGGATGCTTCGAGGGTTGCTAAGAGAATGCTTTTCAGGAGTGGGACTTAGACAAATTTCTTATCTATAATAAATATCTATAATAAATAAACTGTTCAGGTTATGCTCTTTTATTCTTCTGTTAACAGTTGTAATTCTCTCCATAGCTCTAGTTCCTAAGTTCTGATTTCTAAGTTCTAATTCTTTTTTGTTCTCCCTTGTTCTANACAACTATATACATCTTTAACAGGAGGCTTTTTGCAGTAATAAGAATTATAAAAGCTACTTCTGAAGGTCATAGCACACTCCTTGAGTAAATGATAAGGACCAGAGCCATTTACCATGGCAATGCATAGGTGGGGTCATGGTGCTTGGCACTTTCCTGGGCAGTGGCATTGAAAGCATCCAAAATCTAAAAATATATTTTCTTATCCTGTTTGTAACCCCAGATCATAAGGACAGAAGCTTGTAACTTTGGCTGCAAGGCCAGACTACCTTCCACAGCCCTGGATGTCTGTGAAACCTTTTTCACATAAAGCTGTTTCTCTCTGGATTTGGTTAATTGGTTAGATGTTATTTTTCTGTTATCCATGTAAGTTTCAGGATTTAAACATAAACAGTTAGTTAGCTGAGGCTTGAATTTTGTACCATAAATTGAGGTTAGAAGTTTGTGCAGAGGGTTAATTGTTAAGAAATTTAGTAGGGAATGGCCTCTGGTCTTTGTTATCAGCCAGGCCTGGCTAGAGAAACTGGCATAGTATTTTAGGTTGCTTTGTGCTTAATAACCTTGGTTAGACATCTGCAATTCTGTCCTTATGAATGTCTGCAAAGTTTTAACTTATGATCCACTTACAGAGACATTTAGTCTAGTTTGAATTTGTTCTGAGGCCCCAAACCAGCCAATAGTATGTAGCTTGTCTTAGAACTGAGAAGAAATTGTTTTCTTTATGCCAGTCTGAGCTAGTGATAAAAACAGGACCTAAGTGTCTTACAGTCCTCATGGAGCCACAGATCTACTTATGAAGCATATCCTATTATATTTTTTATATATCAAAATTATACAGCTTAATGAGAAGTCGTCTTCCTGATGATCCACAGATATATGTGCCCATCAGATTGAGATATAATCATGAGATTACATGTATTGGGGAGTTACCATAGCTATTTCTGCACATGTGAAATCACAGATGAAAACAACAGTTTCAGGGGCAGTGGTCCCATAAGCCTTGCTTGAATGAGCTTCCCCTCCAT
>LZPO01066288.1:493872-510973 GCA_001675575.1 Neotoma lepida
GGTGGTGGTGGTTTGGCACAAAATCATGGAAGAAAACTTTCCCAACTTAAATAAGGAAATATCTATGAAGATACAAGAAGCTTATAGAACACCAAATAGACTAGACCACCCAAAAAAGTCCCCTCACCACATAATAATTAAACCACTAAACATACAGAATAAAGAAAGAATTTTAAGAGCAGCAAAGGAAAAAGACCAAGTGACTTAAAAAGGCAGACCCATCAGAATAGCACCCAACTTCTCAATGGAGACTCTGAAGTCCAGAAGGTTCTGGACAGACATAATGCAGACACTAAGAGACCATGGATGCCAGGCCAGACTACTATACCCAGCAAAACTTTCAATTACCATAGAGGGAGTACACAAGATATTCCAAGACAAAATCAGATTGAAACAATACCTATCCACAAATCCAGCCTTACAGAAAGCACTAGAAGGAAAATTCCAACTTAAGGAAGTTAGNTGCAACAATGAAAACACAACAGCAAATCCCAAAGAAGGGAAATAGACACACACTACNACCAAAAAATAACAGGAATTAACAATCACTGGTTATTAATATCCTTTAATATTAATGGACTCAATTCACCTATAAAAAGACACAGGCTAACAGAAAGGATGTGAAAAGAGGATCTATCTTTCTGCTACATATGAGAAACACACCTCAACTTCAAAGATAGACACTACCTCAGAGTAAAAGGTTGGGAAAAGACTTTCCAATCAAATGGACTTAAGAAACAAGCTGGTGTAGCTATTCTAATATCTAACAAAATAGACTTCAAACTAAAATAATCAAAAGAGATCAGGAAGGACATTACATATTCATCACAGGAAAGATCCACCAAGATGAAGTCTCAATTCTGAACATTTATGCCCCAAATACAAGTGCACCCACATTTGTAAAAGAAACAATACTAAAGCTTAAATTGCATCAAACCCCACACACTAATAGTGAGAAACTTCAACATCCCACTCTCACCAATGGACAGATCTGCCAAACAGAAACTTAATTGAGAAATAAGGGACCTAACAGATGTTATGACTAAAATAGACTTGATAAATATCTATAGAACATTCCACCCTAACACAAAAGAATATACCTTCTTCTCAGCACCTCATGGAACCTTTTTGAAAATTGACCACATACTAGGTCACAAAGCAAATCTCGACAGATACAAAACCATTTTAATAACATCCTGTATTTGATCAGACCACCGTGGCTTAAAGTTAGATTTCAACAACAACAAAAATTACAAAAAGCCTACAATTTCATGGAAACTGAATAATGCTCAACTGAATCACCAATAGTCAAGGAAGAAATAAAGAAATTAAAGACTTCCTAGAATTCAATGAGAATGAATGTACTACATACCCAAACTTATAGGACACTATGAAAGCAGTGCTAAGAGGAAAATTAATAGTACTAAATGCTCACAGAAAGAAGTTGGAGAAATCTCACACTAGTGATTTAACAGCACATCTTAAAGCTCTAGAACAAAAAGAAGCAAACTCACCCAGAAGGAATAGATACCAGGAAATAATCAAATTGAGCTGAAATTAATAAAATGGAAACAAAGAGAACAATACAAAGAATCCATGAAACAAAGAGTTGATTCTTTGAGAAAATCAACAAGATAGACAACCCTTATCCAAACTAGCCAAAAGACAGAGAGAGAGCATCCAAATTAACAAAATCAGAAATGAAAAGGGAGACATGACAATAGACAATGAGGAAATCTAGAGAAACATCAGGTCATACTTCAAAAACCTGTACTCCACAAAATTGGAAAATCTAAAAGAAATGGACAATTATCTAGATAGGTACCACATACCAAAATTAAATCAAGACCAGATAAACTATTTAAACAGACCTATAACCCTTTAGGAAATAGAAACAGTCATTAAAAGTCCCCTAACCAGAAAAAGCCCAGGACCAGATGGTTTCAGGGCAAAATTCTACCAGAATTTCAAAAAAAGAGCTAATGCCAGTACTTTTCAAATTGTTCCACACAATAGAAACAAAAGGAACATTACCAAACTCTTTTTATAAGGCTACAGTTACCCTNATACCCAAATCACACAAAGGTGCAACAAAGAAAGAGAATTACAGACCAATCTCCCTCATGAACATTGATGTAAAAATACTAAACTAAATCCAAGAACACATAAAAAATTATACACCATGATCAAGTAGGCTTCATCCTAAAGATGCAAGGATGGTTCAACATACGAAAATCTGTCAATGTAACACACAATATAAATAAACTGAAAGAAAAAAAAATGACATGATCATCTCATTAGATGCTGAAAAAGCCTTTGACAAACTCCAGCACCCTTCATGATAAAAGTCTTGGAGAGATCAGGAATACAAAGAAATGCCTATACATAATAAAGGCAATTTCCATCAAGCCAATAGCCAACATCAAACTAAATGGAGAGAAACTCAAAGCAATTCCACTAAAATCAGGAACAGGGCAAGGCTGTCCACTCTCCCCATATCTATTCAATATAGTACTAGAAGTTCTAGCTAGAGCAATAAGACAACAAAAGGAGATCAAGGGGATACAAATCNGAAAGGAAGAAGTCAAACTTTCACTATTTGCAGACAATAAGTTAGTATACATAAGTGACCCCAAAATTTCTACCAGGGAACTCCTACAGCTAATAAATACCTTCAGTAATATGGCAGGATACAAGATTAACTAAAAATATCAGTAGCTCTCCTATATACAAACGATAANCAGGCTGAGAAAGAAATCAGAGAAACATCACTCTTTACAATAGCCACAAATAATATAAAATAGCTTGAGGTAATTCTAACTAATCAAGTGAAGGACCTATATGACAAGAACTTTAAGTCTCTGAAGAAAAAATTGAAGATGTCAAAAAATGGAAAGNTCTCCCATACTCATGGATAANTAGGATTAACATAGTAAAATTGGCAATCTTACAAAAAACAATCTACAGAATCAATGCAATCCCCATCAAAATCCCAACACAATTCTTCACAGACCTTGAAAGAACAATACTCAACTGCATATGGAAAAACNAAAAACCCAGGATAGCTAAAAACAATCCTGTACAATAACGCAACTTCTGGAGGCATCACTGTCATTGACCTCAAGCTCTACTATAGAGCTATATTAATAAAAACAGCTTGGTATTGGCATAGAAATCTACATGTGGACCAATGGAATTGAATTGAAGAAACTGACATTAAACTGCATACCTCTGAACACTTGATTTTTTACAAAGAAGCCAAAACTGTATATTGGAAAAAAGAAAGCATGTTCAACAAATGGTGATGGCATTACTGGATGTCCACATGTAGAAGATTGCAAATAGATCCATATCTGTCACCATGCACAAAACTCAAGTCCAAGTGGATCAAAGACCTCGACATAAATCCGCTTACACTGAACNTGANAGAAGAGAAAGTAGGAAGTAGCCTTGAACACACTGGCACAGGAGACCACTTCCTAAGTAAAACACCAGTAGCACAGATACTGAGAGCAACAATTAATAAATGGGACCCTCTGAAACTGAGAAGCTTCTGTAAGGCAAAGGTCATGGCAAAGACAAAATGGGAGCCTACAGAATGAGAAAAGATCTTCACCAACCCCACATCTGACAGAGGACTGATCTCCAAAATATATAAAGAACTCAAGGAACTAGACATAAAATAGTGAACAATCAATTAAAAAAAATGGGCTACAGAGCTAAACAGAGAATTCTCAACAGAAGAATCTCAAATGGCCTAAAAAAAAATTTAAGGAATTGTTCAACAACTTTAGTCATCAGGGAAATGCAAATCAAAATGACTCTGAGATACCATCTTACATCTGTCAGAATGGCTAAGATAAAAAATATTGATAATAGCTTATGTTGGAGAGGATATGGAGCAAGGGGAACACTCTTCCACTGTTGGTGGGAATGCAAACTTTTACAGCCACTTTGGAAATCAGTATGGCAGTTTCTCAGAAAATTGGGAATCATTCTATGTCAAGACCCAGCTCTACCACTCTTAGGCATATACCCAAGGGATCTCAATCATACCATGAGGACACATGCTCAATTATGTTCATAGCAGCATTATTCNTAATAGCCAAAACCTAGAAACAACATAGATGCCCCTCAACTGAAGAATGGATTAACAAAATGTGGTACATATACACAATGGAGTACTATTCAGCAGTAAAATACAATGACATCATGAAATTTGCAGGCAAATGGATAGAACTAGAAAATCTCATCCTGAGTGAGGTAACCCAGACTCAGAAAGACAAATGTGGTATGTACTTACTCATAAGTAGATACCAGATGTAAAGCAAAGGATAACCAGACTACAAGCTACAGCTCCAGAGAAGCTAGCTAACAAGGAGGACCCCAGGAGGGATGCATGGATTGCCCCAGGAAGGTGAAACAGATGAGATTTCCATGAGTAAAATGGGGTAGGGGTGGGCAATAGAGGGTAGGGGATGGGGGATGAGATTGTAAGGGAATGGGATGGTTGAGCTGGATCAGGGATAGAGTGGGAGAGCAATGAAAGAGATACCTTGATAGAGGGAGACATCATGGGGAAAGGGAAAAATCTGGTGCTAGTGAAGTTACCAGGAATCCCCAAAGATGTCCCCAGCTTAGACTACTAGCAATAGTGAAGAGGGTGCCTGAGCTGTCCTACTCTGGTATTCAGACTGGTGAATACCCTAACTGTCATCATAGAGCTTTCATCCAGGGACTGATGGAAGCAGATGCAGAGATCCATAGCCAAGCACCAGGCCAAGCTCCAAGAGTCCATTCAAAGAGAGGGAAGAGGGAATCTATGAGCAAGGGGCATCAAGATCATGGTGGGGAAAGCTACAAAGACAACTGAACCAAGCTAGTGGGAACTCATGAACTTGAGACCAACAGCTCTGGAGCCTCCATGGGACTGGACTAGGCCCTCTGCATAAGCAAGACAGTTGTGTAGCTTGGTCTGTTTAAGGCCCCCCCTGGCAGTAGGATCAGGATCCATCCCTGGTGCATGAGCTGGCTTTTTGGAGCCCACTACCTATGGTGGGACATCTTGCACAGCCTTGATGCAGGGGGAGGGGCTTAAACCTGCTTCAACTGAATGTACCATGCTCTGTTGACTCCCCATGGGAAGCCTTACCTTTTCTGAGAAGGATTGGGAGGGAAAGCTGTGGGGTGGTGAGCAGGAGGAGGGATGAGAGGGGGATGTAGCTGTAAGTTTTCTCTGGTCCCATCAGGCCCCACAGTCTGTGTTCCTCCAGCTGTACTTGGCCTGATGGTCCCTCAGCTGCTTATAAAATAATCACTCAGAAGCTTATATTAATTACAACTGCTTGGCCATTAGCTCAGGCTTATTACTGACTAGCTCTTACACTTACATTAACCCATAATTCCTATCTATGTTTAGCCAAGTGGTTTGGTACCTTTTCTCAGTTCTGCCTTGTCATCTTGCTTCCTCTTTGTCTGGCTGGTGACTCCTGACCTTTTCCCTCTTCCCAGCATTCTCCTAGGCTGCTAGCCCTGCCTATACTTCCTGCCTGGCTTCTGGCCAATCAGGGTTTTATTAAATCAGTATTCAAGAGCATTATCCCACAGGAGGGGGATCTGTGGCTGGTACGTAAAATGAATAAAAAATTTCTTAATAAAGGAAAAAAATTGTAATAAAAAAATAAATTAAGACATTTGCATACAACTCAGGTCAATCAAACTCATCTTAATTATCCAAAAGTGAGATCATAAATTTAAAACCCACTTAGCTTGTATTGTGTTTAGTTGTGGGAATAAATCATAGCAACACCACTTTGTGTCAAAATGCATCCATCTTATTTTGGTAAAAAAATAACAAAAAGTATCCTAATTGAGAAATTTTAACTGACTAGTAAATATTTAGGATGTTTTGACGTGAGTACACATGCNGGATGGTGAAACAAATCTAATATGCTTACACCTGGCAGTTCTCAACACGGTAACTTTAGTCTCTGTGATCTATAGGAAAGCCCTTGAACTTTTTCTTCTTGTTTTGCTGTTTGGTGGACATTTATATTCTTAATTTCTTTTTAGCATAACCATCTAATAACATTAACTTTACTCACGTTTTTNTGAAGCAGATCTCCCAAATATTTTCCAATCTTTAAACTCTATGCTTATTAAATAAGTACCGGAGGGAGGTAGGGCTGATGGACCATATAATTCTATTTTGAATGTTTTGAGGAGCATCCATAACGAGGAATCCAAACAAAGTGCATAATTTGTGTTGTTAACAACACTAAATAAGGGGTCCAATGCCTCTTCACCTTGACAAAACTTGTTTTGTTCTTAGCCAATCTTCCTTCCCTTCCTCCATTCTTCTCTCCCTCTCTCCCTCTCTCTTTCCCTCTTTCCCTCCCTCCCTTTCTCCCTCCCTTGTTGATAATAGCCACAATGTAAACAAGCCAACATATTGTTCCGCTTTTGATTTCCATTTTTTCCTGACCATTGGTGATTTTGGTTATCTTTTAATACGCTGCTTNCTGGTCACTTGTTAAATCTTNGGACCCTTCAAACCTTTTCTGATATATTGCGCCTCCCCGCTCACATGGTTTTTAAAGCAGCCTTCCTCAAATGCTTAGCTCTGTGGCTCACTGATGCGGTNTCAACGTCAATGCCTCTCTACTTCGGCTGCGGCGGTTCTGCTCACTTCATACATTGATTTATTTAATCACGTTAAATGGAACACAATATCGCGTTCTCTGTGGTGGCCACAAGTCTTCTAAAATAGATGATTAAAAATAATTTTTACTTATACGTAGGTGTGAGTGTATGTCATCTGTGCAGTGCCCGTAGAGGCCAGAAGCGTCCAATCCTTTGGACCTAGAGTTACAAGCAATTGTNAGCTGCCGATGAGAGGGNTGGAGACCAAACTANCCCAGTTTTCTCAAAGAAAAGCAAGACTTTTAACTGNGGAGCCAACTCTCNAGCCCTGAAAATAGATGAATTCCAGATTATTGCTCTTCAAAATGAGCTTAAAATAAACAGATAACTCTCTATCTCCACATACCACAAACCGAATGTTCAATGGGCAGCCCTCATGGGTGCACACNCTTTTGTTCTTAGGAAACTATTGAGTTCTACTTTTTCTATACTGAGTTTTATCACATTTAATGAAGAACATTTTGAGTTTAGCATATGCTAGCTGTTCTCCTGACCCATAGCTATGTTCTGTCCACTTAATCATAGGAAAAGAAATGAGAGCAATTTAATGCTTTTTGTAGCACTTATTAGTCTACTATTTGCCTTCAGGTCTGTGCATAAATGCATACCATTTCACCATAGCCTCAATAAGAATCTAATGGGTAGAAAAGAACTTCTCCCATCCAGAACAGTGTCAATTCTTAGTACTTTGCGTCCCCACTTCAGCTTCAGCAATTTGTACACATTTGGCTATTGTAGAAAACATGGAAGCTTGGCATTGTCTGTCCCTCCTGGAAGTATGGAATATTGTTAGAGTCTACCGGGAGTTGTGTGAATGAATAATTGAACCTGCTTGGCTAATTGCTAACAGAAGGAATGGCTAAGTGTTAACTATTGAAAGAATAAATTTGCCCCTCAGGCAGATTTNCTTCAACACTCAGACAATGTTGAACAATTCCATTTAACAATTCAACACACTTACTTATTTGGGTGGCTCTTTTNTTCTAAATGGTCGTTGGAGAAGTATCAAGATAGTATGTTGCTTAAGAATTAAGTGTTCTACACAATCACATTACTGTTTTATGGCAGCCAGACATCTGGTAATTCCTGCTATTAGTAGCTTCTAGAAGAGGATGCTGAACTCCCATGTTTTGTGAAGGATTTGAACAGGTGTTAAGTTAAACTCTACAATTTTTACAGTAACTCAGCAACTTTGTCGTCCATAAGCCTGGAAAACAAAACAGTTGTGATCTTTTCAATAACTGGGACACTTGACATTCTAAAGTGTTTTTTTCAATCTTATTTCTATGCAAAAACTCGGCCCACANAATTAACAAGAATAACATTCTAATAAAAATGTTGAATAATGATTTTCCTGGAGAACTATTACTCTAATAATCNTCCAGGTAATTATAAAACCACTTTGCCAATTGGCTTGTGACATAGATATATTTACAGAATTGTGACTTAAATATGCCCTTAGCTTTTATTATATAACCNATGTAAAAATGTCCAGATAGGTACTATCTCATTTATAGAAAATTGTCTTCAAAGATAACACATATTNTTAAATTTCTTCTTTTGAAATTAAAACTCGCTTAATGCGTTTTAGTTAAAGTTCAGAGTCAGGCTTAATTTTGTCTTTGGTGTGAGGATGGGTGTGTTTTCTTTTATTAGATGATAATTGTGTAGCAACTCTGACCATTTAATGCTTTATTTGGATTTCCCAGAAGGCCAAAGATACTGTTACATTCAATGCATGCCATGGTTCATACTAGCTTCTCTGTATGCTGGCCCAGGCTGGTTTCTAACTTTCCTATCTCATTTATTTTAGGTGCTAGGCTTACAGAAGAGTGTCACCATGGCCAGCTTCTGGTCCCTTCTTTATTTTCCCCTTCTTTTCTTTTTCCTCCCTTGGTAAGGAGGTAGCATATTTTTCTACAACTGTCTTGGTTACTTTTAAAACATATTCATCTTTACTGTGAGTTCTCTCAGGGTATTTGGAAGTACTGTCCGTAACAGAATAAGCCACNCCGTAAGTGAACTCCACTGAGTGAATTTTGATTCATGGAGACTTAATTGATNCATGNGGACATCATTGATTATGTGTCATCTAAGCTTCAGACCATGAGGAATCACCAATCACAAGTGCTAACTGAGTAGTATCCATTTGAAAGGGACANAAACCAGCCCATCATGCAAAGCTGGGTTATTGTAAATATGTATTTATTTAGGTGTATGTGTGAGTCTGTATGTGGGTAAGTGCAGTGTATGTGGGTATCAATTGGGGCCAGAAGAGAACATATGATTCCCTGGTACTGGAATTATAGACAGTTGTTAGCAGTGCTAGGAATCAAACTTGGGGCAAATATAAAAAGAGAGTAGGGGACAAGTAAATTATTTCATGAGCACACCCATGAGGCCTGGGCTGCACGTGTTTGTCCTCATCATGTCACAGAGCCATTTACTGATGGATAAATGATGAGCTGTGTGAAGGTAGAGAAAATCACCTCCCCTGCTGGGCAGTGGTGGCATACGCTTTTACCCCTGCACTCGGAAGGAAGAGACAGGAGAATCAATGTGAGTTAGAGGCCAGCCTGGTCTACAGAGTGAGCTCCAGGACAGTCAGGGCTGTTACATAGAGAAATCTTATCTCAAAGAACTGCCCTCTCCCCACTAAAAAAAAGAAAAAGAAAAAGAAAGAAAAAAAAATCAGCTGCCATGTGTAATTTCTGATGTTATAAAGACAGGTAGGTAGAAATCTGAAATGTCTTTAATTTTGTGTTTTCTCTATGCTAGAATAAACCTCACAGATACTGCAGACTGAAGGTACACNCAGCTCTTCCTAGATGGATGAAAATGTATTCTGCACATAGAAGGGGAGACTGACACTTCCACNAACATTAGCAGGACCCATGATTTCACAGCAGGTCAGAACACATGGTAAAACAACACAAAAATTCACTTGCTCTGAGCGACAATTACAGTGAAGTGACTTTTATCTCTTTGTGTGCATCTTTGCAGTACTTTTCCTATGCCAGTTTTAACAATCTATAATATTTTATAGATTTTTTAGTTTAGAAAGTTTGTTATCATGGAGTCCATTATACATATCATGTGCATGTACCGTGCAATGATTAATGATAAAATGAACCTCTATGAATCTGCTATGCCCCACCACCACACCCCTAACATAAAACCTAAAGAATTCCTGAGACCTTCAAGGTCACAGGAGTGTTGGCCCCATAATGTTTGGTCTCACACTCAGGGAGCTAACCACTGTCCTAAATTAAATAGAATAATTTTCGGTATAATTTTCGTTTTTAATTTTGCTTGTTTTTATACTTCATCTAAATGTAGCGTTACACTATGTATAAGCCACAGTGACTGCCTCTGAGTCAGGACTGTATGAGGATCCGGCCATTCAGAGGACTGTAGCCTTTGCCGTTGATACGTGACAATGAACAGAAGTTCAGAATTCAGCATAGTTGAAATCATAATCTTTCTTTCATGGTTTGAATTTTGAGATTTTTTTGTGAACCTTTTTACCTAGTGTGATATTAAAAATATTACTTTATTTTTATATTCTTGCTTGTGAGCCTAGCCTTTAATAGACATCTCTCCAGCCCAATATTACTCTATATTGAAAGACACTTTTTCACTACATGTCCCTGGCAGGCCCGTAACTTGCTGTGTGGACCAGGTTAGCNTGGAGCTTATACAGAGCCACCTGTCTCTGCTGCCTGAGTCCTGGGGTTAAAGGACTGCACTACTACACCTGGCCTATACTGTTACTTTACGCTATCTCCTGAAACAGTTACAATTTTTGTCCTGTTTATAAAGGACAAAACTCAGGGCTGGAGAGATGGCTCAGGGGCTGGAGAGATGGCTCAGGGGTTGAGAGCACTGGCTGCTCTTCCAGAGGACCCAGGTTCAATTCCTAGCACCCACATTGGCAGCTCACAACTGTCTGTAGCTCCAGTTACAGGGAACCTGACACCCTTACACAGACATACACNCAGACAAAACACCAATGCACATAAAAATAAAAGATTTATATCTTTTAAAAACAGGACAAAACTCTTAATACATTTTAAAAATTTATGTATTTTATTCAGGGCAAAGATCCAGTTCCAGTTCTGTCCAGNGATGTATTAATGTGTAGCATGTCTCTTCCTGTTGATGGGCTGCGTTCCTTTGAACATGGTCCCAAGCCTCTTATTCATACTCTTAGTCTATTCTTGTAACAATATCACACTGTCTTAGCTTCTCCAATGTTATGTTTTGATGTTTAGAATGGCGAGTTACGTGGTTTCGCATTTTTCTTGAGGGGTCCTAACTCTTTACAACCTTTTGCTATCTCATATATTTTCCCTTCAACTGGTCTCCAGCTTTTTTTTTCCTTGATGTCTCTGCATAAATTCATGTTTCCTCATTTGTTCTTACATATGTGTGGCTGTTGAAGGCTACAATGCTATGAGGAGTCTCTTACTGGATTCCCATCTTAGGCATGTATTAGCCTTCATGCCGGATCCTCTTTAATCTGTGCAGACCTCAGAGGTTAACCTCATAGTCTCATGGCTTCAGCAGGCAGCATTAGGGTGGAGTCACTTCCATGCTTGACCTTCAGAATCTTGCTTCATTTTATTTGGTCTCTGCCAGTGGTTTGTCTTCACTTTAGGTAAAAATGCCCCACAAGTATACATCTGAAAAGCTATCCAGGTTTGAATAACCATTCAGTGTACCAAATTTTCCCTAAATCCTACGAACGGAACTCCCTGTTAGAAAATCAAGCCAACCAACCAACCAACCAACCAACCAACCAACCAACCAACCCCCTTGCAGGGGTGGGGAGATGGCTCAAAGATTATACACAGTTGCTGCTCTCCTAGAGGACCTTGGTTTGCTTCCCAGCACCCACAAGGTGGCTAATAACCATCCATAATTCCAGTTCAGAAGATGGATCACCCTCTTCTGGACTCTGAGGGCACTGTATACACATGGTGCACAGGCACACATGCAGGTACACCTGTGCACAAAACAACGAAAACCTTACAATGTTTGCAAACATCTTCCCATGTCNATTTCCTTCTCTTCCACAGTCCCATATTTAATAGTTGGATATTGTGACACTAATTGATGAAATATTATATACTTAAAGCTCCACACTCTCCATAAATAACACTGTGATGAAACTCTTGTAGCCTAATAATTGTATCTGTAATTATTTGCTTAGGATAAAGTCAGGTGCTACTCTGACTTCTAGGCTTTTAAATTCGCATTCCAACCTCTCCTCTATAATAATTGTACCAATTTATGTTCTCTTTATCAGTGTATGAGAATGCCTCTAAAATAGTAGATTTGAATGTACATGAAAAAAATGAAACATTTTATACGTTCTTTGTACTTTATTTTTGCTTTAATAATTATTTATTAAGATAAAAATGATTGTTCACCTATGTGTATTTATCAAGGATGTACTTGTGATGGTTAATCTCAATTGTCAGCATGATGAAATCTAGAATGACCTGAGAGATGGGCCATTGGACATTTCTGTGGGGGAATTATTTTGATAAATTGTGGTGGGAAGATGTGCCTACTGTGGGTGGCACCATTCCCTGGGCTGGAATCCTGGACTGAATGAAGAAGAGGAAGTGAGCTGAGCATAAGCAGTCACATTCTCTACTTCCTGACTGTGGATGCAGTGTGACCAGCTGCTTTAAGGTCCTGCTGCCTTGACTACCACACACCACGATGGACTGTGATCCTAAAAGAACGTTTTCTTCCTTAAGTTGATTTAGTTAGGGTATTTTATCACAGCAGTAAGAGAAGTAATTAAGACAATACTTGCTTAAAATTCCTGTTTAATTCCTATTTATAACTTGTACTGGNTGGTTTTGTGTGTCAGCTTGACACAAGCTAGAGTCATCAGTGGAAGGAGCCTTAGCTGAGGAAACACCACCTTGAGATCCAGCTGTAAGGCATTTCTCATTTAGTGATCAATGGGGGAGGGCCCAGCCCATGGTGGGTGGTGCCATCCCTGGGCTGCTGGTCCTGNGTTCTATAAGAGGGTGGGCTGAGCAAGCCAGGGCAAACAAGCCAATAAGGAGAACCCCTCTGTGACCTCTGCATCAGCTCCTGCCTTTGGGATCCTGCCCTGTTTGAGTTCCTGTCCTGACTTCTTTCAGTGATGAACAGCAATGGTGAAGTATAAAAACCCCTTCCTCCCCAATTTGCTTTTTGGTCATGGTGTTTCCTCACAGCAACAGAAACCGTAACTAAGACATACCTCAAGGAATTCATTTTTCTAATATGTGTNTTTCTGGTCTGATTTATGCACAAGGCTTTCTGTTAGGTCATGTANGACAGGCAGCTGAGGTGTGAGGAGCAAGCTCTGACTTCGGGAGAGGTGTGCTATGCTGGGGTAATGAGTGTCAGATGCATTTACTGAGGATAGGAAACCAGTATGTGGCGGGGCGTGGCAAGATTCTGCTGGAATCCAAAAACTGGTAGATGAGAACATATTTAATCTGACAAATATATGCTCACCAGTGCTCTCCTAGACTCTGACACAAGGAGGAATTTAAAATGAAAATTATCATCTATTTAGAACTTAGAGGAAGAGGCATAAGGCGTGATGAGCTCACACACACCGCTCACACACACACCAAATGTGTTTCTGGGGATGTTTCCACTGCATTAAAATAGGAATATGTATATGTACACATATATATGCATATATAATATTATACTATTACATATGAAGTTATGTGCTTGTTGTGTCTAAGTTAATAAATTTGAAGAGTATGATAATCTTCAAAAATTCTTATTAAAGAACTTGAAGAGGGCCAATGTCTTTACATTTTCCAATGATGGCTGCGCCATCTAGTGGCCCATTCATGTACTTGCAAGAAGACAATGCGAAGTGCATATTTTCCCACCCTCATCTCTGAGGTCCTGTTGATTGGATTGCATTTACCATCTCTGACACTCAGAGTAGCTTCTGACTTGTTTGTCAAGTTTGGGTTTTCTTAACAACTCTACCTCTTTGCCTTCCCTTTCTCTTTGAGTGGTGCTGGGGACCAAACTCAGGGCTTCACANGTGTTAGGCAGGTGTTCTAACATCCAGTAGCTCCCCAGATTCCAGGAGCTTTTCTGGTGCTTTCGAAGGGGTGCATCTGGATATCATCCCCATTCACAGGATACTTAAATTCATCATGGTTACTGTTTACAGCAGCGTCTACATTTTGGAAACCACTGAGAGCAGATTGTGTTTTCATTCTACAATGTTGACATATTTAAAATATGATACACATCATGAATATATATCTTATATTTTATTGAAAAAGAAAAGCACATTAGTGGAATAAAACTTGCCTAAAAATACATACAAAACACATGACCACCTATGGTCAAGTTGGAATAGTTTTATTATTATATTACATTTATTTATTTGTTTGTTTGTTTATGTGTGTGTGTGTGTGTGTGTGTGTGTGTGTAGGTCAGAGGATAGCTTGTATGAGTTTTTTTTTCTTTCCATCATGTGGGTTCTAGGGATCGAACTCAGATATTTAGTTGTAGGCGCAAGTGCATTCACCTGCTGAGCCATCTCACTGATCCTAGAACTGTTAAAATAAACTTAAAAAAAAAAAGACTTTTCTACTCACTAATGACAGATATAGTTTGATGTTTCTTTGTTGCACCAGGAGCATACATGGTCCTGACATGAACTCTGCTTATAGCATTGTCCCCCAAGAGCTGGCCTTGGAACACAGCTGTGTGCTGCTGGATTCCAAACAGGAGGGCCTGGTTCTCAGTACTGTGCCAGGGCTCTGCACACAGCTCTCTCCCCTCTTTTAAAAGGACTTTATGCACCAGAGCAGAGTTTCCTTTCCCTAGCTTTGAGGAATGGATCAAAATGAGCATTTTACACATTTACATACTTTGAAGCTTTGTACAGCTGTGCACACCTGAACCCCAGTACTCCGGAGGCTGAAGCAGAAGAATAGCTTTGATCTGCGTTAAGATTCTGTTTTTATAATTGATTTCAAACACCATGAAATTTATACTTCTGGCTTAGGACTTGCTTCTTGGGAATATTTTAGCATGTCTGTTAGTTATTTTTTCAGAAAAAATTGAATTTTAGCCCTTTATTATCTATGATGCTATTTAGACTCAATATTGTTCTGCTTCAGGTGAAAAACAAAAGTGTAGAGACATAAAAGTGAAAGCCTAGGACTCGGGCAAGTACAGAAGAAAACTTTTAGGCATTACTGAAAGGTATATCATAAAACACATTTTTTTCCCTTAAAGGGGGGATTGTTATTATTGAGCTGGGAGCTGAGGTACAAAATCTTTCAAAAGGAAAAAAAGTCCTTTGAACTGCTGCTGTGTTGAGAGCCAAGCACCCATGAATGTCAGTCTTGATATCTTTAAAACGCTTCTTTGAGGCATCATTTACTCAACAGAAAATTCAGCTACTTCAAGTTTGGAGGGCTATTATTTTAATGACAGTCACAAGAACTAGCTGGACCTCAGCTAATAAATTAACACAGTTAATATTTTTGGGTTATATCAATCAGAGGATCCCAGAGTGGTCACAACATTCCCGTTCATGTATATATAAGTATGTGTGCCATCACCAAGATTCAGGACCAGCCTGTGATAGTAATTTATATATGAAAAGGACTTAGTGCCTGTAAGAAAACTTAGAAGATGNATTATTATTGCTTACGTCTACTTATTGTGTAAAGAAAGGCTTTCCTGGTCAGCTGNGAGACACAGCTTTCTACCCACACAGTGATTGATGGAAACCCAGGGTTTATGCTACCACAGAAGGTATTTGTAATTTGGAGAAAATGTACAATGTATAAGTTCAGTATTGTCTTTTAAAATTCTCAAAACCCATGGAGGAGATAAAAGCTCAGAAGGCTAACAATTTAATAACTACAATTTATATGCCCAGGTAGAAAGATTTCCCCTACCCAAAGNTATCTATGGATCTTAATCCTTGCAATACTTGGAAACATCAGGTTGCTCAGCAGAGAAATGAGGTCTCAGACGACACCCATTCAGGTGACTTTCAGATAGGAAGGCTATTTTGGAATATTTGGGTGAGCAAATGAAATCACACACACTTTTAAGTGTTAGGGCACCAGAAGAGATGGTCGGAGATGGTAACATAAAACTGGGCCTCTCTTCTCTGCCTTTAAATATGGGGAAAGGAGTAGGAGCTGAGAAAAAGGAAGTGTCTCTTGAAGCTAGAAAAGGTAAAGAAATGATAGTCCTCTAGTGTGATGGCTATTCTTGGTTGTCTACTGTCAGAACACGGCCCAGGAATGGAGCCAGGTGAGGAGAATTCTGAGTCCTCGTGGGAACACTCCAAGAGAACAGGCCGAAGTCTCATGATTCAGTTTCTTCAAAACAGCAATGTTCTTGGAATGTGTTTCTGTGCTCCATCCAGGCACAGCAGAAAGGAGTGGGTTTACTTCGTGTTACTTATTACTGCTTGTTATTGATAATCAGTTAAATGTTTAAANCGTCCTTTGTGGGCTTCTGTGGNAAAACAGGTTTTTGTCATGCTCAGCTTGTCTNTGTTACCGTATCATAGGAACTTTACTCATATGAACTTTCTTAACCCTCAGAGTATACATTGTCTGCTCCTCTGAATAAAGTTGGCTATTGCTTGAGACTTTAGCCCACCTTATTTATCGGCTCCATTTTCCCACATCCCACTGCCTCTCGAGCAGGGACAATCAATTACATCTGGAGTTAACTAAAATCCAAAAGGCTGGGTACATTTGCCTATGAAGGATATTTTCCTAATGAAATCATTTCAAGTGGGAAACCCACATTTAATCATGATCTTTTGAGGTGGAAAGATTCACCTTTCATCTGGGCCACACCTTCCACTGGCAGCCTATAACAAGGACTTGGAAAGAGGAAGCTTGCTCACTTTGCCTGCTTGCTCTTATTCTCACTGGCAAAGTCCATGTAGCATGGGGAAGGGAAGGCTCTCTGTAGGCACAGCTCGACCTCTCCATGTTCATCGAGTTGTGTAGGTGTTGTCTTCAGCAATGGGACCTTGCCACCAGTTTGAGGAGAGCAATCTATAGTCTTGGCAACAGCCTGGGTTATTTGGGGGTTCCCATGGGACCTCTTTGGCCAACAACTCAATTAGATGTAGCACAGTCCCAGTGCTGGAAGCTTCATTTGGTGAGAGATGTCCAGTTGGGGCTCTGTTTTAGATTGTCTTCATATACGTATATATTTTAGGAAGCATCTACTTTATTATGTTTCCATATGACCCCTCAAATGGCCCTTACTTTTAGCTGTCTCTCCCTGTATTCCCTCTCTCATCCTCTCCCCTTCCTTACCTGATCCTTCAGTTTCAGTCCCCACCCCCATCCATCCGTAATTA
>LZPO01066288.1:585949-599416 GCA_001675575.1 Neotoma lepida
TGTGCCTTGAAGGGTCTACCTTGTCCCTGGCTCGTTCCTATTTGTTTCTCTTCCTGATATGCTATAAGCTCAGCAGTCTCCTCTGTGCTCTCAAGTCCATGATCTTCTACCTTGCCTCAGGCCTAAAGNGATGGCACCATCTGACCAAGGGCCTCTAAAACCTGTAGCCAAAAACAAGCCTTTTCTTTGTTTAAGTTGTTGCTATCATAAGCTTTGTCCCATTGGGAACAGTGACCAGAACAGTTAGTTTATACATTTGCANATATGGATGTCTAGGTTATTTTTCTTCCTGTTTATGTTTTAGTATCTTTAATGTGTTTGGAAACTCTCCAGGATTGGTACCTGAAGCACAACCCAAACGAGGAGGAAGCCAGCATAGTTTTCTTCAGGCATCATCCTCCTTATCTGGCTGAAAATTTGCCCATCATAGAGAGTTTACTGTTAGCTGTTCTCATCTGTGGATTCTCTTATTTCCTTGTGTCTTTAAATCATATTATAATACAAATATATTTGTATGTAGGAAAGGACCATTTCCTCCATATAACAGGTAACCAGTTTTGAAATATGAAAGGGTTTGCTTTTCAAAAAAAAATCTCAGTATTTACAAATAGCTTCATATTAGTGGCATGAAGTATGGATAGCAGGTAAAGCTGGATTTGATGATGTAAGGCTCTCAGATACTCAAATTTTGCCCACATGAAAGGTTCATCCTATAAATTATTAGTAATTTATTCATCATAAAATTCATAGAAACTTCATAACAATCTGTGCCTAGTCGATATGTAACTTCATAGGTTTTAAAAGTTTGAAAAAANTCNGTGATAAACCATCATGACATGTATCCAGATACCACTTAGGACTCTTGATAGTTATAGAAAGGACACATTAAATTTTTAAAAGCTAATGCAGNCACTAACATGACTGCTCAAAAAGACCGAACAGGGATTTGTGAATAGACATGCCAAAGTGTGTAGGGAAAAGCCCACAAGGCCTCAACCCTACACAAAGAACTACAGGCAAATAAAGAATGCTAAGGATGGAGAAATCACCTAACTTAGGGAAGAATATATCAATTAGTTATCCAATACCAAATGATCAGCCCTGAAAACACACACACGAGTAACATCATATAGACCAAGCAGGTTATATTTAGGACTATATATGTAATACATTTATACATCTGCATGCTATAATAACTAATGAAAAAAAGGTCATTAATTTGAAAGAGAGCAAGGAGTGGTATGTGGGAGAGTCTTGAGGGAGAGAAGGGAAGGAAGAAATATTGTATTAGTATCTCAAAACAAAAGAAAATAAAAAGCTAATGGAAACCACTACATAGATGAAAGTCAAACCAATCTAAAGGCTGGAATACCTCAATCCTATAGACATAAACAGATTTGGGATGCAGGAGGGATGCCTTTATGTTTAAAACCAAACACAGAATTGTTTGAAATGATGTCCCATTGATACATCAAGCCCCATTTCCCTCTTTTGATTTCATCAGCCATTGTGAGATGGTTATGTAGTTCATATGCAGGTGACTGACTGTGTATCTGTATGCTGGCAGACAGCTAGGCAGAGTTGAGAAGGAAGTAGAAATTCTAGAGGAAGCTATCTAAGAAAGGGGAGAAGTCACCTTCCCTGGCTCACCAAGGGCATGCACACAGCCCTTAGCTGAAGTCCTGACATTGTATTAACTCTTGTTAGAGAGTGAATCTTCTACACTTGAGATTTTGCCAGATGATGCTACTTCTGTCCCTCCCTGGGGTGTCAAATGTCTCATGGAGTTTTAAAACTATCTTTATTTTAGATTGTGGCAGACCTGAATTTAAAGGTGTCCTCTGTGTTCATCTTGATATCCCCATCAAAAAATCCAATTTATTCAAAAACTACTAGGTCCACTGTTTTCTCTGTCACTTAAGACACTTGAGTATCTTTCTATATCTTACAGCAGAATTGAATTTTCCCCAGGAAAAAGAGTGTTTGAAGTTGGTGGACTTTATGACAAGAGTTGACTTTTGGAAATAGTGATTCAAACAATGCTACCCTCTTTTTACCAAGTTTACTTAACAAACATTGTTGTGAATTTATTTGACATTGTTTTGTGTAAACAAGTATGTGGATATGTCTTCACATAAATATTCATTTTTTTATTTGAGAAAGTTTACAAGTGTTCTTTACAAGAACAGCAAACTACATAGAAGCTGCATTACAAACTCCTTTTTAAGTAGGTAATGACATTTTTTGAAATACTTTTTTTTTGAATTTCATATATGAGCACTGTATCTACATCACTCCAGCCCTTCCCTCTTTCTCTCTAACTCCCCTCTGTCCTTCCCAAATTCATGATTTCATCCTTAAATATTAATGTTATATATACATACATGCATACATACATATACATGTATTTATAACCCACTGAGTCCATTTAACTTTACTCAAATGTGCATGAGTCCAGGACTGACCAATTGACATTGGATAACCNATGTGANTGTTCATCACTGGAGGCAACTGATTCTCTCAGCAACTATTTGCTTAGCAGCCATTGACTTCCTGTAGCTCTTCATCTTGGGGTGGAAATAACATTTAACATTTTCTTTCTTTTATGTGTATGAGTGTTTTGCCTGCATGTATGTCTGTGCAGCACATGTGTGCAGTGCCCATGGAAGCCAGAGGGAGTTTCTGATCCCCTGGAACTGGAGTTACACATAGTTGTGATGAGCTGCCATGTGAATACTGGGAACCAAACCCAGGTCAAGTCATCTGCAAGAGCATCATATGTTCTTAACCACTGAGCCATCTCTCCACTCCAGTCACGACATTTATGGTAAAATTTTAATGAATTCCAGGTGAAAGAGCTGGACCTGGGGTCACAAGAGTGGGAGAGCTAGCCCTGACCCTCACATGCTGCAGTGCATGAGAAAGAGCAGGCTCTGCCTCCCATCTGGGAAGCACACTAGAGCTGACCCTGTTGTCCTGGACATAGTTGAGTCAGCCTTGAGGGTATGAGAGCAACAGAGCTAACTCCCTCTGCGCCAAAAGTCTGGCATTCAGTGGCATGGATGAAGGAAAGACGGCCTCCTCCCTCTACTCCTTGCTACCTGTGGCAGGTGAAAAAGCTGGTCCCAGGGTTACAAGAGTGAGGAAACTGGTCCCGCCCCATACCAGCTGCAGCACACAGGAGAGCAGGCCCTGCACCCTACCTGAGTAACACTAGAACAGGGACACAGGTAAACTGGCCCTGAGGGCCTGATAGCAGGAGAACTGATCCCACCCCCTTGTATTCTCCCTACAGCAATCAGGAGATAGGGTCCTGCACATTGCCTGGGCAAAACAGTAGAACTGGTGTGGTGATATATTGAGTACCTTAATAAAATTTGCCAGAAGATCAGAGAGACAAAGGAACAAGCCACTGCTACATCTCACCTNACCAACTCCACAAATCCTCTGACTGAAATCCTCTGAGTCCTCACTCAAAGGCTCCAGCTGAAAAGCCTCTAGCTGAGAGGGACGCTTCTGCAGAAAAACCTTTAGTTCCNGTCTCCTCATGCCTTATATACCTTTCTCCACCCAGCCATCACTTCCTNGGATTAAAGGCCTGTGTGCTTCCCAGTACTGAGATTAAAGATGTGTGCCACCACTGCCTGGCTCTATTTTCCCTCCTAGACCGAGTCACTCATGTAGTCCAGGGGGACTTTGATCTCACAGAGATCCATACAGATCTCTGCCTCCTGAGTGCTAGGATTAAAGGTGTGTGCCACCACTTCCTGGCCTCTATGTTTAATATAATGGCTTGTTCTGTTNTCTGATCTTCAGGCAAATTTTATTAGGGTCCACAATATATCNCCACAAACTGGCCCTGGTGATGTGGAGTGAGGGGGACTCAGATCTGAAGTCTAGAGAACAGGAGAACTGGACNCTGCTCCTTGCTGTGGGCTGCATTGGGTGAGCCAGCCAAGGCAGTGCTAGAAAGCTCACCCAGGTAGTGANGATGAGGGAAAGTTGGCAGGCTGACCAACCCAGATACCCNCCAGGCCCAGAACCAGGGCTATGAGTTGGNTCACCCCAGCATCTACTGAACCTATGAACTTTTGGAGCATGTGAAGGAGATGAACCTACAGATCCAACAATAGGATCTCTGTGACACANGACAATAGGATATCCAAGAGGAGCCCGAGTGAGAGCCCATTATTGGTGGTGTAACAGAAACCAGAGGCCTCAAGCCAGACCAATGACTCAATGAACACTTGAAAGTAAAGATGAATGGACTAAAGGGTAAACTGTGTGACTCAATGGGCTACACTATAGCTTCTACAACAAGATTCTTTTTTTGTGTGTGTTTGTTTTGTTTTGTTTGATTTTTCTTTTAAATTTGGTTTTGATTTTGCCGGAGGATTGCAAGGGCAGAGGGCAAATTTGTGGACATAGGGAGATAAGTGGGATCTGAATGCATAATGTGAAATCCACAAAGAATCAATAAAAGTGAAAAAAAAAATGAGTTCACCTGGAAATAGTTTTCCAAGGTCCTCTGCAGTTTGACTGTTCCCATTGGAGCCTCCTGATGGCCTACACACATGTATTCCTTCACTCCCTGGCTCTGTGATGTTCTAATTTAGAAGGTCTTGGGGAAGGCTTGAGATTCACCATTTTTTTCCTTCTAAATTATTTATTTATTTATCAATTGATTTTTATATTCCAACTACAGTTTCCCCTTCCTCCTCTTTTCCCAGTCCCTCTCCACCCCACCTCCTCTCTGCCAACCTCCCACCCCCCCACTATTCCTTGGTTTCTATTCAGCAAAGGGCAGGTCTCCCATGAATATCAANAAAACATGTTATATCAAGTTGCANTAAGACTAAGCACCTTGCCCTGTATCAAGACTGGTCAAGGTGACCCAGCATGAGGAATAGGATCCCAGAGGCCAGCAAAAGAGTCAGAGACTCCGGCTCCCACTGCTAGGAGTCCCACAAGAAGACCAAGCTACACAACTGTCACATATATGCAGAGGGCCTAGGTCANTCCCATGCAGAGCTCCCTGGTTGTTGATTCAGTCTCNATGAGCTCCTATGAGCCTAGGTTAGTTGATTCTGTGGGTTTTCCTGTGATGTCCTTCACCCTCTGGCTTCTACCATTTTTTAAAGCTTCAGTTGTTCTCCTTATGTGCCTTACCCTGAGCTAAAGTCACAGTCCCAGGATAATTTTTTTCTAGTGTAAAAGCATGACAGATATTAGCTACCATTATGCTACAGAAGGTTGCAAGCACATTTTGATTCTTTCTTTCTCATTTGGAGAACCTTTTTTGACATTTCAGCAACATATTATNAAAAAAATCATATGTAGGGCCAGTGAGATGACTCAGCAGGTAAAGACCCTTGCCAGGCAAGCTTGGTGACCTGAGTTTGATCCCCAGAGACCACATAGAGGTAAAAGGAAAGATCTGACTTTACAAACTTGCACTTTGACTTCTGCATGCATGCCACCCCCATCACACACAAAAATAATAAATAAGGCTTAAAANTCATATCTATACACGAAGGTACAAGGATCAGAGCCTTTTTATTTTCCCAGTGTAGTGCAAGGCAGTGTACATGGGGAGACTTTTTGAAAAAGTACCATTTATCTAAGCATAAATAGATATCTGTATATTTGACATGGTAATTGCTATAGGATATTAGATTGCAAAGTCTACAATATGTTTAGAGAATCAAGTTATTAAGTTTCTCTAGGTATTACAATTATCTTTAGAAAAAATTAGCCAGTTTAAAAAACAAAGATGCTAAGCTTAAAAGGTTGCTCAGTATTTATGTAACACAGCCAAATGNCTGAAAAGCTATTAGAACTAAAAGCATTTCTGCATNTATTAGCTTAAAAAAATAAATAATTGTTCTTACACTCTTTGTATCTAGCACATCATTAGTGGGTTTGAAAGTNGGCCACCCACTGTGTAAAGAGAGGGGGTTCTCAGCAGGAAAGTGTGCAGATGAATCCTTATGAATACATCTCCAAATATTTCTAAAAAAATGAAGTTGCTATTGGTGGAATCAANGCATCTCTATGTATAGGCTCTTCTATTTATAGCACCACAGCCAGGGCTTAGACGGAATGNAGACGAGATCCATAGTTCCTTTGCTTCCAGTGGGACCTCNCTCTGTTTTCCTGAGCTTCCCACATCTGGTAATTACAGTGCCTCCCTTTCCTTCCCACAGAATCTTCCTTCTGATTCTTGAACTCCTGTCAAAGGAGATGTCAGCTGTGTAGAGATTCAAAGCGCTAGCATGACAGATAGTTTTCAGTTTCCCAGACCCATNTGCCTATAGGTAAGACATACCACCATGGCTGATAGTTTTCACTTTTTCTTTTTAAAAGTTAGCCAAGCATGAAAATAAAAGAAAAAAAAATGAAATACCTTATGGTGGCCTAGAAAGTGAACCTGGAGAAACATTGTATGTATTAATGTACTGTGAACAGACAGGCACAGGCAGAGTTCTACTGAAGGAGCTGCAGTTGTCATTATGAAAAGACTCAACTCTAGGATGCAGCAAAGAGGAAAAACAGTAACAAGAACAATAATAGTAGTTACTGGACATANGTTACACAATTGTGCAAGAAGAAATAATGCATGAAACAGAAAATCCAGAGACAAAATAAGGTTTCTTTTTATTTTGTGATCTGTTCAATTTTGTGGGTATTTTGTGGAGAAAAATTACATTTCTGTTGAACTCCCTCCCTCCCTCCTTGTTTTAAAGCTAAGATTCATGAAAAAGTTTCCATTGGTGAAAAAAATCTGATTGGAATTTTCATCCCAGAAGCACAATTGGTTCTCCTTTCCTGGACAACAAGCCTTGTCTGATACTTCTGNCTTCAGTCTTTACGAAATGGATTCAAAGCATTGCTTTCAAGAAAAGAACTTCAGAAAATGTTAAAGCCCAAAGGCTGAGCTAGCTGGGTAGAAAGCACCATCCCTAAAGAAGTTTAAATGGGACCTGTATGGGTGTCTGGCCTAAAAATGTTGCCCACATGCTAGGGAAGAAAATGGGCAGACATGAAACACGTAATTGGCTGAGTCTGACTCAATCAGTGGTGGGCCAAGAGCAATATGGTGAAATCTGCAAAATAAGCCATTTTGAGCCTCATGCTCAGTATGGGCACTTTGGGCAGGACTTAATATAGCAGAACCAGCAAGTNCTCTGCGGATGGAGCTTCAGAGCTCCCAGATAATTTCTTGTAAAGATAATGTGTTATTTGGAGGCTCTTTAAGGCTGGAAGAGTCAGCGTAAGATCTTAAAATGAGATTTTTACTGCTATTAAAAAGGAACAAGATTCTCTGAAAAACATTTACGTTAGTAAAATACCCTTTCACCAGTCCCTTGACTTCAGCACTCTTCCCAGACACTTCAGCACTGTTCCCAGACATTCGATTTTTACCTGGTTGTTACCCCAGTGCATTCACCTGTTGCCAGGAAGAGAAACTCAGCTCACAGTGTAGATGGTTGCTTTTTCCTGGCGTTAAGAACTATTTACAAACTGCTGCGGGTAAAATCGTATTCCTCCAAACACAAGGAATATGAAATAGCAACTCTCTGGAAAGGTACAGACTTATAAACCTACCNTATTCTTTGTGGCTATTGCTTCAGTATTATTATGAGTTTGCAGTAAAAGATTTAACTTTTTGCCACTTCGTAGTTATTTCATATTTTCTCTTTCGTCAAATTTTTATTCTCCAATTATAGATATGGGGGAAAAGTAAAAAAAAAAATTAGAGTTTTTACCTCTAAACCTACTAGTTCAGCAGGCTTGCTTTTGGAGGACAGCTTGTCTTTGCCACTGAAAACATGAAAGATGACATTTGGAATTATTCCAAATAGTCTTATAGAGAGCCAATAATTAGCTCATTAATTAATTGATTAATTTTTGCGTGTGTGTGCATGTGTGTGTGTGAGTGCACACGTATCTGTGTGTACATGCACAGTTGTCATAGCATTTATGTGGAGGTCAGAGGACAACTTGTGGGAGTTTGGTCTCTCACAAGAGTGCACTGTTGTTCATCTACCATCTCCTGGGCCTTCAGAGTCTCTCATTATTTTTCTTTGCTACACAGGATCTGGACACTGAAAATCTTTGTCAGCTGGGAAGTTGCTAAAGCTTTGTTAATAGGAGGGGCTTAGGGGAGGACACTGAAGAAGGGAGAGATTCCTTTCCTGGCTCTGAAACTCTTCCCCCCCCCCTTTTTTTTTTGCGTCAATGAGGAAGCTCAGAGTGCTCACCTTTGATAATCCCTGTGTGAGTCTAGTCCATACTGTGTCCATCTTCCCAGCATATTCTCATGTGATCAGTGGGTAGGGTCCCTGTGAGGTTCAGTTGCTTCACTGTGCATTTCTTTGGTGAAGCCTGGGCCCCCATGGGTAGTTTGAAGCATTCTACTTGTATACCAGACAAGAATACTAACAATTTCAGGAGCATATCTGTGGGTGAGCCACTGCTTTTTGTATGTGGGCTCTGGGGCTCAAACTGAGATCTATTTGCTGGCAAGGAAACCCCTTTACCAACNGAGCTATCTCTTTAGTTTCCTGGATATGTACTCTTAATTTTATAAATGCCATTGCTGTGCATGAGATAGATATGAAACAGTTATTTATCCTGAGGACAGCTCGGTTAGCGTCTTGGGCAGAGATGTGAAGCTATGTCCCCAAAGCAGAACTGATTGAAGCCAAGTCAGGCAACTCATTTTTATGCATCTGTTGACAACCTTGGGGTCATATTTTTCCTTTCTATATTGTTCTACTGAATGTGTATTTTAAACATATAGAGATCTCATCTTAAATCAAGTAGAAAGTACATTACCCTAACTGTTCTGTTACCTGGAAACATTTCACTAGCATTCATATTTATATGTGTTTAGGGCATGATTTCAGAGTCATATTTGTGTTAAGTTGATGAAACTGAGATGCAAAGTTCAGAAAACTAGAAACAACATTTCTGTAAAATATAACTACTGATGAATGATTGCGTTGCCCCCTTTGACATAATGCACTTCCTTTTTCTTCTACTTTTTTAATCCTGAAAGGGCTAATTTGAGTTTTAAATATAAGAGGTTGAAAGTGGCTTCAGGCTTTTTCAATTAAAAGTTTTAGTTTGCAACTTTTTGCACTGGAAAAAAAAACCCTAAATCTTTCCTTGAAATTGCTCAACATGACGCTAAAATAGATGGTGCCATTTCTCTGAAAACCATGCACAATGGCCAGTCCTCATCAAGTGTTTCTGCTGGAGGCAAATGTCTCAGCTTTATGACCTAATGGATGGGAAAGGATAGTTTTAAAAAGCATTTNTACCTAGTTAANACCTTTTTAGACACTCTATTGGATGTGACAATTTTCCTTCACATTAAATGGATAAAAGAAAAAAAATCAGCCAACTTTAACTGCTGTTTGAGTAGTTTCAATTAGTTTGTTTCCCCTCAATTTTGTTTCCCCTCAATTGCTCCATCAGATGGGCTAGATAAGATTTCCTTATTCAGGGGATCGTTGTAAGCTTCTCTTACAGCAGTTTGTTATTCTTAAAGCTCNAGTGATTCACTATAAAATGCATCTCCATCTGCAGGAAGCAATTCCTAAATTGCTTTACTCAACAAATCCAAAACTGCTAGGCTCACTACAGCACAGAAATAGAAGTGCTTTGGGGAGGGATTACCTTTTGGGCTCAGAAAACCTCTCTGAGACATGATACAGCATTGAGCAATCGAGCATCTCTCTNAATGCCAGAGTCAACTTTTATTTTTGTATTCTTTTATATATTTTTGTAAGACTTATTTGAAGTATAGTTTCATAGGTTTGNACTCTTTTCTGGTNAAAACGTTGTGCTTTTTGATGATATATGTATATGTATGTTTGCACGTAAGTATACATATATATGCTATGAGTTGCAATCCTTTTAGTTCAACTGAAATTTTTCTAAGCAGCTTAAACTTGTCTTTTAGTGGACACATTTAAATATGGTTTTCTTAGACCATGTTAAATGATAAATAGAATTAACTCTTGAATTCATTTCCCAAAGCTAATTCCCTTTCACCCCCAGACACATATATGTAAAATACTCATCTTCAACTTGGAGATGCTATTTTTGTAAGATATGCAGAGTTGAATTGTTGGTTTAGTTTTTCTTTCTAAGTCTTCATTAAAGTGCAAAATGTATAAGAATATTGGGTTATNTTTGTTGTTTTAAAATATAGTTCAAGGGGGAAACAGGGGCAAGGAACAAAGAGTCGTTTGATAGTTTAATCACACATGGGAAGGCAGTATTATCCTTGGGACTTAGCAAAGGTTGACTCTTCTGCAGGAGTTTAAAAGGCAAGACACAATTTATCTTACCACTGTCAGCATTTTTCTTAACCTGATTTAGCCTCTTGCACTAGAAAGAAGAAACACACTAGGACTTTTAATTGAAAAGAACCTGCAGCTACTTTCAACTCGTGATATCTAAAATCGAGCTATCTCTTTCTTAAAAGAACAAAAAAAGGACTTGATGACTTAGATGTTGTTCAAGAGTTGTTTATTCTCAGAAATATTGTTAGTGACTGTCCCCACTCCATGGGAAACTCTAAGTAGGAAGACCACAGCATATACAGCAGACTATTTAAAGGACATTTGTTACAAACAATGTTGCTCAGGTCTCCAGTATCTTCATATAATTAGTTCTCATACGGCCTGCGAGAATGATCCGGGGGTCAAGGTGCCTGACACCAAGCTTGATGACTTGGGTTTGGTCCCTGTGACCCACATGGTAGAAGGGGAGAACTGACTTCCAAATATTTCTCACAGATGTATCATTTGCAGAATGTAGAGCTGTCCTCAGTCCATGCTGCTGTNTCCAAACCAGAGTCTGTCTGCTTTTATCTCCGTTCCTTCATCCATTCACTTACTGAGCAAACATTTAGTGGACTTCTTCCCTTGAGACAGAAACTGACCCAGCATAAAATAGACTATGAAAGAACACAGCAAATGGCCTGTTTTAGGAGGGGTGTCAGGAGGANTATTTGGGAACCAATTAGCAAGCTGAACTAAAATATAAAAGTGAAGCTAGAAAAAAAAAAGTGAAGCTAGGTGGAGAGAGGGGCTATTTCAAACAAAGGCAACATACATGAAGGCCAAAATAAGAGAGGCAGTTTGACATAATCTAAGGCTTAGGATGATAGCTGAATTTAATCTCAAGGTTAGAAAGGGAGATTCAAAGAGTAAGCTTGATTGTACGGNGTGCCTCTCATTGTATAACAAAACACATTTAACTTTAAACATCACTGTGACATGTCCCTGTGCTTACGGCAATATTTTGTACAGATCCCAATGGTGTATCATGACATAATTTTTTACCTTGGTTTAAGGGATTGATTCAGCCAGTGATCAGTCTCAACACTTGTGTGTGTGTGTGTGTGTGTGTGTGTGTGTGTGTGTGTTAGTGGAGATTAAACCCAAGTCCTTGCACATACTAGGTAAGCACTCTGCCACTGAGTTGCATGCCAGCCTCTCCCTAGGTTTTAATATAATGGCTTCTTATCATATTTGGAACTATGTCTAATACACTCACGAGGCACAAGGTTGGCCATGATGTCCTTGGTGACACCATTTTTACTCCCTGTGCTATTGTTTCATATGCCCTGGGTGTGCCATGTCACATAGCTAGAACTCATCACACTGACCACACTTGGATAGCTTTTCATTATGAGCAATGTACAAACTATTGCTTTCCTTGCTGTTGGCAGTTTTCACATATCCCTTCTAGCCTTGTACAAACTGAAAAGGCAGAGTTAAGGCCCCATGGGGCAATCTTCAAATAGTAATGACTAGAGGCCAGTGATAAATGATTCTGTTTTTAATTTTCCGGGGAGTGCTTCTTGCAGACTTTCCATAGGTGTCTCAAAAGGCTCCATCAGAATAAAATCCCCACAGCAGGGACTCTAGGAACTGTCTCTCTCACTGCCTCCCTCTCCTGTCCCACTATCCCCCTATTCAGGCCAGGGCTGGCTCCTTGGCATCACTGTCAACAAGCTGCTGGAGCATAACCCTGTGCTACAACCTCTGCTTTGGGATATGATGAACTATTCTGTGTCTGCTTCCTATTTAGACCCTTTGTGCTTTGCCTGGTAACCTTTTCCTCGTTTGCATGGCTTTGCATAGCTCATGACTTCTCATCACTAAATTTCCATCTGAATTTATCTCTTGAGAAAAGCATTTCCACTAACCCAGTGATATTCCTGACTGCTTACCCTTCATTACTCACTTCTTAATATGCTTAACTAGTCACTCTTGAACTACTCCTACTTTTTTTTTATTAACTTCTCTGGTTTCATACCTACTTCTCTCACTTCTTCCTAGCTAGCTGGAGAAAAACAGAACCTGTGCTGTGAAAAGCTGTGTGCTCAGCATAGGGAAGGAACAATGGCNAGAATGTGTTACCTGACAACTATGTAATAAAGGAGTAAATGAAACTTGATGGCTTTTAAGAAAAAATAAAGAAATGAGTGAGGAATAATAAAGATAGAATATGCTCTTTAAAATGTTGCAAATGTGAAAGAAATTAGTGTTTCATTTCCACCACTAGAAAAGAAAGCATTTGAAGTTAAAAATGGAGCTTTTGTACTCAGATCTTTCTTTGCCTTTTATTCTTTCTTAACAGCCTGACTGAATAGAGACTAAATTTGAGAGAGAGCATGTAGCTGTCAAGGAAGGTCAGGAGCCGACTGAGCACTGTGAGTGTTGTGTATTTCAATCAGGGTGTGGTTACATGNGTTTACACTTGTGTAAAAATTCACGGAATACTAGAGATTAGTGTACTTTCCTGTATTTAAGTTAGCCTTAGCTATTTTCTTTAAAAAAAAAAAGCCTTGATCTATTTTGTTTTCTAGTGATTAAAAAATGTCAACTGCTTTGTAAGTTTTAAGAATAAAAAGATTTTTTTCAAACTTACATTTTTAGATTGCCCATCAAATCATATTTTTGAAATATTAAGTAAGGAATATCTTGAATACATGTTTAAATTGAAGTTAGAAAATATTCCTAATTAACATAATGAACAATTAGCTGGTATTGAGAAAATTCTTAGAGAGGAATGGCCTTTCCTTCCTGGGTATATATAATTGTTAAATATGACTTTTGTTAGTGGTGATTACATATTAATTTGAAATACTCTATCAGTCAGGGTTGTGATGATTTATTTTAAAGACATTGCATTGGTCCTGCAGAGATGTACTACCCTGGCTATATAGAGCAATTTCAGCTTTATTGAATTTGTACTTGCCTGTTCTTTCTATTTGGGCATCATGCTAAATTACATAATCAAATTAGCATCCAATTTAAGTAGACTTTCTAAATGGGAATCTAATATCCTGTAATATCTTAATCAGAGATTGTATGTTTTATAAGGAGTAATTAAACATTTTTGTGGTACAGTGGTAGTATTCTTATTCCATTAGATACT
>LZPO01066289.1:0-50534 GCA_001675575.1 Neotoma lepida
AAAGTAAAGTCATCGGTAACATAGCTGGACATAAGAAATACCTGGAAGTATTTATCTCAGTACCACAGGGACATGTTGGAACAAAATTCCAATTCATACTGCTAATCAAAAAACAAAATGTCAAACCTATAAAATATCAAAAAATACATAGGGAAAACTCAAGATTCATAGTGACAAATTCATATAATCTTACTGAAAAATTTAAACAAGATCTCAAAAACAGCATTTTTGGACAGCAAAATTCAAATTAATAAAAAGAGCAACTCTTCTAAAATTAATATGCATGTGTAATTCCATTTTTTTTGTACTGGATGTGAGACTACTGAACATGATTTGGTAGGATACAGGAGAGCACTGTGGAAGCCCTCATTAATACAGGGCCTGCCACTTGTCCAGGGAACCATGACTGGCAATATATTTGACCCTATAGTCATCAAGGATGAGGTATTTTGGGGGCTGGAGAGATGGCTCAGTGCATTGGCAGCTCTTCCAGAGGTCCTGAGTTCAATTCCCAGCAGCCACATGGTGGCTCACAACCATCTATAATGAGATCTGGTGCCCTCTTCTGGCATGTAGGAATATATGCAGACCTAATACCATATACGTAATAAATAAATTTAAAAAAAAAAGCAATGAGGTATTTCTCAGTGACCACGTCTTCAGACTCATCTACACTAAGCAGGGTGAACCCCACTTGTCTGAGATGTGGGTCTTCTGAGGCCAGGAAACTGGAGCCTGGCTCTATGCAGAGCCTCAATCATGTGTCCTTATTCTGCAGCCTGGTGTGAATGGACATGATGACCTGGCCAGTGTGAACCCTGGTCACTGTGCCCTGCGGCTTCCCAAAGGCACCACTTATACCTGTCTGGAGCCTAGAGTAGGGACCGCTTTGAGATCGAGGACTTGAATAACTGTCAGAAAGTTATCCTCAAGGTCCCTTAGGACAATCCACATAGGCAGCAGGCTGCACACACTACCAAGAAGCCCGCAGTTTGCAATCGCTGCACACCAGGCCCTCAGGGGGAAAGGGACTTGGTCAGCTTAATTGGCTGCAAAGTGATCCCAATTATTTTTAAATGGATGAAAGATTTAAAAGGTAAGTATCCTCTAAGGGGAAAAAAATCCCTAAAAATATGAAAAAGAAAAATACTGAGGAATTTTGGCAAAATATTACAGAACTAGCATAATAAAAGATGAAGACATCATTAAATGCGAACATAAACATATCCAAGTACAGCAGTCCTGACACCTGTAGGCTGCATCAATCAGAATCCGAAGCAGTGCAAGCAGCTGGGACCTGAGGTGCAAGGCACATTAGGAAAGAGTGACGGGGAAGTACAGAGCCACAAGTCTACTTGGGAACTTTGGAAAATTCTAGGCTTGGGGTCAGGTGAGAACACGGAGGTGCTACAGCAAGCACTGCTACAGAGCTGACATGAGAACACAGACGTCACACTTAACAGTGTGAAAGACATTGGAGGTCTGTTTCAGCCAGAGCAGAGACCCTGTTAACCCTGATATATCAGATCTGAAGACCAGAAAAGCCTCACCGTAAGAACCACGTCCCAGAGGAAGACCTCAGTTCCATCCCAAAAAAGACAACCTGAGGAAGGAAGGTGGTAATGGTAGCGTTAAGACCTGCTCTGACTTAAAGTTGGAAAATACCCAGTATTTTCACAAGCAGTTGGACAGCTAACTCATGCTTACACTATGGACCAGAAGTGTAAGGTGTCTAGATACACACTAAGGAAAGCTGAAGACTCATTAAAATTATCAAGTTACTGAAATTTTTTTAAATTTAAACAAGACTTAAAAAAATATAAAAACAACACTGCTGGATACCGAGATTCAATTTGATAAAAGTAGCTACCTTTATAAAAGAGTTAGTGTGACCATGAGAACCCACACACAATGCAACATGCTGAGCGTCAGAGTAGAACCAATGCCAATATGCTGTGGAGGAACACAAAATAATCTAGAGTCCCAACGTACCAGCCACAGTGTTGGCTATTAAAACAACCTTAGTGCCAAAGTAAAACAAAAAATCCAGAAAGAACAAACCCCCCTAAACAAACAAAAACTAGACATGCATTAAGAAAAACAAAACAAAACAAAAACAGGACAATAAGGACCACAGTCGGAGACTGAAAAGAATCGTCAGTAGACCCTGACCTAGAAATAGACTAGGTATAAAGAACACCTGGACTACTCCTAGTTCTGCAAACTCAGGGCCTGCCAGGATAGAACACCACGGCACATAATCACAAAGGACTGGTTGTACATTCACAGCTTTACTATCCAGAAGTCTGTCTTCACTGAGAATATCAGGAAGCACAATGAAAACAAATTATTATTTACATATTTTACAAATACAGTGATATATAACTCTTTAAAGTAAAAAAATCAAACTAGTGGCGGTGGAGAGATGGCTCAGTAGTTAAGAGAACTCGTGCTCTTTATCTAGGTTCACTTACCAACACCCAAATGGAAGCTCACAACAACTGTTAGTGACTCCACTTCCAGGGAATCCAATACCTTTCCTGGCAAATGTATACACCTGCACACATGCAATGCACATATATACATACATGCACTCACAAACACTAAAAAGAATCAAGTTAGCAATTACGAAGACCCATTAACAGAGTGTCATATTTATGAAAGATATTTACAAGGGAGTTTTAAAGTCAAATACACCTGCATGTATGACATTTGAGAAGCATAAGAAACTATTTGACTCAATTACGTCTAAGTGTCAAGCTTGTCAATAAATCCCCAGAAGGAAATTCTTAGGTTAAAAGATACCACTTCAATTAAGAAAAATCACCTGCTTTGACATTTTCCTGGTGTCTTGTATATTATTAAATTACTCACTAGAACCCCAGTCAAGATTCTTAAAAATAAGTTACTTCCCAGATGTTTACTGAGTATCTAACCAAACAACTTGGTATCTGAAGTATCTGCCAAAATGCCACTGAGAACATTGCAGGAAAAAACAAACCAAACTAGAAAGTGCTCTCAGTGGCAACTGCAGCTAACTGTAACAGAGAGATGGCTCAACTAACTTCCTTCCTCAGATATGCTCTCTTTCAATTTTAAAAGCTTTTCTTCCAAAACTTGGCATCTTTATTATTGCTTTGTATCGATGCATGGATGTCTCCTCGGAAAAGCTCTTTATCTAATCCTTCATTCTTCAAGACTCACAGAGACCACATTCACAGGTTCTCATTTGTGCTTTATTTTAGTGGTTGTCCGTTGCAGATTTCTTCTAGGTCTGACTTTTTCCTCTGTACTGAGGTAGCACAAAGGAATGCCCAGGCTTTGACTTGCAGGAAACACTAGGTGTCCATTGTTGGCATAAAACCATTATAATCAGTCTCAAGACATAGCGCAGCATCACAGACAAGAATAATTCTTTATTTCACTATTTTACAGACAAGAACTAAAAGCAACCTATATTCTGTCCTCTGAAAAGAATATTACAATGTTACTACTTTCATCTCACTTTCTAAGCTTAAATCAGGGAGATGTTTTAAGGAGAAAGTATTTAGTGTATATACAATATTACCAAATGGTTCATTTACTTTATTTCTTTGAGGTTCCCAAAAGAAAAGGAGCTACCTTGAAAAACAGAGAGGAGTTGATGGATCACCACTGGCTGAATACTAGTTTAAAAATTTTCCAGGTGCTACAGAGATGGCTCTGTGGGTAAGAGTGTTTGTGGTTCAAGCATGATGTCCTGAGGAAAATCCCTAGCACCCATGTAAAAAGCTGGGTGTGGCTGGGTATGTGCCCTTCTAGCTCCAGTGCTATGCAGGGCAGAGACAGGAGGAATGCTGTGGCTTGCTGGCCACCTGCCTCATTCCAGGTTAGCAGGTAGAGAGTGATAAAGAAGGCGGTCCTGTCTTCCCTCAACCTCCACACATGAGGACTTCCACTCACACTTGCACACACGTGCAAATACATTACACACATATACACAAATATTTTCCAATATATTAAAGACTCTCACTAAAGCCACACATAACTATGACTTCTAAATGCAAACTATAAACAATCAATAGGAAACTTACATTGGCAGTATTTGCATGAAAAACTAAGAGACTTCGAGGTTTGCAAGTTCAGATTATGAACTTAATTCATAATGAGTCTAAATTCAAAAGTAATAGGACTCTATGTTTGTGACTGCTGCTTTAAGATGATTTCATATGGAGAAATGTAAAAATTTAAACTTTTCTATGCTACTTCAATTTTCACTCCTAAGCTTGTGTGATGTGAACATGCGTAATAAAAATTATGTTATTATGATGGTACTGCATCACACATTTTGGGATTCCAAGAAAGGCAAAAAATTCTAAACACTTGTTACACTGTTTTTTAAAAACTGGTTTTATTTGTAAGAATGATCACACAGAAATTTATTAAAATTCTAAGAACTGGAATTTTTAATAGAAATTCAATATAACAAAGATTAAACAATTCAATAAATGTGTGTATTTATTTAGGTCATGTAAATCCATACTTCTGAGGGTTTCACAAGTTCTATCATTATAAAGTAGAAAAATTCTAAATTTATATAGTTTCTGTCAAATATATCACAGAACTTTGTATTGTGCTTCTAATGAGAACTCATAAAACATTTCTTTAGATTTCTATTTATTTCCTAGCCTTTAATAAAAAAGAAATCCTTCATGGGACTATATTTGGCTAAAAAACTAGTCCCTATCTACCAGAGTTCACAGTCTTTTATTGTGGTCTGCAAATCTTTTGTCTGCACTGTATTAACAAAGCTTTCAAAACTAAATAATAGGAAGTAAGGGCAGTGGAAGAAAGGGCCAGAAGAGCGATGCGTATAGAAGGAACGGCGGAGAGTTCCACACAGGCACCCATTTTCCCCGGAAATGTTTTATGTACAAAGAAAATGCTGAAGAACATGAACATTTCCCAAGTTAACTTTGTGCTTGACTCATCCTATCACGAAAACTAAGTCTAGTAAAACACAAGAAATCAGGTCAAAAATAGCATTTAAAAAAGCAACTTAGAAAAAAGAACTTAAACATGCTCCCATAGAATTGCTGCAATTAATTTTATCAAAAGTTGGTGAGGACAGGCACCACAGAGTTCATGGAGCTGCATGTGAGGCGTGTTTTACCACGGACGGCCATATCAACACCAGGTAGACCAGAGCTCTCAGGGTCTGAAGACTGTGGGCAAATACAAATGCTACAGGTCTAACGAGTACCCCACAGAGCAGTTAGCAAGTCAAAACACCCAACAGGTTCCTAGCAAGTTTTAAGAGACACTTTCCCCATCTGCTCCACAAGTGCTTAACACTCTAAATAGTAGTTCTGTAGTCTTCACCTATCTTTAAAAAAAAAAAATTCAGGACTATTCATTTTATGTGTGTTTTACCTGCATATATGTGTGTGCATCACATGCAAGCTTGGTACCCTCAGAGATCAGAAGAGGGCACTAGATCCCCTGGAACTGGAGTTACAGATGGCTGTGAACCACCACATGGGTGCAGGGACCTGAACCTGGGACTCTGCAAGACTAACAAGTGCTCCTAAACACTGAGCTTTCTCTCCAGCCTCTATCATCTTCTTTTCATATAAGAAAAATAAGTTGTTTAGACCCTGCTCAAAGAAAATGACAATGGGACACTAAATCTGAGTTTATTTCTGTTGTCACTGTCACTCCGATACTTATGTACATGCAATCTGTGAGATCCTGATTATAATTTTAGACTGTCAGCTTAAAAAATTAAAACCTTTCTTGGTAGCCATGCTTGCATCTACCCACAATCCTTCCAGTATCATTTGCAGATATTTTTGTTTTGTTCTTTCAAAGGATGTTCGATGAGTTTTCAAATTGTATTTTAATTTCCAATCTGTGTTTATAGCTCTCTCCTATCACACATCCACTTTCTTCCTCTAGGCAAGGACCAGTCACTCTCCTCTGGTCCGTATTTCCAAAGCAGGAGTAGTGGTAGTAACTAAAAAGTTTCCTCTAACATACAGAATAAGCCATGCTCACAACCCACCCCTCTTAAATCCTTCCACAAAAATATGAGTTTCATTATTTCCACACAAGGGTTTCCACCACAGAAACCCTTTATAATGCAAGCCATAGCCAGACCGAGTCAACAAGACTAAGAAAGAAAAAGGCACTCTGGTTCGAAAAAACTCAACAAAAGATATGTTCAAACAATATGAATGTCTCCTCTGTATCTGCATTTTATATAGGCAAAGCAATATACATGGTACATGTACTACTGAGTGACTAAAGTATGATGTAAACTATTTGTAGGGTTTGCTTTGAGACCTGTATGTAGCCCAGGCTGGCCTACTCAGACGTCAGCCTACTGAAGTGCTGGGATTCTAGGTGTGTGAAACCATACCACACATTATTTTTATATACCCTTAAGTTTAGAAATGTATCAACACAGTCACATCATAAAAGGCCTACTGGAAGAGAGAGTCCAGAACTAGAATTCAAGTGTTTTATGGTTTATGGGAAACCAGGACTCATTCTATTAGCAATTTTGTAGAGAAGTTGCTAAATTGTTTATCCAAGTTTTTACTTGTGATATTTTTTTGTTACAAATTAACATTTTAAAAGTCTCATTGCTGGGAAACAGGTTGGCAGAAGGAGAATATGGTGTTCCTGCCATCCTCTCTGTGGGGTCAGGGCTAGGGATGAACAGGGCATGAGATACTTTTTCTTATTCATGAGCGTGGTCACGGTTGGCACTTAACAAGATTTCTGCCACAAGGTTTTAGTTGAGTTCAAACCTTTCTACATGGTCCCTCATCCCTCTCATTAACCATCAAGGAGCAACAGCTAATCTGTGTTAAGTGTTGGGGAACATTTAAAAATGATATGATTGGTTTAAAGCATATGGACTTATGTCTGCATGTGAATCTATAATTATCTCAAAATTAAAAATTAAGTTTAAAAAGACCCATGGAATGCCAATGGCAGTGCAGGCATATACTCCTGGAATCTATTCCTACCATGAAAATTTTAGGAGACTAGTTTAAGAAAACCTGGAAACTCATCCTAAGCCCAGAGTTCAAGCCTAAGAAGACCCACTAGGCTTAGTGAGTCACAGCTTCAGACACTCTGCATCAGACACACAGTGGGCATAGAACAGCTGCTCCCAATATAAGAAAACCAACAAACATACATTTGTGTCCAAGCATTTTGCCTGATACACTGTGGTCCTCTCAGTTATAATATAAATAATCAACACTGAAATTACAATATGCTCTCCTAGCAATTGCTACAATAATTGCATGCTCACTATTTGCATCGATGTTCTATTATAAAATCTATTCTTCTCATTCTTGAAAGTTGAAAATCTACATAAACAAACTCATTTTAGCTTTTATTACTTTATTCCTTTGCATTAAAGAAAATAAAAACTGATGTTAAGTTCTAAGTAAGGAAAACTCAAAATGTGAAGCTGTATGCACATCTTATTGTTTTCTAGGAAAATTATAATTAAAGGTTTACATTTTACTTTGATTATATGCTTAGAAATGAATCTACAAGAATGGAAAATTCAATTGTCCTGAAGGAGCCACATTTGGAAAATTCCAGACATAAAGATTACTAAAGCCATGTTTTTACTGAGAATAATCAGTTAATGAACGACATGCAGAAAGCTTGCTCCAGCTTCTCCCCAAGAGAAATGGACACTATAAACCCCAGAGAAAGTCTAAGGGCCAAGGGGAGAAGCTGCTTCCGTAACTGACAGACACAAACACTTTCAAGTTTCTGCCAGTTCCTGTGAACACAGGAACCTGTCCAATGACACAGGAGACCAAGCATGGGAAGAAGTGCTACAAATTCATGACAAAAAGTAGTTTGTATAGCTCCACAAGGTCTTGAAATGTTTTCAATAACTACTTAAACAACAGCTTGGGGATATTTTAGAAGACTAGCATCTTAGTACATGGGGAACATGATGTGCTTTCTCTAACCAACAGCATGCATAAAACATTGGACAACTATTAAAAGAAACACAAACAACCTCACCACCAAGCCCCTGGAAAGCAGTCCACAGCAGACAACAACTTAGAAACAGTTGTTGGAACACAAGGGTACCCAAGTTCATAAAAGAAACACCACTAACAGCTTAAATCACATATCAACCCTCACAGTGATAGCGGGAGACTTCAGTACCTCACTTTCACCAATAGAAAGGTCATCCAGACAAAAACTAAACAGAGAAATGCTGGAGCTAACTGATGTCATAAACCAAATGGACCAAACAGATATTTATAGAACTTTTCACCCAAATACAAAAGAATCTACCTTCTCAGCACCTCATGGAACTTTCTCCAAAAGTGACCACAAACTTGGACACAAAGTCTCAAGAGACACAAAAAAAGTGGAATAACACCCTGCATCCTATCTGACCACTGAATATTAAAGCTGGGTATGAACAACAGAATAAACAAGAGAAAGCTTACAAATCCAACTGAGCAACTAATGAAAAATGGGTCAAGAAAGAAATCAGGAAAGATTTTTAAAACATTCTAGAATTGAATGAAATGAGAACACAGCATACCCAAACTTAGGGACACAGTAAAGGTGGCTGTAAGAGGCAAGTTCATAGCACTAAGTGTGTATATAAAGAAATTGGAGAGAACTCATATTAGTAACTTAATAGCACACCTCTAGAATAAAAAGAAGAAATAACACCCNAAAGAAGTAGATGGCAGGAAATCAAACTCAGGGCTGAAATCAATAAAATAGAAACAAACAAAAAAAATACAAAGAATCAATGAAGCAAAGAGTTGGTTCTTTCAGAAAATCAGTAAGATTAACAAACCCTTAGCCAAATTAACTAAAGGCAGAGAGAATATCCAAATTAACAAAATCAGAGACAAAAAGAGGAGACACTGAGGAAATCCAGAGAATCATAAGGACACTTGAAAAACCTATACTCCACTAAATCAGAAAAATCTAAAAGAAACTGGTAATTTTCTCAATAGAGACTGCCTACCACAGTCAAATCAAGATCAGGTGAAGGCCTGTAACTTCTAGTGAAATAGAAACTGTAACTAAAGTCTCCCAACCACAAAAAGCTCAGGGCCAGATGGTTTTAGTGCAGAATCTTAGCAGACTTTCAAAGAAGAGTTAATAATAATATCTCTCAATTATTCCACAAAATAGAAACAAAATGAATACTGCCCAATTCATTTTATGAGGCCAGAATTACTCTGATACCTAAACTACATAATGACTGAACAAAGAAAGAGAATTACATCCTAGCACTCGGGAGACAGAGGCAGGCAGATTTCTGTGAGTTTGAGGCCAGCCTGGTCTACAGAGCTAGTTCTAGGACAGCCAAGGCTACACAAAGAAACTCTGTCTCAGAAAAACAACAACAACAAACACACAATAATAATAGAAAGAAAGAAAAGAATTACAGACTGATTTTCCTATGAACACAGATGCACAAATTCTCAATAAAATACTTGCAAACTGAATTCAAGAACACATCCACCATGATCAAGGAGGCTTCATCCCAGAGATTCAGAGATGGTTCAACACGTATAAATCGACAAATATAATCTACCACATAAACAATCTGAAAGACAAAAGCCATAATCATCTCATTAGATGTAGAAAAGGCCTTTGACAAATTCCAACATCCCTTCTTAGTAGAAGTCCTGAATAGATTAGATACAAGAAACATACCTCAATATAACAAAAGCAGTTTACAGAAAGCCTGTAGCCAACATCAACTTTAATGGAGAGAAACTCAAAGCAATTCCACTAAAATCAGGAACAAGACAAGGTTGTCCATTCTCTCCACACCTATTCAATATAGTACTTTGATGTCTTAGCTAGAGCAATGAATGAGACAACTGAAGATTAAGGGATACAAATAGGAAAGGAAGAAGTCAAAGTATCTGTATTTGTAGATGATATGATAGTATACATAAGTGACCCAAAAAATTCCACTGGGAAACTCCTACAGCTGATAAATAGTTTCAGTAAAGTAGGTGGATAAGAAATTAAAACACAGTATCAGTAGCCCTTCTATACACAATGACAAACAGACTGAGGAAGAAATCAGGGAAACAACACTTTTCACAATAGCCTCAAATAAATAAATAATAAATATCTTGGGGGTTAACTCTAACCAAGCAAGTGAAAGGTTTATATGATTAGAAACTTTAAGGCATTGAAGGTAGGATTAATAGTAAAAATGACCACCCTACCAAAAGTGATCCACAGATTCAATGCAATCTCCATCAAAATTCCAACACAATTCTTCACAGAACTTGAAAGGATCATTTCTGGCTTCATATGGAAACACAAAACACCCAGGATAGATAAAACACTCCAGAATAATCAAAGAATTGCCGGAAGGCAAACACCAACCCTGCTACAAACCCTTCAATCAACAAGACTGACCTGCCTGCAAGATATGTTGGTGCAACCGTGAACAAAGCATGTGAGAGTAACCAACCAGCATCTGATCTGAGTTAAAGCCTACCCCATGAGATGGAACCCATACCCAATGCTGCTTGGGAGGCTAAGAATGTGAGACCAGATAGGCAGGGATCTAGGGGAAAACCAAATACTACTGTACTGCTAAAGGAATGTAGCAATGGTAGAAGGCACAAGGTCCTTGTTCACAGATAAGCACTAGGAAACCAGGAAAGTTAAACACACAAAGTTGTTTCCCCAATACAGGAGATATATACCTGTTTTCCACTAGAAGGCTGGGAGGAGACATTGATAATAGCCTGGTGATCTGTGCTATCTATAGGGCCAGGCCACACCCAAATCCCTCAGAATGTTTATCCCAGACCTTTATCTTGAGCCTTGTTTCTCAGCCAATAGAACCTATCCCTAGGGGGATGATATCACATGCACTTTGTAGCATGGTGACCTCTATGATAGCTTAGACCATAACAGATCCTCTCCTCGGCCCTTAAGCTATGGAATTCATTCTTATGGAAGAGGTCACATGCCCTTTGCAAAAGAGTTTCTATGTAGTCATACCTTAAGCTTTATTGTGATAATGGTCACCAGGAAACATTTTTGCAAAGTTGTACTGTACTTAAATGTGTCTAAAATAAATTGCCTGGGGTCAGACTCTAGAAGTTTGAACCGACACCAGCTAACTAAGTCATGTTGAAGCAGATTTCCTTCTTGCTGCATGCGGACCATTGCAGTGCTGCCTGTGGCATTTGCAGAGATGCCCTACAAGCAATACCAACTCCTAACAACATTATGCTCTACTCAGATCCATGCCTTGCTCAGCTGCCATCATAGAAGCTTCTTCCTGCAGAGATGGGAATGAACGAATACAGAGACCCACAGCCAGACGTTACACAGATTGAGAAATCTTGGAACACTCAGCCCTATGGGATGTCCTCATCAAATCCCTCCCCCTCAGGACTCAGGGAACCCCTTAGAAGAGGAGGTTGAAAGACTGTAAGAACCAGAGGGGACGAAGGGCACCAAAGAATCAGAGACTTCTAGACACAACAGGGTTGGAGCACATATAAACTCAAAGAGACTGTGGCAGCATGCACAGGGTCTGCACTACATGGGTCCTAGAGCTGAAAGGAAAGTGGACACAAGCCCTGATCCCTAACCCAGCAGCTATCTCTAAATGATTGTCACTTACAAATGAAATATTAGTTTTCTTTAAGAAAATCTCCCTGGAGAATCAAGCCACTCTTAGGGGTAGACCCCATGCCCACCAATAGATGGCCAACACAAAATAAACTGAACAGCATCTTTGGGGCTTCTTTGTCTTATAATGGATATTTTCTGTTTGGTGGGGTTTTGTTTTGTTTTGTTGTTGTTGTTGGTTTTTCTACATTACAGATCCTTGGTGCATACATTATGGCTTCCAGTTTGGAGTTTTTATGGGATTCAAGAGTGTGTGAACACGTGTGTGTCTCTGCATCTCTATGCATTTCTTGTGCTTTTTCTTTGGCTCTTTTTTCTTTCACTTTTTGTTGTTGTTGTTGTTGTTGTTTTGAGACATGGTCTCTCTACGTAATTTTGGCTGTCCTGGAACTAAATATGTAGACCAGGCTGGCCTCAAACCCAGAAAGATCCGCTAGCCCTTGCTTCCTGAGTGCTGGGATCAAAGGTGTGCGCCACTACAGCTGGTGGCTTTTTCTTGTCTGGTTGTTTTTGTCATATTCCAATTTGTTTGTTTTTTATTTATCTTATTTTATTTTATTATTATTACTTAGATGCCTGTTTCTTTTCTTTTCTTTTTTGCCTGTTTGTTTCCTAAGGAGAGCCAGAAAGGTGTGGATCTGGATGGGAGGGGAGTTGGGGAGGAACTGAAGTCATAGAGGGAGGGGAAACTAATCAGAATATAGTGTATGAAAAAAATCTATTTTTAATAGAAGAAAAAAGAAGAAAAAGAAATGCTTGAGCACCTGCAAAGCTCCATGTAAGGAAAACAGCTGTGTTGGCCAGTTCCAGCTTGGGGGGCTTCTCTATAGGACATGGGGAGCAGAGAGGGCACCCCTCAGCATTTGGGCAGGAGAGTCAACTCTTCGGTTGTGCCAGCTAAAGTGGCAAATCTTCTAGAAAACAAAATGTCAACTAAGAATTCTACATCTAGCAAAACTATTCTTCAAAATAAAGTTAAGGGGCCAGTGAAATGGTTCAGTGGGCACAGGTACTTGTTGCCAAGCCTGACAACCTGAACTCCATCCTCAGGTCCCACATGACAAAAAGAAAGAACTTTCTCAAGATCTTCTCTGACCTCCAGGCACACCCACCCCAACATACAAAATAAACAAATGTAGTAAAATTCTTTTCAAAATGAAGTTAAAACGAAAATGTTCCCAGATGAATAAAATCAGTTGTTAGCACATCTGTTTCATAACAAATATTAATGAGGCTGAAAGACAATGGTAGCTGAGACCTAAAACTCAGAACAATGAGGAAGGATTCTGGGACCTGCTTTGTGGACCAGTGTACAGTATGTGTTCTATTTCTGTTGAGGTGAAGGATTAGTTCAGGATGAAGAGCAATGTCATACTTGTTTTCTGTATCTGTAATTGTTTGACCATATGCCAATACAGAAGGATTAAAGTCTTCATTTATAATTGAGTTCCTCATTTCCTCTTTCAATTCTGTGATTTTCTGCTTCATATGTTTTGGGCCTATCTGGATAAGAACATATACATTTATAATTGTTACATCTTCCTAATATATTATTATAGACTGTCTTTTTTCTATAACATTTTTTGTTATATTATTTTGTTGTTCCTTAAAATAGCTAACTATGAAAATCAGTGGAAGTTTCGCAGAAAAACTAAAAATAGTACTATCACAGGAGATTCAGAAAGATAGCACAGTGGATCGAGGTGCTTGCTGCCAAGTCCAGTGACCTGAATTCAATCCCCAAGACCTACATGATGGAAGGAGAGCAGACTCCACAATGTCCTCCAGTTCTGCATACGTGTGTATGTGTGTACACTTGCACACCCATGTTCACTGCTACGCTATTTACAATAGCCAGGAAACTGAATCAGCCTGGATGTCCATCAACAGGTGAGTAGATGAAGAGAATGTGACACATGTATACCCAGTAGAATTTTGTTCATCACATTACAGGAAAATGATGGAACTTTCTTCTCTGCTGCAGCTGTTTTTATTTAAGTCTCCACAGCACCTGAAACACTAGATGTTTAGGTACATAACGCAGTCTCCACAAGCCTGTGCTGACAGATGACTCTCAATGACGCTCATTTCTACATGAAAATCAATATTCGCATGAGACTGCTAAGTCCCTATTTGTAGGGATGAGGTTCTCAATTCACTGTATACCTTTAAAGGCTATGAGTAAAATATAGCAAGAAACATACAACAGAATTAAACTGGAAATCAACAATAAGTTGGAACAGAGACTTCAAACACTTGAAAACTGAACAATCCACAGAAACAATCCATGGGTCAAGAAACTGAACAAAATCATGAGACAGTTTAAGATAAACCAAACATACCACATCAAAATGCATGAGAGGCAACTAACGCTTCAAGAGATTTTTTTTTTATCTTGAAATGCTTGTACTACCAAGAGTGAGCTAAAAATACTGTAAGTTTTTATCTCAAGAGACTACAGTAAAGAACGGCAAACCAAACACAAAGAGCAAGAAGGAAGTAATGGATTAAAGGGTGGCAAAGTCAACCAAGTATCAAAAAAAAATGCCAACAAGGACAAGAGCGGGCTCCTGAAAGGATCAGCTGGTGACCACCACTGGGCTAGCATGGGCACACCTCTTGGCCAGCCTGGGCAAAGGCAGTGAAGACAAGCATGAGAGGGAACACACAAGACCAGAAGACATACACGAGCATAACTGAGATTAACTCTCTAGAACCACAGAACCACTGAAGAACATTAAACTTTACGTCCCAAATCAGATGACATAAACGAAATCCCCAACATACACCAGAGATACAGGAATTCACAGAAGTTGAAGGTGAATTCATAATTAATAGGTTTTCTGCCGCCCCAATAATAGGTTTCTCCGCCGATGCAGTAAGCCAGATCAGTCTAACAACAGGTTTATTTGAATAAAGCAACTCCCAGGCAGGTTCTCCAGTCCCAGAGATTGTGCTGGAAAAGCCGCACACCTGAACTAAAGCAAGGAGATTATATAAGTTGTAGGTGAGGGGTGATGACATATCCACCACAAGCTGGGTTTGTGCCCAAGTATGGTCAAAAGCTGACCACGTTAGGCGGGGACTTGGACTGCTGCCAACTTCAGGAGAGGAGCTGCCGTAGATGCCAAGAATGCAGAACTGGGCTTTTCGGTGCCTTCCCTGTGTTTGGAGATTCTCTGAGTGGGCGGGGTTTGGAGAGACAGGAATGAGGCGTCTCAATAATAAAATTTACAAATGGATAATGCTAAATACATATTTAATAGATGAATTTTAGAATTCTCTTTCTGTATCGCTTGGTCTGTCTCTGTCTCTCTCCCACACACACATGCGCACACACCCATCCTCTTTGTCTTGATTTTGTAAAGATTGGCTTATCTTGCTTGGCTTGGAACTTTCACACTCACAATCACACACTCTGTATGCGTTGGGATTGGCTTCTTTTGCTCAAAATCGTCTCTGTGGCGTCAAATGCACTGCTCAATGTAGGTGCCAGTTCAGTTCCTTTTGTTAGTATGCAGTATCATAACAGATGAATTCACCACTTCACTCATTTCAATATGAAAGAGTATTTCTAGTTCCAGGCACTTATGGACACAATCAGTCATGTCTTTCATTACATTATGTAAGCAAAACTCTTGGTTACAAGCATGAACAGTAACACATGCATGCTCTGAGCCCTGTCACTCCATGGCTCATCAAGGCTTGTTCTCCAGCACTTGAGTCATCCCTGTGGCTACTTAGAGGAACCTTACTGTGGTTTTAATTTGCATGTCCTTGAGGACTAATGAGGCTAAGCATATTAGCATATTGTTTACTGGCCATCTGGATTTCCTCTTTGGTTAGGTGCTTGTCCAAACCTATTGACTAGTTTTCCCTACAGCTAAATTGCTGGTCTTCCTCATTTTTGTTTGTAATACTTCATTATAGATAAAAGCCCTTTGCCAGTTACACCTATTACAAGTATCTTCTCCCAGAGAGATGCTTAACCTTTCCAGTACTTAGTTATCTAAGCCAGAGCTCCACAACTAGAGCCACCATGCCAACACTGGACCACTAGTTTTTGAATAAAGTGTTATAAGAATATAGCATATTGTCCATGAGCTCTTTCCTGTCACATGATAGAGTAGGTGGGGTAAAGACCATACATAGTGCCTGCATTCTTTTCTATAAACTAGCCATTTACAGAAGAAGTAGGACTCTAGAGTGAACATAATTCCTAAATACTAATGGCAATGTTATTTATCTTCTGCATATGTGCATTATGTCCTATTTGTTTCCTTTCTGTAAATTCAGAGAAACTTATTTGTATTAATTGGGAAAATTAACTCCAATTTACCTTGTGGAAAGAAGATGGTATAATTTCATTTCTTGGTGGAGTTTTACAAATGTTCTATGTGCTTGAAAAGAATCTATTTTTTGGTAGAGTATGTTATGCTATGTATTCTATTAGGTTAACCATAGGGAAATTAGCTGTATTCTTCCTGAGAAAATGTGTATTTGCTTGTGTCAAACACTGGGAGGCATAAGCAATCTGAATGCAATTGCTGATGCTCTCATGCCCTTGGCTCCCTGTTACACATAAGCCACTTCCCATTCCTCTATTGCACTTGCACAACTACTTTGGTACAGATTCTAACAGATAATGCTCTTTAAAACAACCCTACAATATCATTATCGTACATACTAAAATTAATAATTTCTTAATGTTCAAAAAAAATTTATCGTTTTACAACCAGTTTGTTTGAACCAAAATATTAACCAAGTGTGCAAGAACTGCATTTGGGTGTATGAGTGCTTGCGCACGTGTGTGTGTGTGTGTGTGTGTGTGTGTGTGTGTGTGTGTGTGCGCGCACGCGCGCGCGCGCATGTGTGGATGAGGACAGGGTGATATGGCTGTGTGTGTGCACAAGTCAGAGCTACACCCAGGATGTGTGTCACTCTGTGCGTGCTTTCCACCTGTTCTGAGGCAGCCTCTCACTGGGACTTGTCTGAAGTATGCAGACTAGGGAAGGCTGGCTGGTCACCATGCTCAGCTTTTCATGTGGATTCCTGGGATCTTACTCCACTCTTCATGTGCACGGCAAACCCTCACCTACTAACTGAGCTGGCTCTCGGCCATGGCTGACACGATCCTTGAAGTCCCTTAGAGTCTTCCTCTTCCCCTTCTCTCACGCCTGTCATTCCCGTAAAACTGAGGTCCCACCTTGAAGAACTTCTATCATCCCCAATTTCTTTACTGTGCCTTCATGAAGTCACTGAAAATGCTCATTTATTCCTTAGAGGATTGTCTGTAGTAAGATGACCTTTACTAGGATACGGTCATATATGCCCAACTGTATCACTCTGTATCACTCTGTAGCACCAGGACAAAAAGTGTGCCTGTCCAACTTTTAGTGGAGTTGACATTAATTAGTGGATGCCAACATTATCTGCCTTGAACAACCAATACAAAGTTTCTTATAGCTTTTTACCCATTGGTGCAGGAAGCTATGATCTCTGTCAAGATATTGATTTGATGTTTTAAAATGTTGATTTTTTTAATTCTATCACTTGCCCTCGTTTGATTATTCAGTTGGAAATACAGCTGGTTGGGAAAAGACAAGGAAATGTTTTGATACTTTCCCTGTAAAAGTTTCTGAAGACTACCTTAGGAATTGTCTGAGAATACCACTAAAAGTTCTCTCTCCCTCTCTCTCTCTCTCTCCTCTCCCTCTCTTTCTTTCTCTCTGTTTGTGTGTGTGTGTGTGTGTGTGTGTGTGTGTGTGTGTGTGTGTGTGAAGTTGCTCCTCAGGTCCCCTTCACATTTTGGGGGGAGATGGCTTGGGAATTGTCAATTAGGCAAAGCTGGCCACCTATGTTCTTCTGTGTTTGTGTGATGTTCATGTGCCAGGCAGATATGTGAAAATGCATGTGAAGGCCATAAGACAACCTTCAGTGTCATTCCTCAGATGACAATCAACTTGGTTTTTGAGACAGAGTAACTCACTGACCTGGAACTCACCAAGTGGGCTAGGCTGGCTGGTAGGCGAGTCCCAGGGATATGATTGTCTCTCTCCCCAGTTCTGAGATCACAGGCACATACACTCTCTCCTAGCTATTCACACGGGTTGTAAGGATCAAAGTCAGGCTCCCAGACTTATATGGCAAACCTTTTGCTAAGCCATCACTCTAGCCCACTGAGAGAGTTTTCTGTGAACTCCTAAATGCACTTGGTATGTCTCATCCTAGTCGAGTCACCATTGTTTTTGATGCTCTAACAATCTGTCTTTGACTCTTGCATATGGCTGTGATAGTCTGTTTGATTCTCTGCCTTTTGGCACATGATATCCAGGGTGGATCTTCTACGGGTTGTACCTCAACACAGCAACCACAATATTACTTTAGTGCAGAATGATTTTTCAAGGCTAGAATCTCTTCGGCCTGGGAATGTTTCAGCATTTTGTTAGTTCATGAGTACTTTCAAAACTGAGTGGTCTTCCAGGCCTAGTTTTTCTGGACCTTCTTAAGAAGGGTTGGTGTGAGTTAACTAGTCTGCTGCTTCCACAAGCTGGAACTTGAAAGCATAAAACACTTAGCTTTGGGGATTTTCTGCTTGTTTGTTTTTAGAGGCAGGGTCTCTCCATAGAGCCTTGGGCTATCCTAAAATTCACCATGTAGACCAGGCTGGCCTCGAACTCACAGAGATCCACCTGCCTCTACCTCCAGAGTTCTAGGATTAAAGATGTGTGCCATCACACCTAGCCTTTAAGGTCTTTTAAAAAAAATATTTGGGGGCTGGAGAGATGGCTCAGCGGTTAAGAGCACTGGCTGCTCTTCCAGAGGACCCAGGTTCAATTCCCAGTACCCACATGGCATCTCATAACTATCTATAACTCCAGTTCCAGGAGATCTGGTACCCTCACACAGATATAGATGCAGGCAAAACACCAATTCACATAAAATTAAAATAAGTAAGTTATTTAAAAAAATAAAATAAAATAAATAATTTATTATTAGTTATATGCATGTGTGCAGGCTGTATGTGGGTACAATTGTGCGTGTGCACAGGGCTTTGGGAGCAGAAACATGAGATTCTGCTGAAGCTGGAGTTACAGGTGGTAGTAAGCTGCTTGCACTGAGTCCTGGCAACCAAACCCCAGTTTTTGGGAAGAGCAGTACTCACTCTTAACTGTGGAGCCATCTCCAGTCTCACCATGAAGTTCTCAAGTAAGATAAAGAATGAGGAAAGGACTTTTGGAAGAGAGAACCCATAAGTTTTTCAAAGACACATTTTTTTCAGTTGTTGCATCACAAAAAGGAAGACTATTTCAAAGCAATAAAGCAGGCTAGAGCACGATCTAGAAAAGCTGTATGAGTTCAGATGCAGAGCACCACTAAGAAAGCAGCTTTATCTTCTGAACCTTGTACAGTTAATTTTTATAGCTCAACCAGAACAGAACCTACAACAGACCAGCATGGCACTATACAGAGACAAGACAATCTACAACAGACCAGCATGGCCCTATACAGAAGACAAGACAATCTACAACAGACCTGCATGGCACTATACCATAGACAAGACAATCTACAACAGACCAGCATGGCCCTATGCAGAAGACAAGACAATCTACAACAGACCAGCATGGCCCTATACAGAGACAAGACAACCTACAACAGACCAGCATGGCCCTATGCAGAAGACAAGACAATCTACAACAGACCAGCAGGGCCTTATACCATAGACAAGACAATCTACAACAGACCAGCAGGGCCCTATACAGTAGACAAGACAATCTACAACAGACCAGCAGGGCCTTATATCATAGACAAGACAATCTACAACAGACCAGCATGGCCCTATACAGAGACAAGACAATCTATAACAGACCAGCATGGCCCTATATAGTAGACAAGACAATCTACAACAGACCAGCTCGGCCCTATACAGTAGACAAGAAAGTGGACTGGAATATGGCTACTGTGAAGCTCACTTAGAACACTGATAGTGGTGGCCAAGTAACAACAGCATCCAGTACAACCGCCCGCATCCCAAACTGGCATAGATTGGGATGAACTAAATCTTCACTCTAAGGCAAAGGTAAGATTTACAATGACATCCCCCAAACCTCAAGAAAAAAGACATGAGCTTTATTTTTTTAATAAAACTGTTTGCTAACTGGCAAAGAACAGTCAAGAGTTCCTTTATTACATAGCTAACATACCAAAACATATTCTCCCTATATGAATTCAATATTTTTGTTCCATTCTCAATTACAGGACATAGTGTTAAAGAATCTGCAATAAAAGCCTGTTCCTTCTGCAGCTGAGCCTCAGTTGGGTCCATAGCCCTGGCCACTCAACTGCAGCTTTGTGAGACTTCTAAAAAGATCTGTTTGGGCTGTGCTTGGACTGCATGCCCTTTGGACCGAAAACAGTAAACTGTGTTGTTGTCTTCAACCACTAACAAATAATAACCAAGGGAGTAGTAGAAACTGGTACACCATTTTCTTTCTTTGTTTTTTGATACCATAAAATACTCATATCAGTTTTCAAAGATGACATGTTTCTGCTAACGGTTTTGGAGAAGACCCTGGACTGAGAACTGGAAGACCTTGTTCTTGATTCTATCTAAGTCACCCACGTAAGGTTTACAGCTCCTCAGTGCTTGAGATTCATTACACGTAATCAAAGATAAAGCCTCCCACTGGGCTAAAGAAAATGAGGAGATTCATTAAGATTCAAAAGCACTAAATAAAACAGAACACTAAAATCCAGGTCCTTTTCCTCAGCAATTCTGCTCCACGTTAGCAGGAGGCACCATCGTCTCCTGGCTGGGTTAGTGCTTGCAACTCATCTCCCAGTGTTTGGTCTTGGGTCCTGTTTTACAAGAGTCGCCTTAGCGGTTTCTTCTGAACCTCATGAGATCACATCCTGAGCTAAAAGTCCTCCAGTGGCTTCCCATTGCATCTAGTCCATAATGACCAACATCATATATCCTAAGACTGTATTATTAAGAATAACAGTATATTGCACCTTTGCAAGCTTTCCAATTGTGCTAGCTCGTTTTGCTGATTTTGTTTCAGAAGTGGTGCTTGTTTTCTGAACACTCCTTGCAGGACTGGGGTCCTCTTATCAGGAAAGCACAGGGAAGGCTGCTATCAGAGCAACTGTGAGCCAGTGTCTGTGGAGTATGGATTCTAGGAGAACAGGAATAAACCACGAGGCACAAGAATATGGTGAGGAAAAGGTAATTTCACTGAGTCTACATTTTTACATCTTAAGCTTTTCTGTGTGACAGATTTACATGTTAACAAGAGATGGGGAGGGAAACATCACAGCCAGTAGACTGCTCGCTGCACAAGTGTGAGGATCTCAGCTTGGAGCCTCAGCACCTGACACAGGGCATCTGCAACCCCAGTTTGGGGACAGAGGGGCAGGAATATGGAGGTCACTGGCCAGCTGCTTAGCCAACATAGTGAACTTCATTCCAGAGAGAAGGCCTATCTGAATAAACAAGGTGAACGGCTCCAAAGGAAAGACATCCTAGGCTGTCTCCACACATGTGGAGACACCTGCACCACCCCTACCCCCCTCCAGGATAAAAAATAAAAAGAAGGTGAATAGAATTCTCGGTCCTGGCATCTGTTAGAGTGGGACTGACAAAGGCCATGCGACAATGAAAGACTGACCTCAATGCAGGAAGACTGTCTTTTAATTAGAACAGTGGAGGCAGCAGTCTCTCCGCATTAGGGGAGAGTGTACCAAAGAGCAGGGAGCCTGGGCACATAAGGAAACTTTGGGGAGGAAGAGCCATCTTGATCTGTCCCCCACAGTCTCCCAGTGGTAAATCCCAGTGGAGGTTGGTACTTGACCCTGTCAGGAGTTTCCTTGCTCCTAACTGCCAGCAGCAGTCATCAACTGGAACGTGTCAACTTTCCGGTCCCGAGTTCCTCAGCACACCTGGGCCTTTCAGGTCACTAACCCTTCAACATCTATCTGCCTTACTCAGATATTCATAGAAGTTGAAGAATAGATCATTTTAAAACCATTATTAATTGTTTTACATTACTTACTCATCTGTCATGTGTGTGGATCTGTATACACGCATGTGGGTACACAAGTGTCACGTCCATGTGTTGAGGTCAGAGGACAACTTTGGGGACTTAGTTTTTTTCCTCTGACCCTTCCACTGGCCCCAAACTGACTTATTCTTCTCCAGATTAGTAAACTGAGCAATTTTGGTCAAGAAATTTGTGATGTTGGGCCCAAGATGGCTCATCAGGTAAAGGTGCTTGCCACCGAGTCTGAGGACCTGAGTTCAATCCCCAGGACTCAAGTCATTCCCTGATTTCCAAACATGTTCCATGGTAAGTGGGGGCCATTCCTTCCAAAATAAATAAATAAATGTAGTTAAAATTTTTTCAAGAAACTTGTGATGATTAGTATAATTATTTATTCTTTTGAATGAGGAATTTTATTGGCCCTGGGCAGATGGAATTTGACTACTTAAGCATGCATTAAAATCCATTTTGTTCCCCACTGAGACCAAGGCTGCTTTATAAGAGATAAGATCAATTCTTTATCAATGAAATTTACTTCATAATAACCCAACTCCAGTGTTTACAAACAGGCAGACAGCTGGCCTCCTGACATAAAATGAGAGAGCCTAGAATAGGATGGTTTAATAGAGAGGAACAGCAAGCCAAGACTCAAGTTCTACGATTCTTCTCACAAACCCAGAGACAACTGTCCAGAGAAGACCAGTGCAGGCTAGGCAAGCAGTAGCCAGCCAGTAAAACTGCTGTAGACCCACCCCAGTTTCACTGTGTAGACCTGGTCAGCCTGCCTCTGTCTTCCAAGTGTCTTCCACACCAGGTCTCCAGAGTAAAATGTTAATGATTTAGAGCCTCAGTGATACTCCTGGTACAAGATCACCCAACCTCTGGGAAAGGTAGCAGCCATGAGAAAATAATCACTGGCCGGGCATAGTGGTACATGACTTTAATCCCAGGACTCAGGAGGCAGAGGCAGTCGGATCTCAGGCAGTTGGAGGCCAGCCTGACCTACAGAATGAGTACCAGGACAGATAAGGCTACACAGAGAAACCCTGTCTCAAAAATCAAACAACAACAACAAAATAATCATTGAATAAAACCAATAACTAATTTCCATATGTTATTTATGTGAAATTAAAAATACAAGTATGAAAAGCAATTCCAACTTTAGAAAAGGAAACTATCATTTTATGTGTGTTTTAAGAAAACAGACTTGGTGTGTGTGGCAGCAGCTTAGCTGAGTTCCTTTAAATAGTCAGGGGTTTGTGAAGTGCAGAGCTCATGTAACATAAGCTGTGTTTTCCTCAAATCCCCAAGCGTCCATTTGCTTAAGAAACCCACGCTTCCTGGCTGGGCGCCCGCATACCGAACCTGCCAGGTCTTGAATAGTTTTAGTTCTGTTACTAAATTAGGAAACTAAAGTAGGCAATGTCTGAGCCAACAACAAACTAAAAAGGCTCAGCATCATTAGCTTGCAAGTCTCCTTAAAAGCCAGATCATTAGAAGATATTTAATTTTTAATTAGAGATACCAAAGTAATTTAGCCTAATAAGGAGCAATAGTAGAAATAAATTAAATGAAGACAAAAAAGAGAAATCCAAGCATTTAACAGAGTGTTCTTTGGGAACAACCTTTATCCCGACGTTGAAAAGAAACCAGCACTTGAGGCTGGTCTCAGTGGTGGGCGCTAACATTCTGCCATGTGTTTCCAAGCAGTGGAAGAACCAGGAGAAGTTCGTCACAGCTTTACAAAGACAGGCATAGTGTCTGGAGAATTCAGCTTACGAAGCGGAGTAGAGCAGCCAGGGAGACTTGGAGAAGGATTTCAAGAAAAGTTACTTTATAAACAACAAAAATACAGAGGGAAAATATGTAATTTTCCTCTTCCCAACCTTTACTGGTCTCTACTCAGCACATCACAAGGTTTTTAAAAGGACCAGAACTATTCATTAGCATCCCCTAAACTATTTTAAAATCACTCTTCTAGTTTATCAAAAGTTAATGCCTGAATTCTGAAAGGTGTTGGGAGTATTTTAGTTCTAAGGACAGCTGAAAAGCATTTCCACTATAAACACTGTTAAACATTCATAAATTTCAGAGTCCTGTTTATTATACTTTAGTTCCATGAAAAAAGAAAAGTAAATGTGTATTTACTATGCAGTCCTTATTTTTCATGGTTTATGTATTTAAGCACCAGATTTAAAATTAATTAGGAAAATTAATAATGGCTGAGTGTGGTAAGAAGCCCTGAAAGACTAGTCACCGTGAGCATTTCTTACCCGCCTTCTAGCACAACAAAGCCAGTTCTACAGTTTCTGATGGTTTGGCATGCTTTCCTCTACTAACTCTGATGTACTTACATGACATCTACAGGAGTTCAAAATGGACTGAGGTGTGCACAAACCCAGAGCCTGTCACTTGCATCATTCAGCTCCCATTCCTATAATCTGGCCATCCATGAAAAGACCATGGGAAGGGACTGGGACATTCCATCTCAAGTCTGTTGTGTCTCTCAGAACTAGAGGCAATGAGACCAGGTCAGACCTCCCTGATCTCCTCCATCACTGTCCCTGTGCTGTTGTACAGGCACCAAAAAATAAGAGGAGCAGGCTCAAGTGTTTAGATAAATAAAAACAAGAAATAGACTGGCTGATTAAAATGATACCCAGCAGTGTAATAAAAGGTCCTCTAGGCCCTAATCCTCACCTTCATACAATTCATATGCACATAAAGAAACATGTGAATGAACTCAGTGTGGAAAAAGTAAAAATGGGGGGCTAGAGAATGGCTCAGCAGTTAAGAGCATTTGCTGTTCTTACAGAGGGCAGGGTTTCAGTTCTCAACATGGGAGCTCACAACAGCCTATAATTCCAGTCGCAGGAGATCCAATGTCCTCTTGGGTTCTGAGGCACCATACATGCACATGGTGCACTACATATATGCAGGCAAATAGTCATACACAAAAAAATAAAAAATAAATCTTAAAAAGAGTCAAGGACATCAAAAGAAATCTAAAGAAAGAAGAAAGTTGGACATCTTTCACTGCCTCATTAAAACCCTACTTTAGTAATCAGTAACCAGGGCACAGGGCTCTGAAGAGGAAAGGACAGAATAGCTTCCACAATTAAACCTCTAGGTTGATGGATGACCAACATTTGGCAGAAAAGCCAGGTAATTTGATAAAAATACAGGCTCCTCAACAAATTGAACAGGAACAGCTAAATGTGGGGGGAAAGTGTCAAGCCTTCTCTACAGCACGCACAGTAATTAATCTGCAATGGATCACAGACATACACAAAGGAGACAAAACCACACTAAGATTTACAAAATAGGATGAACATTTTGTGAGCCAGAGTTTGGCAAACAGTTCATAACTATACCATCAATAATACAATCTACAAAATAGAAAATTGGTAAATTTGGCATCATTAAATTTTTAAATGTCTGCTTTTTAAAAAAAACATCATTAAAATATAAACACAAACCACCAGAGACTAAGTAAAAACATTTCCAGGTCATCTATCCAAGAAAGGGTTTTTTATGCAGACAAGAATAGGGGCCAAACACTGGCTTGAGGGGCATTTAGGAAGCATTTTAGTTTTTGCAAACTATATACTAACTCTGCCTCAGCATGAAGGCAGCCATAGATGACAGTTTGTATAAGAATGGACATGGCCATGTTCCAGCAAAACTCTATTCACAATCTCAGATTTGGTCTGCTTCTTCGTCCTTCCAGGCTGATCTGGATTTTATGAAAGCTATTTTACAACTCAAAGTTGTAGATAACTAACAACAATATAAAATCATCTTTGTTTACAAGCATGTGTGTCTACTACCTCTGGTGGAAGGGTGGCCTTTGGCTCCATGGAGAAAGCCAACTCTGATGCTGTTACAACATGAATTTTAATATCACTCATCTCTAGTTTGATGGGGATGCCTTTCTGTATGCTGTGAATATGTGTTGCCCTGATTGGTTGATAAATAAAATGCTGACTGGCAGGAAGGAAGGATAGGCAGGATAAGCAGACAAGGAAAATTCTGGGAAGAACAAGGCTGAGTCAGGAGACGCCATCCCACTGTCCAGAGAGCAACATGTAATGGCACACAAGTAAAGCCATGCAACACGTGGTGACATAGATTTATAGAAATGTGTTAATTTAAGATTTAAGAGCTAGCTAGTGAGAAGACTGTCACGGCCATAGTTTAAAAATAATATAAGCCTCTGTGTGTTTACTTGGGTCTGAGCGGCCGTGGGAGCCAGGTGGGATCAGACAAAATATTCTCCTACACTAGTTTGTCCATTTTGTGGATTTTCCTTTGAAATAGTTATAAGATGTTATCAATTTCCTCATTAATGAGCTCAATAAAAGCTTTATCACATTTAAAGTCTTCAGCTGTGTGGGAAGCACAAACCTAGGTTTTTTGGCAGCCATGATGCTCTAACCTCCAAATGAATATAGAACTTCAGAATATACAAAGAAATCTTACAATGCAATATCAAGAACACAAACAGCTAGGGGCTGTGCAATGGCTCAGCAGATAAGGTGCTCAATCCACAGATATACAGGTGGACATGGCAGACAGAGATACCTGCAGCTAGCTGTCTAGTGAGACCAACCACAGTGACAAGCTCTGGATTTCACTGAGAGACCATCTCTTAAAGAATAAGACAAAGCATGATCGATCGAGGAATATTTCTGATATAATGTTAAGACTCCACATACAACATAAAGAAGAAAAAAGATTTAAAAAGAACAAAACAGCTATTTTATGGTTAAATACCTGAAATAAATACTTTACCAAAGAAATGACAAACACATAAAATATATTACTCTTTAATTAGTAGTAAAATGCAAATGAAAGCTGCACACAGATTCTGCTACATGGCCAATGGAACAAGTACAGTGGGAAAAGATGGAATGGACCAAATGTAACAAGGATAGGACAGAGCCAGAACCTTCAACATTGCTATCCACGTACCATGTAGCCCAGCAGCAATTCTACTCAGAGGTATTTGTGGAAGAGCAAGGAAAACACATGTCCAAACTAACCTTCTTTACAAATGTTCACAGCAATATTATTTATAACAGTCCCAACCATCTAAATTATCAATCAACTGATAAACAAAACAGGGCTCATCCATACTATAAAAATACTACTGGGCAGTAAAAAGTAAGACTAGTAAGACTCGTGTTTCATGACAGTGTACACGCAAAAACAATGCACTACGTGAATAAGCCACGTAGAAAGGCCACATGTCACATGATTCCATCCAGGTGAAAATTTTGAAAAAGTTTGCATGAGCAGTGGTTGGTCAGGGTGGGAACAGGGCCTGGCAGCAAACAGGCCCTATGGAACTTGGAACTGGTGGAAATGTTTTAACTGGATTGCAGAGAGTAGTCCTAAATCTGTGTATATTTTTAAAAACTTATCAACTGTTGCTTAAAATGGTGTGTTTTACAGTCGATAAATGATACCTCAATCAAGTTACTAAAATCATTAGGAAAAAAATTTAATTGCTAACTCATGCCAGGAACAAAATTACTGGTATTGCCATAAAGTTTAACAACATATTACTAAAAAGACTATTCAGTGTCCTGTACAGAGAAAAGAATTGTACAGATACAGACTGTAAATTAGCTATAGACAATGCACTTGGAATAACAAAATTTTGGGGTTTTATTTCTTGTTGTGCTGCTCATAATAGAAGTGTTTTTAATTCAGAAGTAGTTCAATTTAAGCTGTGGACAGAACACAAGTTTATTTAGCCATCACATCCTTGTACTGTATCTTTCAGGAACATAAGTAAAATTTCAAATTTCATTTTATTTATGTCATGGATGTTGAAGTGTAGAGGGAGAGGGCTCTCAGGACCCATGTAAAACCTCTCTACCACACAGGAGAATAAAATGAAAACAGGGATGAAAAAACATAGATGTGGAGGGAGGGGCAGTGCTGGGAATTGAACCCACATGCTAGGCAAACACTCTACTACCGACATACATACCCAGCTCCACGTCACATTAATTTTATAGGGATTTATTTTAGTAAACATTTATAGTATTTAAAGTTCCATGGAATTCCAAGTATGGGAAACTTAAATAGCTCTATGGATAAAAAACAGTGTCTTCACAGATCCAAAGCAAACCAACAATAGTAGACGAAGCAACACAGCCATGGCATTCTAGAAAAGATTCTTAAACACAAGATAGGTAAAAGTATTAGTAAGCACTGATTAATGAAAATAGTTTATTTATATTAAGAGCCACAAAACAAAAACTTAAAACATCACCTTTTCCTTTCACTTATATTCATCTGTGTCTATGTGTGGGCATGTGCACATACAGAAGTCAGAGGACAATGTGTGGACACCAGTTCTCCCTTCCACCATGTGGATCCTGGGGACTGAACTCAGGTCATCAAGCATGGTGGCAAGTACCAGTATTTGCTGAGTCATGTTACCAGGCTCGATATTTGGTTCTTAGATAGCTAAATAATTGAGAGTTGACCTCTGTAAAATACAACTTCAATAATACCACAGAATCTTATCACTTACAGTGAAGAAATCTATCTCTGAGCAAGTCATTCTCTGTCTTCAGACCATGAGATAAATGTCACCAAAAATAGGTCTGTGTTGTTCGTTGTTGTGACATAACACTGGAGAGAATCAACTTGAAGGAAAAAGATTTATTCAGGCCATGGTGTTAGAAGCTTCACTCCATGGTCATGAGGCTGGGCTATTCCTGTGCCGTGGCCAGCTGAGCATCATTTCAGGGAGCATGTGGTACAGCAAAGCTGCTCCCCTTACAGCAGCTGGAAAGGAGAAGGGGTGGAGCTGGGGACAAGACACACCCTTCAAAGACACTACACCCAGTAACTCACTTCCTCCAAGTGGGCCAGGACTCCTCGGGTTTCCAAGGCCTCCCAACAGGAACACCAGCTGGAGGCCAAATTCTCAGCCCATCAAACTGGGGGGACATTCCAAACCCCCCACAGCATGATGCCAGGTTTTAACTCTCTCCAGAGCACATGAAGAGCAGGGATGTCAGCAGACCCAGCCAAGGAGCAGAGGAAATGCATAACTAACTCATGGTATTTGTCATCAGCATATAAGGACATTCATCTCTGCTGCCATTCCTCACTGCAGCAGCCAAGAGTCTTGACACCAAGGTTTTGTGGCGTTTGTTTTTTTAAATCTATGAACAAAAGCACAGAGAAAACTGAGACGGCTGTAAAATCAAAGCATCTGATGAAAATGGTGATTTGAAAGGTTAAACAAAGAACTCCAGTGCCAACTGTTAGGCATGTGGGCAAGGGCTGCTAACAAGCAATATCAAGCTGCGTTTCTTTAATTGCTTCTCATTACATCGGCTCCTAGGCAAATTGTAAGGCTTTTCATTCATTAAAATAATCATTAACCATAAAATCACTTACAGAATAGATCATCAGATCTAAATCAAAACCTTCAGTAGGGTTAAGACACAATTTACAGATGAAATAAAGCAACAATTAAACTTCAAATAACTGGTTCAAATAACAAATGAAATATAAAATGCATTGTTTCACATACTGAAAACATTCCTTTAAAAGATATATGTATTTTTGCTATATATGCTACCAGTTCTGTTTTCTTCAAGGATAAAGTTTGACGGGAAACTCTAATTTTCTAGCTATGTCACCAACAGTAGTAGTACATTGATGTCAAGGCAGAAAAATCAACTTAAGCTGTTATAAGATAACAGCATCTAGGTTTCATTCCCTGTTGATAAAATATCCTGACGAAAGCAACTGAAGGGATAAAGGATTTATCCAGCTCACAATTCCAAGGTAGAGTCCACCAGTGCAGGGAAGCCAAGGCAGAAGGTACATGAAGCAGCTAGTCACAAGCAGACAGCAAATGCACTAATGCATGCATGCTACTGCTCAGTTGTCACTTACAGTGGGCAGATGCTCCCACCTAAGCTGTGGTTATCAGGATAAACCACAGAGACCAACCTAATCTAGATGAGCCTTCATGGACACTGCCTTCCAAGGCAATCTAGACTGTGTCAAATTGACAAAGCCATCCCAACATGAAAATGTAATCCTTGTTTATGTGCCCAAATGTACTTTACTTTCATAGCTTGGTTAATAAATGCAACACATCAAATACTGCTAACATAAGAAAGAGGTGTGTTTAATACCTAAAAGTTCTTTAGAATAAAAATGATACAAGTTCTGCCAAACATCAAAAGATTTGATAGGACTGCTCCATGCTACTTCTAAAATCCTGAAAGCTGATTTAGATACAAAAGAACTCACTCTCTGAGGGCTCGTGGATAGGTTGTACCTAAGGAAACCATTTCATTATCCTTAAGAAAAATCACCCCAGAAGGTTAAGAACACTTCTATATTCATCAGGCAGTTAAGAATATTCTGACTTCTTGGTTTTCAACAATAAAAAATAGTTCTAAACATGGTATAGGCTTCTTTCATAGCAGACACAACTGCTTTTACAATTTAACTAAGGAAACATTTCATCGAGTCTGAGGGAACTCTGGGTCATTTGCAGTGTATGACGCACACTAGAAGATAGGTGTCTGTGCCTACAAACCACCTACACACCAGCTTGCTCCTTGAGGCTGGACTTTTTTTTTTTGCTTCGAGACAGGATGTCACTGTGTAATCTTGGCTGTCCTGGAACTCACTCTGTAGACCAGGGTGGCCTGTAACTCAGAGATCCACCTGCCTCTGCCTCCCAAGTGCTGGGATTAAAGGCCTGCGCCACCACTGCCTGGCAATTGACCTCAGTAGCATCACTGCAGTCCCTACACAGCATCAAGCCCGAGAAGCCCTAGGCTGTAACAATTACATGCATACAGACAGAAGCACTGAGTGTAGGGACTCTGACTATGACACAAGCTAGGCTGAAGCTTCTTCACAGAGGAATGGTCCATGCACATAAACTCAGTGTGCCTTGGCCAGTGGCAGAGGCGTCAAGTCTCAGGCATCAACTTTGCTTCTCTTGCCTTTTTAAATTATTAAAAAAAAAAAACTGTCACAACGAACTTTTGTTGTTCAGACATTTGGCAAGTTTCCCACCATTTCCCTTCACACCTTTCCTAAAAAGGAATTATTTTCTGTATTCCACAGTGAGAAGGATAAAACATTTTTTTCTTTAGAAGAATTTTAATGGCCATTTTTATTCTCTGCTTTTGGCCAAATTGTCAAAGTTTATAAAAGTATATAAATAAAATTTAAAAGCCTTAGTTCCATGTTTTTCTGAGAAAGCTATGTGTTTCATTTTATCCAGTATACTAAGATAATTTTATATAAACACCTAAATAAAATGTTTGCATAAAGCTACTTATGTCTGATTATGCTGTAGAGGTATTCACTACTGAAGTGCTGGTGTGCCACACACTGTAAGTCTGTAAAGACCACTCAAAGCACAAGCTCCCAGTGAGGCCTCCAGACGGACACTGGAAGATGGAGGAGGGCTACTAGCTGTTGCCCATTCTGCTGTTTTCAAGATGGACAATTTTCTCAGCTCTCTACTGAAATAATAACCAGGTATCCTGATATACCCAATTCTTCTCTCTCCTGCCTGTCAGCTTCTTCTTTGGAAGACATAGTAAAATACTCTGTCCTTTGCAGCCTGAATTCAGATTCCCACTTTCTCTAGTACACAGCAGGGTCGATCTAATGCACATGTCTCATAAAGCAAGAGAAGCAGTAAGTCTCCCAAGTCAGTCTGTCAACATACAGCATTTGGCCACACACGGGTGGCCTGGTGACATTGGAGGAGTGCTTCATAGAGGAACCATTTCTCAGATGTGTTTCCAACATCAAAGCTATGGGAGGCAGAACACCACTACCTGTGATAATAATGTACAATTAAGGAGCATAATATGGAGTACTGGGGCACAGCAGAGACAATACGGTACTTTGTGTTTTGAAATTTCAGTAAGGGCTGCTGTTGAGGTGATTGCTGAGAAACTGAAAGGAGGACTCAATGGGATAGATAATGAAGCCCATAGGACCCGGTGTCTCTAGGCCACCTAGCAATCTTACAAAGTTAACCAATGCAGGGAGCCTGAGGTGAAGCCATGTAACCAGGGCTACAACTACAGAGTGGAAGCCATACCTCTGAAGAATCAGTGTAGCACCTGCCACAATCTGCGAGCCCGTGCCAGAGTTGGTTAGTCTGTGCCAATAAAAGGCAACAAGCAGAGTGGCAAGCAACAGGGAGCCCAGAAGATTGAGCACTGGGTCTTCTGCAGCCTCTGCAAAAGGCCGGTCCTTTGCCTCCACAGCAACCAATGAGCACAGTGCTCCAAGTTGCTTGGATGTTAACAGGTGGCCCTAAGAGATCATCCAAACTGAAGCTCAATGGAGCAACAGGTGCAACTGGAAAAAAAATACATTTAAGGGAAAAAAAAATCACATTTGAAGGCCAAGTTTCAGGAACAATTTACACTGGTAACATTGAGGGCACAGCTGTGTGTGCTGGTTACGTGAAGGACACAGCTCTGTGCTTGTATATGCTCTTAGCCACTACAGTACAATCCATTCATGTTTTTAATTTGAGCTAAAAAGCCCTTCCTTTTTTGGTATGCAAAAAAGCTTTTCAAGGATTAAAGCCTTGAAAAAAAATAGTCTGATTTATAAGCCAGATGCAAGCAAGGTCTCTGCAGGCGCCTGGTCACTGTTGTTGTTTGTCACCAGGACCGTCTCTCACGGGATTTCTAGGGCAGTGATGGTCACAGCAGTATCAAGCATGGTTGCCTGGAGGATCAGCTAATTTTTCTGTCTTGTCAAGTAACACTGGCCTGTAGAGCGAATCTTAAACGGTCTTATTAATTGAAAACACCAGGCCAGGTATTGAGGTAAATTCTGAATGATCAGAGAGACAGAACAAGCCACAGCCAACCTCACCTTGCCAACTCCTCAGCTGATCTTGTTTCCTCAGACTGCAGGCTTCTGAGTCTTCACCCAAATGAATCTCAGCTCCACTCTGCTCAAAGCCTGAAAGCTTAGGAGGCCCTCTAGCTTCTGGTTTCCACACCTTATATACCTTTCTGCTTCCTGTCACTACTTTCTGGGATTAAAGGCATGTGTCTTTCTCAAGCAAAGACATGAGATCTCAGGTACTGGAATTAAAGGTGTGTGCCACTGGAATTAAAGGTGTGTGCCACCATGCCTGGCTGTTTCCAGTGTGGCCTTGAACTCACAGAGATCTGGATGGATCTCTGCCTCGGGAATGCTAGGATTAAAGGCATGTGCTACCACTGCCTAACCTCTATGTTTAATCTAGTGGCTGTTCTGTTCTCTGACCCCAAATAAGTTTTATTAGGGTACACAATATTTTGGGGGACATAATATAATCACTACACTGGCCTTTGTGGTCCTTACAACAGTGAATCACAAAGTATTTGGCAAGTGTATCTGCACTGATGGGGGCTTTTTCCCAATAATACTTTACTTGTAGTTGTGTTCATGTTTCTCTTCATATTATATGATATGACTTTGTACCAAGTTAGAAAAAACCATCAAGAGGATATGAGTTTAGATTTGCTCAAAAGCAAATAATGTTACAGTTTTGGTGCAGCAATCAGAAAAAAGTAACATATAAATGTTTTTAAAGTGCTACAAACTTAAGAATACACATGATCGAAGGTAAGCAAACATGAGAAATCAAACAATAATATCTAAGAAATTTTGATGACAGACACGGCAGGAAAACTGAAAACAGACTCATTTCCCACCAAAACAGAATAAAACTAATCAAAAGGCATCGGGACAGCTGTTTTGAAGCGGTGAACACGTAGCACTAAACTGTGATCCTGGAAACAAGGGAAACAGAGATGAGGTCCACAGTGGGCCTGGCTTCCCAACAAGCAGCACATTCTAGGCCATGGAACAAAGAAGTGGAACACAAACAGACCAGCACTGGGCTGGAGAGATGGCTCAGAGGTTTAGAGCACTGACTGTTCTTCCAGAGGTCCTGAGTTCAATTCCCAGCAGCCACATGGTGGCTCACAACCATCTGTAATGAGATCTGGTGCCCTCTTCTGGCCTGCAGGCAAACATGCAGGCAAAACACTGTATACATAATAAATAAATAAATCTTAAAACAAAACAAAAAAACCCAAATAGCCCAGCACCACAAAGCTGAAAAGGTGGAAAGCAGAGTTCCAGGCAAACAAAACACCTGGAAAACCCAGAAAAGGGAACCTAAGAAGGAAAAGCTGCAAAAGGTGAAAAATGAGCCATAGTCTGAATGCTCATGTCTGTAGGAGAATGTTTTGTCTGGGTCCCGCTAGGCCCCACGCAGTCCAGCCCAGCCCCATGGTCCCACAGCCGCTTATAAAATAATTACTCAGAGGCTTATATTAGTTATAACTGCTTGTGCATTAGCTCAGGCTTATTACTGACTAGCTCTTACACTTAAATTAATCCATTTTTATTAATCTATGTTTTGCCACATATTCCGTGGCTTTAAAGGTCTACAGGCATGGGCGGCAGCTGGCATCTCCTGACTCAGCATTCCTCTTCCCAGAATTCTCCTTGTTTGCTTATTCCTTCCTATACTTCCTGCCTGGCTCCTGGCCAATCAGCATTTTATTTATCAACCAATCAGAGCAACACATATTCACAGAGTACAGAAAGATAGCCCCATCACATGTCCCTCAAAATTGAAAACTCTTCACAATATGATGGTGCGGCAAAGGGAGGCCTTAGGAAGACATTAGCTTCAGAGGGAGAGGGCCTTGTGAAGGGGATTAGACCTCAGAGAGACCTCTTGCTTCTTTAACCATGAGAAGACAGTGAGAAGATGTCTGCCTGTCAACTAGGAAGCAGACTTCCCCAGACACCAAATCTGCTGCACCTGGAGTTCAGCCTTCGCAGCCTCCAGAACCACGAGAGAGAAACTTGTTATAAGCCATGACAGGTAGACTAAAGCAGAGGAGCAGAACAGCACGTTGCAGAGCACAGAGAGTCAGGTAGAAGATGATGCATGCCACCCAACAACTGTCTAGCTGCACAGAAGGACCACTCAGCAGGAGAAATCATGCCTGGTACTGGAAACCTAGGCAGCTCCTCAGAGCTAGTAAGTCAAGCACCTCAGGAAAGACTCTTACTATACCACTTTGCTAGACCAGCATAATTCCTCACACTGCATTCTAAACCTTATCCTTACACCCATAGATAAGTATCATTAGCAAAGAAGCTCAGCAAAGAAGCCTCTCTTTCCAGCAAATAGAGACCATCACAGAAAACCACAACTGGATACAATACAGAGATCAACAGATCATGGGGAGCCGAGCCCCAGTGGATACATCTCCATCACAGAACACCACAACTGGACACAACAGAGACCAACAGATCATGGGGAGCTGAGCCCCAATGGATACATCTCCATCACAGCTCCCGTATTATGGCTCAGGGAACATCGTGGAAGAGGGGGAGGAAATATTTTAAGAATCATAATAACAGCAAGTTAGCTGTGAAACATCTCCTAGAGATGGCTGCATAAACAAGATCTGAATGATGGCAATATCAATGGATAAATTAATGTGGATGGGGGGATTTATGAGGTCTCACCATAGACAAAGAACTATAGGCAACTAGTGGTTCTGGGAGGAGAATTAGCCCCTCTCTGGACTGAGCCCCTTATTGGTCGTCCAGTGCAGAATGGTCAACCTTGAAACCATAGGCATATCAACAAAAATGGACTCAACTGGTTGTAGTTATGTATATATGTGCATACACATACATATAGATGTGTGTGTGTGTAACACTAAAAATCCAAGAAAAAGAGGCTATCAACTTAACAGGGGACATGGGGAGAGAAAAGGAAGGAGAAACGTGATGTAATTGTATTTCAATTAAAATATTAAAAAAACAACAAAAACAAAAAACTTAACAACAAAGAACAAAGTTCTAGTGATATGTAGAAAAATACTAACCAATCTAACATGTAACGAAGTTCCACAAAGAGGCAATGTGATGTGGAAAAATATTTGAAGAAATAGAAATGACAAAATTTTCAATGTTGAGAATAAAAAAAAGAAAGATAATTACTTTTAAACGTGCACTGAAACCCATCACAGATAAACTATGATACCAAAGTTAATGAAAAACACCTTCATGCAGCAATAGTAAAAACCATTCATGGGAGTGATGACATAAATTAACAAGAGACTTTTTATCAGGGGCAATGGATGGCAGGAGAAATAGAAAGTCACCCTTAGAGAAAGGAATCCAGCCAACTCAAAATTCCATAGTCAGGAAAATCAAGGATAACTTTTTCACTAAAACAAAAGCAAGTAAACAACCCTCCCCCGTCAGATGGCTGACTGTCCCTACATAGACGTGCACTACAGCAAATAGTTAAAGAAGTGCTTCAAGCTAAAGAGAAATGCAAACAGCACACAGACATGTAGAGAATAGAATGAGGAGCTTGTGTACATTTTAATATCTACAGAAATAAAAGTGTCTAGTCTAAGAGCACAAAGGAAGGAGGTACATGAAAATGTGGTACCATCAGGTTCTTACTTGACATGAGGGTGTGCAATGTCTCCTGAGTAGTAAGCTCAGGGTGCATATTGTGAGCCCTAGAGAAAAACTATCACAGGAAATAAAGGCAACACTGAAACATATTCAAGTAATCCAAAAGAAACAGATAGGACACACAGAAGAAACACAACCTATGGTGGCCAGTTATGGGAAGGGCAATTTCAAAATACAGACATTGGGATGGCAAGATGGCTCACTGGGTAAAAGTGCTTACCAGCAAGTCTGCTGGCACGAGTTTGATCCCCAGGACCCACATGTGGAAGGAAAGAGCCAACATCTTCAAGTTGTCCTCAGATCACGATACATGTGCCTTGGTAAGCACATGCGCGTGTACGAGTGCACGCGCACACACACACACACACACACACACACACACACACACACACACACACCAAGAAGGTTTTAAATAAAATAAAAATTTAAAAATTGGGGCTGGAGAGATGGTTCAGCAGTTAAAGGCATGTACTCTTCTTACAAAGGATCCAAGTTGGATTCCTGTCACACGTTAGGTAGCTCACAACCACCTGCAACTCTAGCTCCAGGGGTCTGACATCCTCTTCTGGACTCCATTGGCATCTGCACTAGTACGCGCACACACACACACACACATATACTTAACTGTAAACTAAAGTTAAGAAGGGGCTGGAGAAATGGTTCCCCAGTTATGAGCACTCGCTGTTCTTCAAAGGACCCAGGTTCTAGCCTCAGAACTCACACGGAGGCTCACAACCATCTGTGATTCCAGTCCTAGGGGTCCAGTGCCCTCTTCTGGCTTCTGCAGGCACCGCACACATATGCACAGAAATACATGGAGGCAAAACATCCATGCACATGAAATTATAAAATAATAAAAAAGGAAAAAAACAAAATAAAAAACTAGAATAGTCATAAGAGATCCCCATTCTCCTGTAATAACCAAACCAAGCTGGATATGCTACATAATGGTAGTTCCTAGAATTCATTGGCAACTGAGGCAGCAATTATCCTAAGCTTACTTCAGTAAGTGACAAGCCATTTTAGAAGAAAAGAAATCCCTGGCTGCCATTCCCTGACTGAAAGAACAGGAGGAAAAGGAATCTGCCCCAGACAAAAGCTAATGAGAAATCAGTCCAGCTGTGAAAAGCTGTGAAAGGTGCATGCACAGGCTGTCTCTGTCACTGTCTCTGTCACTGTCTCTGTCACTGTCTCTCTCCCTCTCTCCCTCTCCCCCCCCCCTCATGCAATTTTCCCAAGGTACTCGAGGCTTTCAGCTAGGGAAAACTGGGGGATGGAGATAATAAGAAAGCCAAGAGAAACTTCTTGGAGGCAAGAACTCCTCAGAATACCGAGAAGCCAAGCCAGGCCCCAGTGGGACAGCAGGAAGAGCTCTCATGGGGCTGGGGTGAGGGGTGGGTCGAAGAAAATTTCTCAGCAATTGGAAAAAGCCAGTTACCAACATGTGAAACAGGAAGCTATCTCCTGCAAATCAAAGGAAAGGTTCTGAATAGCCTATAAACACACAAGAAGGTACCTGTCACTCTCAGGCAAGAGAAAAATACAAACTAAATACAAAATAAAACAACTATTTTTATACCCAATAGCATTGCTAAAAATAAGCAGTAGAAGCACACAGGACCACACTGGGAGGAGAGGCCAGGGGCTTAAGCTGCCTGAGGGTGAGGACTGGGAGGAGTGGCCAGGGGCCTCCCGACACTGGAGGAGGAGAACCGGGAAGCCACTTTGAAGACTGCTGGGAAGTGTCTTATAAAGTTAAATGTACATCTACCTTACGAAGCAACAACTTTTTCACTCTTGACCTATTTTACCCCAAAGAAATAAAAAGGGATGTCTACAAAGAGCCATGTTCCGTTATGTTCTGTTAGCTTTCATTTGAAAACCCTGGATGCTCAAGAAGAACTGAACTCTCATGCAATGGAATACTACTTTGAAATAAAAACCGACAAAGTACAGTTCTGTGCAACAGCGTGAGTGCCACAAAAAAAAAAAACCAAAACCAAAACCAAAAAACATTCTCAGTGAAAGAAGTCACATACAGGGAGCATTCATTAGGGCAAGAGAGAGTAATAAAATATGTGATAGGGCTGGAGAGATGGCTCTGAGGTTAAGAGCACTGGCTGCTCTTCCAGAGGTCCTGAGTTCAATTCCCAGCAACCACATGGTGGCTCACAACCATCTGCAGTGAGATCTGGTGCCCTCTTCTGGCCTGCAGGGATACGTGCAGACAGAACATTGTATACATAATAAATAAATAAATCTTTTTAAAAATGTGATATGAAAACAGAAGGGACTACTTGGAGGCAAGGAAGGAGATAGACGGAGTGGGAGGTAGAGGGTAGGGGGCAATGAGAACAATATCACGATATTTATGGATGAAAATGTCTCAACAAAACCTATGGCTAAGTAAAAAAAATGAAAAAATTACGTCACAACAAAATCTATGTATTTTGTATAATTAATGTACAGTGACAGGGCCAATGAGATGGATCAGCAGCTAAGAGTGGTTGGTGCAAAAGCCTGATGGCTGGAGTCTGATCCCTGGAACACACATAAAGGTTTAGGGCAGAACCAACTCCAAAGAGGCATCCCAACTTCCATACATGTGCCATAACACACCTCACAAACCCACACATCATAGTCTCTCACACAACAATAACAATAAAATATTTAAATATACTTCATTCACAAAATTAAATATACTTCATTCACAAAAATAGGCATGTGTGTAGTAAAAAAAGTTAAGTGTTTTAATTTACAAAAGAAATACAAAGAACACACTGCATGGCTTTATTCACATTCCATTCATCCATAGATTAGTCCTCTGAAGAGTTTTTGGCAGTTCCTTCCCATGCCTTCATCCTGTCTTATCTAGTGTTCTCTGCACCCTGTAAAGTATCTGCATTCAAGTGGGACAAAAAAGATACCACATAGAAGAACAGCACATGTATTATAAAAGGTAAAGAGGTGACAAACGAATGGGCCACATCATCCAGGGACACACTAGCAATGATGCCATGACTGACTCTGACTTCCTAACCATTAACTGAGTGTGGTGCACAACATGGTACAGGGGTGACAAGATGAGTATGCTTCGGCTCCAACACCTCAGACAAGCAGCTTGAACCTTGGAGGTGACAGGAGTGTGGAGCAGTTGGCTACAGCTCATAGAGGCCAGCTAGAACTAGCTCAAGTAGAAAGCCTGCACGACTCAAGAACAGAGAAAGCCTGCGTGACTAAGAACAGAGGCAGGGAGTGGAATTCTGAAGGAGAATGAGATGAGTCAACCTATTTGGTACTTTACCTTCCCTCTTCTTTTATTCGAATACACCTGTCTATCACCTAGCTCCCGAGGAGATAACATCATATGGTGTAATAATTCAGAATATAAGGCAAACCGATTTTGACGCCCCCCACGCCCATTCTTCCCTCATTCTCTCTCTCCCACCAGTCTCTTCCAAACTTCCCAGGGAAACACTGCTCCCGCTTCTGCCAGACACCCACAACTGGAGCAGCTGAATGATGAGAAGGCAAAGGCACAGAGAACAGCAGTACTCTGCAAACCAATAGAAGAGGGAAGAGAATTTGTAGAAAAGTGAGTATTTATCAAGAACCGCCCTCTAGTTATCATGTAAGTCATAGGCAAGTTCCAGACTCTGACAGAACACTGGGCTTCATGGCAATCTAAACATGTGAAAACCGTGTGCATGCTTAAAAGCAGTCCGAGAGCTCTGACTATCCTTACAGCCAGGCTTTTTGACGTCTGCTTGTATTAATTCTACATCCTGATTATTTTCCATATTTCAATTAGTGGCTATGAAGCACACACACACACACACACGTACTTGCTAGCATACACCACACACAAACAAACCACCACAGTAAGATGGGAAGCCTTTGAGGGAACACAGCATGAACAGCTACATAACAGCATGGACTGTGTAGAAGGGGCTACCATCATGTATCAGCTAGTGTCTACTGCCACCAAAGAAGAACAGTCCCTAAGATCCTCCCCTTCTTTTCTTCATACTATATCTCCAAACACAGCCAAGCATTTGGGAGCTGTTTAGACTTGGCCTCAACCAATCGAATATTTGAAACAACGTCACAATGAGCTGTGTAAATGTGAGGTGAAAAGTAGGAGGGCCTGTCCAGGATGCCTGGGAAGCAAAGCGCCTACTCTTGGCCAGGCGTGGTGGCACGTGCCTTTCATCTCAGCACTCAGGAGGCAGAGACAGGTCGACCTACAGGGTTCCAGGACATCCAGGGCTATACACTGAAACCCAGTCCCAAACAAAACCAACAAACAAAAACTACTCCAGGCTCTCCTAACAGTCACTATTTAAAATGCACAGTTGCTACAGAATAAAATATCACTCCAAACAGGAAGAGCCAAGTGCAGACAACAGAAAAAAGCTGGGGAACTAAAATAAAAAATGCATGCCTGAATTCTTGTGGAACAGAAGTGTAGCTAAAACCAGTTATCTGAAAGCAGGCAGGAAATACACACCTTCCGCGGTTACTAAGAGGCAGTCAAGTGGTGTTAGACGAACACCATTAACTTCTGGGAATGCACTGGAAGGAAATGACCACATACCACCACAGAATGTGTTGCACAGGAAAGAAGAACATAACACCCACAGGGAACAAAAGTGCTCCGTGTCCTCGCATGTATATAAGCAGGGTTTGCAAACACTGCATTGGATCCATGCATTTCATTCTCTGGTTTGGTTTTAGGGACAGGGTCTCTTGTATCTCAGGTTGGCCTTGAACCCACCATGTAGCCGAGGCCAACCTTGACCTTCTGATCCTCTTGCATTACTGTACTCAGTTTGTACAGAGCTGGGGATTGAACCCAGGGCTTCATACATGCCAGGCAAGCACTCTATCAACTGCGCTACATTCCCAGGCCCTACTATGCATTGTTAGTGTCAAATATGAAAGCTTCTATCCCTGTTGCTACATTTCTAGACAGTCTTCAAAAGAGCATCTAATTCTCCAGCTATCTAAAAAGGGAAACTTGAAAGCTGGAATGATCAAACACCGCACGTGATAAACCCTGAAAATCATGTTCTTTACTGAAAGTGTTTGCAATGAGTACAGCTGGAAGCAGTGAGACTTGTTATATGAAATTAACCTCTTAATACTATTTTTACAAAAAACACCATAAACATCTGAGTTCACTCTCATACAAGCATCTTGCCTGGCAGTGACAGGAGGGGACACTGATCATAATGCACTCCTGCAGTGGGCCAAAGATAAACACTATCTTCTTACATTTACACCAGAAGAACCTTTAGTTGTGTTTTACCTACATTCCTTTGTTTCATCTTGAAATAAACAGATACTTGCAAATACATTTATACATCCCACCACTGGAGAAATGAACAGATACTTGCAAATACATTTATACATCCCACCGCTGGTGCATACAGTGATAAAAGCAGATTTATGACATACAAGAAACTATACAGACAGGGATTACCTGGAGGTAGGAATTGTAGTTGGTTGTTAGCTAATCGAAGATGACGTAACGCTCTCAGACGACCAATTTCCGGGCAAACAATCTCTAAGGCATTGTCACTAAGATCCAGACACTGGAGTTTTACAAGGGACCCAATGGCTTCCGAGAGAAGAGACAGGGAAGGCAGAATGAGTGTGATGCAAGTGGCCCTAAAGGAAATGCTCTAATCTCCACTCTCCCTTCTTTGACAAGACAGTGAAAACAAAGTTATGAAAGTGATAAATATTTCCACCTTGAGATAAAATGTAACTTATGAAAAGAACAAATAAAAATGTTAAAACAAGGGGGGAAATGTGTGACTAAATGAATTATTCAAAGATGACCCCAGCTGTGATGGCAAACACCAGTAGCCACTGTCCCAGGGAGGGTGAGGCAGGAGGGTAGGGTCTGAGGCCAGCCAGGACATAGGAACCTGTTCTCAGATGAAATAACTAAGAGCAGGGGCCAGGGCAGTGGCTCAGTTGGTAAGTGCTTGTCATGCAAGCAAGGAAACCCAAGCTCAATCCCCAGAACTCAAGTGTTAAAATGCTAGACATAGCAGCACATGCTTGTAACCCCAGCACTAGCAATGCAGAGACGGGGGATCCCAGGACTCACTCACTGGCCAGTCAGGCTAGCCTACTTGGTAAGCTCCAGGCCAGTGAGAGATTTCCCTCAAAAAATAAAAAAAATAAACTAAATAATAATAATAATAATAATAATAATAGGAAGGCATCTGGGGAACAAGTCACAAGATTGTCCTCTTCCCCACACACACAAAAAAAACTTCAAAGAATATATTATTTTATATGTAAATTCTTAGTTTGTTCCATTTAGTATTTATTTCACTGTTTCCTGACAGCAGTTTATCTAATAATTTACCTGGCCTATTGTCCTTTTAGACTTATCTATTTAGTCATAATTCTTAACAAATTAAAAAGTCCTTTAGATTAAAATTCCCTAACGCACCAACCAAAATGGGTTTAAAGAGATAATTTCATCCACTCATAAAGCAAAATATAAACTACATAGTTTCCAAACTAAAAATTCTAAGTGTGCTTACCTTCTGGAACCACAACTATGTTATTCGAGTGAAGGTACCTGTGACAAAAGTGGGGAGGGGGAAGTAGCTGTTATTATTCAGTATTTTGCCAGATAATCACTTAATACAAGCTCTGTTTGAAAACTTATCAAATATAAAGTGAGACTTCCTTTCATACCATAATGTCAACCCAAAACACACAGAAATAACAGCTAAGTAACAATACCTTGAGAGTAACAGCTTATGCTAAATCACAAATATTAAATCTATCTTCTGATTCAGTCATTTTAAAATCATTAATATAAATAATCATGAGGTATTTTCCAGCCTCATTAAAAGATTACTAATTTCACCAGTCCATTTAAATTATTCAGTTTTCAGAAAAAACATCTATTGTGTAAGAAAAATATCAATACCTAGTGAATAGAAGGAGACACTAATTTTAGTTTCTAAAACATAACTTAGCTAAAGATATTTCTAACTGGCTCAGGCATTAAGAGTCACTTGTTATGCTTACAGGGGATCTGGGTTCAGTTCCCAGCACCCACTTGGTGGCTCATAAATGTCCGTAATTCCAGTTCCAGGGATCAAACACCCTCTTCTTAATTCCACAGGTTTCAGGCACACACATGGGCACATATATACTTGCAGGGAAAACACTCAAAGACGAAAAAAAAAAAAAAAAAAAACCCTTAACGATATCTCTAGTTGGCATGTGTACTTTAACCCAAGAATAGGGGATTAAATGTTCACTAGTGTATCTGTAGACATTCAGATGCCAAGGCACAGAGATTTGACTTCTCAGCAAATGGAACACTTCTTTAAAAAGACCTGCAAGTCCAGGCAAGTCTGAGTCATCACACTTTCCCACTGAAGTGTCTTTGGCACACTCTGGTGGAGGCTCCAGGTACCATCGGAAATAAGACAGAGCCAAACACCATGACTACCAGAGATTGTACAGTAGGAATAGAAGAAAACAGGTTTTATTACTGATTTTGAGGTAAGAAAACTAGATTTTAGAATACTTTATTTTCAAACCAATTAAATCTCCAAAAGTATTTTAAAATATAACTTAGAAAATTTCTTTTGCATTTTAAAAATCTCTAGTGAATGTTCAGTGAGCACAAAATAACAAGAACAGAAAGTAATTTTGTGAAGCTTTCTCTATTCCAAATTAAACCAGTGCTGTAGAGGATGTTAACCTGTGGATTTTGAAATCAGCTAAGCCCAGACACACTCAAGATGTGAGACATTTTCCCCAGGAAATACTTAAAGGCTTTTCACTAGTGGTTCTTAAGGTTTGAAACCAGCTTTTCAAAAATGGTTATGAAGAGAAGCAGTCAAGTATTCTGATCAATATCACATGCTCAAACTTCCCAGCAGAACTAACAAACCCCACAACCAAGGGAGAGAAACAAGCACACCTGACTACCATCAGACAGACCAGCAGCAGCATTTCCTACCATGTCCCCAACACTACCCCACTAACTCACAGAGAGAGACCTGAGCCCAGGGCTCCTGGCCTTCTTGCCAGTCGGTTGGGCAACAAAGCAGTCTCTCTTGGCAACAGTCCATGCTGTACTATTGGCGTCTATGTGTATCAGGCAGCAGGCCCTTGTTTTATAACTATGTGACAGAATTAAACCAAGGGTACACACTAGAATAGACTCATTCTTTGCTTTGTGTATAGAAATTGATTACACATTTTAAACGCAATACTTGATTAAAAGCATCTTGATTCTTTGTGCCAAAAGACTGTAAATAAATGTGCAGGCACAACACTAAAGTATGCAAATGTGCATTTGTTGTACTGAAAAACCAGATGCCATCACATAAAAACAGAGGCAGAGCCGGGCTTTAAACACTGTTTCAACAAAATACTTGTCTGGACTTCTACCTATGAAAATGTCCGAGTCAAAATATATACTAAAGTACCCACTTATGACTGAAATTTAAAAAATACATTTTAATACACTAAATGTGTCTATAGTAAAGAGGCACTACAGTGTTCCTAATCCTTACTGCACACTGGAACCATCAGGGTCTTCAAAAGATCATCCATCAAGCACTAAGTACAACACAATCTGAATTCCACAAATAATTCTAGGATACAACCAAGTGAGAATCCACCTAGTACAGGCAGCGAGCCCCTCTGTGATAACGGAACACTGTACTATCTTTACTGCACTTTCATAGTCACGTGACCACGCGAATATTCCCAACACCCTCAGTCTCATCATTTATAATCACAAAAGAGAGCATGTTGGCATCTCTCTGGGAGTTAGAGAACTGATGACACGGAGGTCGCAGGGCAGTGCCTGTTGGACATGGTGAGAGGTTAGAGAGGTCAGTGAACGTGAGCGTGCCTGCTTTGTGTAGCTGTAAAGCTTTTGTGATCACAGGCTCAGGACCTTCAATTCTATCAGTTCTTTTTAATTTCAGAGTAACTGAAATCTTCATGTTTCAAAGGAACTAGTTTTCATCATGTTTTGCTGAAATGCTGCAGGAAATCAAATTCAATGCTAGTACAAATATCACTGAAGGGTACAGTCACTTTGGCAAATGGCTTGGTCATTTTGTCTTGTTTTTTTTAATAAACTGAAACTTTTACTCAATATGATAATGTCAGTTTCCTAGTGTTGACAAATGGAGCTCACAATGTTAACCACAGGGGAAAGTGCGTGAGTCGTACACCAGCACACTCTGCTATCTTTACAACTCCCCTTAACTATGAATGTGGTGAAAAGTTTTCTTTTTAATCGAAGGAACAGGACTTCCACTTCTAGACATGATGGAGTAACAAGGGCCAGACTGACCTGACTGCTAGAAACAAGGAAAAGACAGATGGGATCTATGAAACAACTATTTTCAGACAGTGACAACAGGTGACTAAGACTATGTTTCCTAAGACTAGAACGAGCAAGGCAAGTCACATCATCACCTAACTGTTTGTAGGGCACAGAATGAGAATTCCTAGGTTATGCAGCCACTATGAAGCCTCAGTCAGCTAGCAGCCAAGGAAAAGAGTTCAAGAGACAATGGAACAACCCCTCACTCTACCCCACGCCACCCCCCAAAAAAAGCAGCTCCAGAAGCTTAAAGGCTCTCTTGACTCTTTGCTAAATTCTGAAATGCACATGCATAAGAGAAACTCTGGGCAAAAGCAGGAGAAAAGCTAGCAGCTCTCTGGACTCAGAGGCTAATAATTAAAGCACAGTGCCAAACCCTGCGCTTACCCAGGACATTCAAAGGAGAGCCTAGACAGCCAGGCCTTTACAACGAGAGCTAACCTATCAGATCTGAGATTACTCCTATTCTAAGAAAGCCATACGAGAACCAAACAAAAATACCAGGAAATAGCAAAAACCAAAAGACAATTAAATGTAGACTATGGAAAATTTATAAAACCCATCATCCAACGAGGAAAATGACCCCAAACCAGTAAAAAAAATTTTAAAAACAAAACAATCGATACAAGTAAACCCACTAAACCAATGATTAGCAAACAAGGACATTTAAATAGCCATAATGGTCATATTCAGGTATGTACCGGCTGGTTTTGTGTGTCAACTTGACACACACGCTAGAGTCATCGGAGAGGAAGGAGCCTCAGTTGAGGAAATGCCTCCATGAGATCCAGATGTAAGGTATTTCCTCAATTAGTGATCAATGGGGGAGGGCCCAGTCCTTGGTGGATGGTGCCATCTCTAGGCTGGTAGTCCTGGGTTCTATAAGAAAGCAGGCTGAGTGAGCCATGATGAGCAAGCCAGTAAGCAGCACCCTTCCATGGCCTCTGTATCAGCTCCTGCTTCCAGGTTCCTGCCCTGTTTGAGTTCCTGTCCTGACTTCCTTTGGTGATAAAGGAAGTATAAGCTGAATAAACCCTTTCCTCCCCAACTTGCTTTTTGGTCATGGTGCTTTGTTGCAGCAACAGAAACCCTAAGATAGGATATTTAGATGAAAATTATGAACATTGTAAAGAATGATAAAATATGAAGAAAAATGAAATGTCTAGAGATCAGAGACATCTATATATAAAATGAAAATATATGATATATAACACCACTGGATGGAGCTAATGTACTAACTGACCTCAAGGGCAGAGAAATACAATTGATCAAACCTGAAGCACATGCAGAAAGACACTGAAAAACCAACAGCTATGCTGACTATGGATGCATTAATCAGCCAATGAGCACGCCGGAGCCTCACAAGTAGAGGCCAAAGACAGAAGAGGGATTAGAAACATCTGCAGCAACAATGTCAAGGATTATCCAAAGGTGAAGAAAATAAATACTAAAAGCTGAGTACACTCAAAGGCGAGGAAAAAGAAAACCGTAAGCGCATCAAGATCAAGTTCCTACAACGTGGAGTAAAAAGCTGGAGGCTCCTGGGGCTGTGAGGGGCAGCTCTGTGGAAGGCAGCATGCTCACCTAGCACAGAGTCCTGGGTGCCATCCTCAGTCCCAACACCACAAAAAGAAATTAATTTTAAAACTTTAAAAGGAAACTCTTTAAACTTGGTCAAGAGGAGAAAAATATACCTTACACACAAAGGAATAAATTTAAGAGAAACCGGTGTGTCTTGATAAACTGCAGCCTGAGGGTAGTGAACACCTCCACAATGCGGAAAGATAGAAAGGCTAACAACTAAGACTCTAATCCCAGAAACACATCACCGAAAAACACAGGAGGTGACTGAGACAACAAAAACATGACTCTTAGGAAAAGAAAAAGGAGAAACCACTGAGTCCCAGGCTTCTCCATTTGAGATCAAAGCACAGTACACGGAAGCAGACACTGACACACTGCATCACGGCGGTCAGCTTTTACTCTGCAAAAGTATGGAAGGAGGATGAAGAGATGAGCTGCGTCCTGGAAGAACGACTTGTAACATGCTGGACAAGAAGATCGTAGACCACATCAGGACTATTAAAACTAAGCATACAAACAGACAATGAAGGCTCAGATGACAAGTAGGTACAGGAAAATATGTTCAACGTCACCAGCCATTAGAGAAACACAAATGAAGCCGCACTGGAAGAAACCACAGTCACGTCAGGATGGCTGCTGGAATGAGAACCAGGGATGACATTAAACACTAGGAGGGAATCGTTACTGGGTGTGACTGCTAATCTGCATTGTCAATTTTACCCAACTAAGAATGACCCAGGAGACTGCAGCACACCTCCAGGTGTGCCTGTGAGGGCATTTCCAGTGAGAATTAACTGAGGAGAAAGATATGCTTTGAGTGAGTGGCACCATCTCACGGGTGCCTGGGAAGAAGCAGCATTTTGACTAATGGTCTACATCCCCCCTTCTCCGCCTCCTGCCTGCACATGGGACAGCTCCAGGTGAGCCATGCTGCTGCACCTTCCCTGTTCCTCACTGAAATCCTTCGGAAATTGTGAACCAAAGTGTCTCTTCTCCTAAGTTAGTGGTTCTAACCACTAACTAGAAAATTATTTGGCAGTTTCTTATAAAACAACAACAACAAAAAAAAACTCTAGTAATTCTGAGCAAAAGTGATAAAGAACCTCTTTTCCACAAAATCAATGAGAATACTGTAAAATTTTTTCAGAAGCAGCATACATAAGACTATGGCAACTAGCCCAAGGCCTGCAGTGACAGGGGAGAGTACCTATGTAAGAAAAACGCTGTGGAGTATCAAACGGTGGCCTGGGAGTTCTGTTTTCATGTGTGCTAGCCCCATACCCCATTGTCTAGGTCTGCAGAATTAAGGAAAGTCAAGAGTTCACAACCAAACTGAAAAGCAGTAGCCTGGGGGAAAACTGGTTGAGAAGGCTTTCCAAGCTGCATTCCCAAAGACTTACTATTCACTTGGTTTCAGAGCTGCCTGAAGACCTGACTGGCAAAGCTGTTCTTATTTATATATACACTAGTAAGATAGAGACATAGCTCTTATTAGCAAGGTTAAGTCCAAAAGTTCTAGCACAAAAAACCCCGTCCCCAGTGCTAAACTGAAACAAATTTCAGGCAACTGTTGAATTTCACAGCTTCCTGAAGCAGTAGAAAAAAAACTATAATAAATAAAACACAAACCAGAAATCTCGAAGGAAAAGCTGGTAGGGAGCATCCATGAGGGATCCGGCAACCCAGCAGACCACTGGCCCATGGGGACATAGACAAGTCCAGAGCTGTGCAAAGGAGCAACTAAAGAACTAAGAAGGCCTTGGGCTCTCATATCTGCTGAGCTGAAGCCCTACATAGGCAGAAGATCCCAAGGCTGGAGCAGAGTCACGTGACTGACAGGGGAGAGGCCAAGGTGTGTCACAACACTCACAGGCATACTCACAAAGACTGGGGATTGAATAGATTAAGCAATTACAGTAAGTCTGCTTAATCATGAGCTGACCACTAACAGCTCATGGTCAGGATCTGCACACAGTAAGTCTACAGAAGTCTGCTTAATCATGAGCTGACCACTAACATGATCAGATCTGCACACAGTAAGTCTACAGAAGTCTGCTNCAGATCTGCACACAGTAAGTCTACAGAAGTCTGCTTAATCATGAGCTGACCACTAACATGATCAGATCTGCACACAGTAAGTCTACAGAAGTCTGTTTAATCATCAGCTGACCACTAACAGCTCATGGTCAGATATGTACACAGTAAGTCTACAGAAGTCTGTTTAATCATGAGCTGATCACCAACAGCTCATGGTCAAACCTGTGCACAGTAAGTCTACAGAAACTGTGATTAGTGGTCAGCTCATGAACAGCCAGGGACCACTACCAAACTTAGCAAATATTTTTTATGAAGAAAGGGCAAGGTAAATAAAAATGAAAGGCCAGGAAAACTTGCCAACTCATTCTGAGGTCAACAATACTAGGATACCAAATACAAACAAAAATTCACAAGACTACAGAGAAATATCCCTTTTGAAAATAACTGCAAAATTCCACTACCTAACCAAACCCAGTAACATAAAAATAATTACATTCTATGACCAAATAGAAGTCATCCCAGCATTATAATATTGGTTCAATGTATAAGAATTGATCAGTATAATGTACACTATTAGTAGAATAAAAGACAAAACAGGAAGAAAAAAAGAGAGAGCCACTGGAGTTAAGAAGAAAAAAACTCTACAGACAAAAAGTAGAGAGCGCTTCCCCAGCCACGGAACAATTAAGAGATGCCTACGGCTTCCATATTTAATGGAGAAGACTGAACAAAAGAACACAGTGACACCTTCATGTGCTCATCACTTCTTTTCAACTTTCTGTGCTGATTAAGCTGGGGCACTTAATTCAGAAAAAAAAAATGGCTGAATGAACGAACAAACTAATGAACAGAACCTGGCACATAAAAACAGAGGATGTAAAGCTATTTTTATTGTGGATAACATCATCTTGTATCTAAAAACTCCAACCTTGGTGGTAATGAACAGTTCTCTAACTGAACTTAAGACCCACTCAGCAAGAGGGAAATCAGAAAGCACTGGATGGATACTGGGCTTCCTGGTGGGAGTGACAGCCGCCCTCAGTGCTTTCATGTCACTCAGAGAACACACCCCACGTGCAGGCGGAAGGAGAGACGGAAACGGAAGTGGTGGTATTGAATGGGTTACATTTTGGTGACGGGCTGTGGTGTTCACTTGTAAGAAGAACTTCTAATCAGTCTTATTAATAAACACACAGAACAAGAAATAAGGGTGAAAATCTGACAGAGATCAGAGGAATTAGGAGCAAGCCACCACT
>LZPO01066289.1:59973-72993 GCA_001675575.1 Neotoma lepida
AAAACTTGACCATGTGACAGACTTACCTATTTCTACCTATTCAATGCAAGAAATAATTAGGAGGGTTTTATACACAGCTAGAACAAGTACAGTACAATCAGGGTGCTGCAGAGCCTGCACTACTGCAGCAGTTGAAACCTCATGCGTCCAACAGGTTGAAGAGCAACAAGAAACTCCTCGTGAAGCTGGGCGGTGATAGCGCATGCCCTTAATGCCTGCCTTGGCAGGCAGAGGCAGGCAGATCGCCAAGTTTGAGGCCAGCCTGGTCTACAGAGTGAGTTCCAAGACAGCCAGGGCTACACAGAGAAACCCTGTCTTAAGAACTAAACAAAACCAACCAACAAACAAAATAACAACAACAAAGACACTCCTCATGAGACATTTAAAAGGAGCCACAGCTAGACCCTTCCTCCTCTCTCTCCCACCTCACATGACTGTGCAATGTTCTTTTATGCCACCTTAATTTATTGTTTTCCCTCAAGCTGCTTCAGTATTGATGCAGCTTCTATTCCAGATAGAGCATCTAATCCAAAAAGCCCTCTGATCCAATACCTTTGAGCATCAACACAAAGCCACAATGGAAAATTCCATACCTGCCCTCTCTGATAGGATGCAGTCAAAACTCAGGTGTTCTATAAATACAGCACACAACTAACTTCAGGTAAGTATGAAATACAAATGAATTATGTGACTAAACTTTAGTCTCATCCCCCAAATTAACTAATATATACAAATAAATAATCCGAAGAAAAATACCTAAAATGTAAAGCTACTTCTGGTTCCAAGCATTTTGGAAAAGGAATGTTCAACCTGTGAGGGGCAGGGAGAAATAAGTGTGTAACTTCCCCAGCCATTGACTTTTCTCACCCTAACCTAGTCACCAGCTTCAAAGAAGCCATTTATGTCAACACTACAAATACATAGTCACCACTACTATAAATCAAAATATTTAGAATCTATATGCCAATCATCTTTAATAACTTTTTAAAGTGTTTCTTTAAAAAGAAAATATTGTACTAACCAGATATAATAGTACATAAAAGTGTTTCTTTTAAAAGAAAATAATATACTAGCCGGATATAATAGTACATCCTTTTTTTACTATCACTACTTAAGGATCTTCCTCAGCTCCCACCCACTCCCTCACACTCTCCACTCATCTACAACCATCATCACTCTAGTCCTTTTTCAATGCCTTATTCATCTGTCAGTGTGGATGATGAAAGTGCCTGCATCCAAGCATTGTTCTCAGGATTAAATAACACATGCAAATTGCTTAGAACAATGCCTGGCATTTGTTGTCAAGCAAATGCCTTGGTAAAGAATCAAAAGAAGTCAGCTGCTATTAGATTTTAACCAACATACTAATGTACATTTATGCAAACAACTGTTCATCATGCTAATATGTTAGCATACAATGAATATCCTTGTTCATCTGATTTTTTTTTTTCCTATTGGGTATTCAATTTTACTAGATAGAGCCTAAACCACCAAAAAAAAAAAAAAAATGTTAAGTCAATTTCCGCTCTAATAGTGAGTTACAATGTCTTCTCATAGTTTCTAAAAATGTATTAATAATCTTTAACAGTAGGTATAATTTCTGTGTGTGGTATATATGTGTATATATGTTCATGTGTGGCACATGTGTGTGGAGAACTCAGTACTCCATTATTGCTGCCACCCTGGCCTCGGGGCACTGGCCTCAGGGGTGTGCGCATCTAGGCCAGGGGATCTGAGCTCCAGGGCCACTGGTCCTTCCCAGAGGCAGCAGTGCTCAGTGCAGAGGGACAAGGCAGCAAATACAATGGGAAGCCCCAGGTCAGACAGGCCACTATCAACCAAGAGGGGTACCACGAAGCAGCAGGACCAGGCATTGGCAGAGAGACAGTGTGGTCCGTGTCCCTTTGAAGACCTACACTCATCCCAGAAAACCCTACAAAATCGTGCACATCAAAAGGTTCAAATCCTTGTGCTCACTTTAAGAACACTCAAATTGAACAGGCCATCAAGATCATGCATATCCAAAGAGCCAAGTATCTGAAAGATGTCACTTTAAAAAAACAATGTGTGCCATTCTGGAAGTACAATGGTGGACTTCATACGTGTGTCCAGGCCAAGCCCTGGGGTTGGACATAGGGCTGATGGCCCAGAAACAGTGCTGAATCTTTGCTGTATAAGCTTTAGCAACAAAGAGAGTAACGTGAAGTTTAAGGATGTAGATGTAGACTCTTCTAGACATGTGTATCCAGATATACCATACATCCAAGATGCACTGCCGAATTTACAGAGTTCATGGTCAGATTAACACGTGTGATAGTTAGCCTTAGCTGTCAACTTGACTATATTTGAAAGTAATTAAAACCCAAGCAGTTGGGTGCATTCCTTGTGAGGAATTTTTCTTGGTTGGATTACTTGAGGTGGGAGACCCACCCTAAGTCCAGATCATTTGAAGTCAGAAGACCCTCCCTAAATCTGGGCCACACTTTCTGGTGGCAGCCCATGTAAAAGGATGGAAAGAAGCTTGTGTTCTCTGTCTGCTTGCCCTTGTTCTCACTGGCAAGTTCATCTACCCTGAGCCATTCCTTCAATGGTGGTAGAACCTACTTCTTCAGTATTCCAACATGGACTGAAAACTGCAGCTCTTAGGACCTCCCTGGTACTCCAGCACCAGAGTGAGAATGCTGAGCCACCCAGTCCTGTGGGCTAAACAATTCCTGGGATCCTTGGCCTTTCTGCAGGGACACAGCCATTGTTAAACAGATCACAGCCTGAAAGCCAATATTAATAAATCCCATATATATCTATATTCATTCTATCAGTTCTGTTTCTTAGAGAACCCTGACTAATACAGCATGTATGAGCTCCCCTGCCAAACTGAGATGGTCCCCACTGAACAGGAATGCATTGTTCCTAATTGTCCCAGAGTGGGAGGCTACACAGAAAAAAAAGAGACACACAGAAGGAACCAAAGAGACAAAAACTTGTGGCACAGGGATAAATTCATCATAAAATAAATGCAAATAAAAGGTTCCTTTTTTTTAAGTGAAAAGGTCTATTCCATTAAGTTCACAGGCTTTTTCCTGTTTTACTTCTAAATATTGGCATTCCCCAAATTCTGAAATCATGACACACAATTATCCTATAAATAAAAGCCACTGTGCTAAGTCAAATAATTTGAAGTGCAAAAGTGAGAAGGGTAGGGGTTGCACATGGGTCACTACTTCTCAGGAAGTAGCTTTCGTGGTGAGGGGTGAAAAGTAGGAAAATGTAGAAAAGAAGGGCATTTGACACAATGAAAAAAAGAATTATACCACGAAAGAATGAAGCAACACGAAAACAGAAATGACTGGCAGGTCCCCAAGCTTGTTCAAAATAAGCAACAAAAGGCCAATGAATCCATAACGCAACACAGCAGCATTGCAGTCTCTGGTCAAATTCCACAAACTAAACCTCAGGCAGGAACTACTTTTTAACAGCAGCACACACTCTGAAAACCTTGTCTTATATCTGATATAGCCAGGGAATAGGACAGCTCTGAGCTGACTGCTGATTCCCAGCATCCTGTGAGAGCTATATACAGCCTTCCACAGTATAGTTCATAAAGTTATTTGATACACATTAATCAAACATATTAATTTCTAAGAGAAAACAAGATACTTTTATTATAAAAACCTGCAAGAATTTAATCTTGGCTGATTAAAAAGGGGGCAGAGTATGAACTTGGAATGTATGCTACGAAGAGGCCGATTAAGGGTGGAGGTGAAAGGGAAAGGACTAGGGAGAACAGAGAGGGAGATGAACATGAGCAGGACACAGTGATATGCACGTGGACATGATCTAATGGGATCTATGATTTTGTACACTAACTAAAAACAATTTTCAATTAGGTATGTGCAATGAGCCACTTTGTACATCCAAATTGTGGGATACTGGCATAGTTGCCTAAACTGAAAACTGCCAGGAATTTACAAAAGACCAACTGTTTAACTTTTAAAGCAAAGGTCAGTTTCTCGGAAAAGTCTATTCCATTGAGCTACTGCTGATAAGCAGTAATCTGCTCGTGAATATTTTTATACACTATTTTATGCAAGTGGGGAAATTCGAGCTATCATCTTTGATACATTTCTTACACCACTTCTTCCCAAGGGCTAGAAATCTTGTAAGTATGATCTCACAGCACACAGTAGCAATATTTCATAGAGGACTAAGAAAGTGTAAACATGACATTTTTAAGTTTAAAAACCTAGCTAGGCATTCAACCTGACATAGGTACCAATACATCAAACACTAAAAACATGCATAGCCATTTGCTCCCTGATAAAGCAAAGATATACCTTATCATCTATTTCAGGTATTTTACAGACTAATTTGTCCAGATTACATGCTACACATATAAAACTAGCATGGCACTCTTCCCAGATACTTAAGGAAAGTTCGAAACACAGAAAGGTTCAATTACAAAGAAACAAGCAGGCTAACCTAAGTCACAAACTCAATCAAAAGAGTCAAATCAGGTAAAACGATAACCACAAAAGGCCATATAAAGTAAATGCATTTAAAATGGGGACCACATTTTGTAATGAGCAGTGGGAATAAAATTCTGGTTAGAACATTCCTTTCCCAAATTTAAATAGTTTCTTTATCTTACATATAATAGGTTATAATGAAGACTTTGTGCTTTCTCTTGGAACATAAAAAATGAATTGAATGTTGCTGCAGCAGCAAATTTTTTTCCACCAAACTGGATGATATCCCAATACAAGATCACTCTGATTTCGACAAGGCAATCATAAAGGTTTTGTTTGGTTAATACACAAAGTCTTCGTTAGACTTCCCAAATATATATTAAGACTTTAATCTTGATATCATTCTCTTTTTAATTCCTCAAGTCAGAGTCAGGCTTACTGGTCTTCTCTTGTTTACTTTTTATCTAGGCTGCTTTAACATACAGCAGAAGCACGGGCCATGAGAGATGTGATTGCTGATTGAAGTAAGACCAATTTTCTCAGTGGTGTATCAGAACATTTCACTTGCCTGCACATCCCTTCTGTATCCTAACTGCAGGAACTTAGGCAATGAATGAGCAACTACTGACAGCCTCCTGTATGTCTCCATTGCCGGCATATGTAACACCTTGATCTGAATAGCATGGGCAAATAAAAAATATCTTGGTCAGGACCACATTTATAAATGGTATTAATGCAATATAATACTATACCAAGGTTGTAAGTGAGTTCCTTTTCATGTAGAGCCTCTCCAGGTGTTGCAATCCTTCATCTTTCAGTAACTCCAATGGGAAATGGTGCAGATTCCTGTAATTTAAGAACAAATTCTTGTGCTTTTCAAGCCTGGCCACAGAGATCGTCTTACAAAGTTCGGATGCCATGACTGAACATGTCTGATCAGGCACGCTGCAGCACTACATCTTGTCAAAATTGGTCCATTTCTATAAAGAGGACAAAAAGAAAATTTAGTCATTGTAAGATTTCTTACAAACACTGCATATAAACCTGCTAGCCTACAGAGCTATAACATACCAACACTACAGATAATTACACTTTCTACCTTCTTTTGTGACAACTAAAATTTCTGCACATATTTAGGACATCAAAATAATAATAGAGTACTGATTAAGCAATATTTACTACTTACAAGAAAAAGACCTAAGTGGCCGGGCAGTGGTGGCTCACACCTGTAATCCCAGCACTCAGGAGACAGAAGCAGGGGGGATCTCTGTGAGTTTGAGGCTAGTCTGGTCTACAAGGTGAGTTCCCGGACAGCCAGAGCTGTTACACAGAGAAACTCTGTCTCAAAAAACTCAAGGGAAGGAAGGAAGGGAGGGAGGAATGGAGGGAGGGAAGGAGAGAGGGAGGGAGACATAACTGGGGAAAATTTTCTTTTGGACTTGAGGTAGGAATCTTTATGAGAACAGAGACTAGTTTCTGGTTTTGTTTTTGTAAGACAGGGTCTCATGTACCTTAGGCTGGTCTAGAACTTGCTGTATAGCCAAAGAAGATCCTAAAATTCTGAACCTCCTGTCTCGGCCTCCAGTTGTAGGTCACACCTCTTGGTTTCTGTAGTACTGAGATCAAACCCGGGGCTCGGTGCATGCTGGGAAAGCACTCTACCAACTGCTCTGCATCCACAGACCCCAGAGGCAAGTTGTACAGCATGCAACCAAAGAAAATGCTTAAAAAAGAACACAAATGCAGCAGGCTCCATCTTCAATTTGAGCTGTCTCATTCTGTATTTTACTTATCTCAAACATTAAAAAGAATATGATTTCTACTTATAGCACTAACAGCTTAATTCCTTTACTTCCTACTATATAAATATTGTCAAATATTCCACACTTTTACTTCTTTTATCTTTTATCCTTTTCTTTACAGCTTTGCAGATTGTCGGAAATAGCCAAGAAAGAGGCCCAAAGTCACTAGTCAAAAATACTGCACTAGGAACATGAACCCTATGTTTTCCAATTATAAAGCTCTCTGGGCCTCAGGTGACTCGTGTAGATAGAGCAGTTAATATGTTAGTTGAAAAATTATTGTAAAGTCTTTTCCAGTTTCAAAATTGATAAGAAAAGGAAGCTACATTCGCCACCCTCTTGTTTTTTTCAAGACCGGATTTCTTTGTGTAGCCCTGGCTGTCCTGAAACTTGCTCTGTAGACCAGGCTGGCCTTGAACCGGCTGCTTGTGCCTCCCAAGTGCTGGGATCAAAGAAGTGCGCTACCACCACCTGACTACTTTGCCATCTTACTAGGAACAAGGACGAATAAGCTTCACTGTTGACACAGGAGGAAACAAAACTCAGGCTTCCTGAACTTGTCAAAGGTGGAAGGGCTCATAAGGAATTCAAAGCAAGAATCTGATACCAGGTCCAGGGATTTCAAAGTGTGGGTTCTTTGCAATGAAGCACAGAATCCCAGAAGACATTAAGCAAGTGAAAGTACACGGCAACTGACTTAAGTTTTGCTCAGAAAGTCAATATCACTGGACATCTTTTCCAGTTCTCTATTGAAACAGAAAAAGAACAGGGTGCGGTTTCAATTGTTTTATTCATTTTAAGAAAATAATTCTCACCGAGTATGAAGGCTTTCAATAAGCAGAGGTCTGCAACCTTGGGGTTACTTTCTATTATTTTCAAGCTCTTATTTCTTAGCTCAGAAGACAACAGTTACCAGTTTACTTAAAAGACTATTTCTATGAAGTGTTCAGTAACAGTTCCAGGTCAATCTAAGAATCTAATACTTTCCCATATTTATTCCATCTACTTTCTTTCTCACTTTATTGCTAGGCATCTGATGGTCGGACATCTTACATGTCTTCATATAAACTGAAGGAAACTACAGGGTTGCCAGCATCGATGCTTCTGTGTGGAAAACAAAGCTTCCTGGGTAATTATCCACTGAGTAAGCTGGGCGTGGTTTAGCTGTCTCACAACATCTCCCACTGTCACACCTTCCCAGACAGCTGTTAAGGCTCTTCACCAGTCACCTCTCCAGGTTTTCCTATCTCAGCAAATGTGGGGAAACACCCTTCCATGTACACAGCAGCTCAGTCATGAAGGACCCCATCCTCTCCAGCACAGCTTCTTCAGTTGATCACAAGGCTAGTGTTTCTCTTTCCAAAACACATCTCAATTCCAGCCACATCTACATCTGCCAAAGCCACGAGCCACTGCCACCTCCTGCCTTGGCCAGATGTATTCCTGGTCTCCATGTGTCCACTTTCATCACTTCCAACATATCAACCACAGTAATGAGCCTCCGAAAATGTACACAGAATTTCATCTCTCCCTCTTGGGCATGTCTTACTAAATAAACCCTTGAGCAACTCCTTATTGAGAATAGCAAAGCCTTACGAAGCTTTCAGAGCTCTTGACCATCGGGCCCAACCTGCCTGTCCAGCCTCCTGTGCCACATTCACCAAGTTCCTGGGCTCTCTTAACACTGGGAGCTACCAAACTGCTCCAAGCACTGGCTGCTCGCCTCTTGGCCTGGAAACTGCCTCTTTCCCCTCACAGATTTCAACATAAAACTCACTTCATTGTCCCAACTAATTATTCCCATGGTTTTCTTTCAGAGCAAGCCAGTTGTTCAGTTTTTACAATTTGTAATATATATATATGCAATAAACATACACACACAGATATACACACACACATACCTGTTTACTGCCATTTTAGATGAGTCTGTAAAATCCTGAGGGCAGAGAGACATTGCTATTCCTTCATATCTGCATGCCTGCATAATACTACAGTAACGAATACTTTTAGCTTTCAAACAGCTAATAACTGGATGAAATCAGAACAGCTATTCCAAGGTTGACTTTTTGCTTACCCATTGAGATCACTCACAGACTTTTTAAACTTGCTACCTGCCTTAAGGATCTTTATCCTTACAGCCAAGCAGTACAGCAGACATTAACTAATCCTCTTTACAGATGAGGTACCATGTCACAAACACAATGGAGGTGGTCCTAACCCCAAGTCTGGGCACTGCCTTACCTATTAACACAGCCTTTTACAGATGTAAAACATAGCCTATGCATCATCATTTGAGATAAACAAAGATTACACCAAAGGAAGGCTTTCCTTTTGCAAAGTAAAACTATAGCCAAAATCTCCATTCACTTTAACCAAATGGCTTTCTGAATGCTCCCGCTGGAACTGGTTGCCTCAAAAGCATCATTAGGCTCCACTGAGATGCATCTTGCTACAAAGGCAGATTGGGAAATAAGGTGCATAAAAATGAAATTTAAAAGCTTCCATAATTAATAATGCTTCTGTTTTTCCAATATGCACTCGAGGGCAATACAGCCTTTCAAAGGTTGGTTTTCCTGCCCCTTCAACTTCATCACCTCCAGCCCACAGTTAATGTAAATACTGTAGTATTAACTCTCTACAGCTGCATCTTCAGTTTTCTCAAAGTCCAACACCAGTCTTCTCAGCAGAAACAAACAGAACAATCTCCCAACTTAAGGAAACCCCCATTTTAAGCATAAGTATTTTAAAGTACAGTCCCTAACTGACTTTGCAGTACTTGACTTGATAGAATACACAGTCTGACTTCCTAGCCCTGGAGACTAGGGTCTTACAAACTGTACATTATAAGCATTTGTAAAAGGCTGCTTTCTCCATGAGAAAAGCTACCAGACGTCCTGATTTTGCCCGAGTTAGTTCGATTAGAATTAGTCATAAGAATCCGGCAGCAGGGAGCCCAGGGGCAGGGATTCAGATGATACCGGGATACTCGGGTACCAGGGGCCGCGGAGGACACAGCAGCCGTGGGGACCCAAGGCCGGACAGCCTGCGCTCCTTCTCGCAGAGGCCCGGGAGCTTCTGTGGCGACAGGAATGAAGCGTCCCAGCCAGGAGCCGGGCCAGTGCCCTCGATCTGTGAGCCTAGAGACAGGACACTCACCTCGGCGCCGGCTGACCAGCGCTCGGTGGTGGCCTGGGTTGCGCTGGCAGGCAGTCCAGGGATAGAGGGAGGGCGGGGCTAAGGGGGCGGGGCTTACGGTGGGGCGGGCCTAACTAACCGGAGTAGGGGTCCGGGGAGAAGCGGCCAGGAGGATGAAACATCGCGATAGTTGGCCTCGGCTCTCGCTGTCTCACGATAGGTAGAATGGGAGGCTCGTTTTCAGAGCCAGGCGTCTATTGGCCGAGAGCGCGACTTCCTCCAGGGTCCGGGCCGTGGCTCTGCTCTGGCTTCCGGCTTCAGTTTGGGGCTGGATGTCAAGCAAGTGGCGTCTCTGCTTAGCAATGTGGTGGGTCGTTTAGCTGGCGCCAGCCTCAGGAGCTGCCAGTAACTGATCTGTTTTTTCGTTCACACATGCATCCCGCTCTCAGCCTCTCATTGATGGATGCCAACAATAAAACTCGGAGCGATTCTATACCAGGCATTGTCCTAAGAGCTGTGCACAGTCTCGCCTTTGCTTTAACAGCAATCCCGGCTACTGTATACACCACCAGTCTGACATTTAAACAAGCCGTCGGGCTTACGTAATACAAGTAAGTCGAGTCCACAAGAAGCATTTAAGCACTGGATTTAAGGTCTCAAAACTCTCGCTGAAAGGTGCCAAGTACAGTCTCGACCCTTTAGACACGCGGGCCCAGGCCTGGTGGTGTATGCTTGAATCTCAATGCTCTGGGGGTGGAAACAGATCAGGAGTTAGAGGCCAACCTCAGCTACGTGAGACATTGTCTCGTAAAAAATAATAATAATAAAACAACACGCACACAGGCTCTAGTGTGAGAAATAACTAAGGACAATCACAACTTACTTAGTGAAATAATATGGCTGTTCCCAACCAACATGGCTAAGTAGGCAGTCCATAAAAACCTCTTCAGGATGAAAATCCTGATTGTTCTGATGGAGCAAGTGTGCAGCCCCGTTACTCTTGAGGCTGAGGCAGGAGGATCACAAGTTGAAGGCCAACCTGATGAGCTAATGAGACCCTATCTCAAGTATTTTAAAAAGAAGGGGGCAGGTATGTAGCTCAGTAGAGGCACTAAATTCAATCCCCAATACCGGGGAAGGAAAGTAAAAACTTTTGTTGTTGTTTTGTTTGTTTGTTTTTTGTTTTGAGGCATGGTTTCTCTGTGTAACTGCCCTGGCTGTCCTGGAACTCGCTTCGTAGACTGGGCTGACCTCAGCTCACACCGATCCACCTGCCTCTGCCTCCTGAGTGCTGGGATTAAAGGCATATAAAACATTTTTTTTTTTAAGTAATGTACATTGATGCAACAACTTTCTTATTTTTTTGGTTTTTGAGACAGGGCTTTCTATAGCTCTGGCTGTTCTGGAACTCGCTCTGTAGACCAGGTTGGCCTCATACTCAGAGATCCACCTGCCTCTGCCTCCTGAGTGCTGGGATTAAAGGCGTGCGCCACCACCGCCTGGCTATATCTTTCAACTTTTAAAAATTCCTCGATGACTTACTCTTTATTGTTTGACGAACCTCATTCATGTGTATGATGATTCATCCATACTCCCATTAAAACCTATTCTTTGTCCTTAAAAAAAATTCATGTCTATTAATTTGTATAGGGGCTTCTTGTTAAGCATACTCAATTGTTTTTGTTTGTTTGTTTGGTTAGTTCGTTGGTTGGTTGGTTGGTTGGTTGGTTGGTTGGTTGGTTGGTTGGTTTTTCCAGACAGGGTTTCTCTTTGTAGCCCTGGAACTCACTCATTTTGCAGACCAGGCTGGCCTCAAACTCAGAGATCCACCTGCCTCTGCTTCCCAAGTGCTGAGATTAAAGGCCTGAGCTACCACCACCCGAATCATCCTCAACTTTTAAATGAACTATTTTTATGGTAGCCTAATTACTCTTAGAAATGAATAACTTAGAAAGCAGTTGAACTGAATAAAATAGTAACAGTTCCAAAATAAGACATAAGTTAAAATAAAATATAAATTATCTATTATTTAATCTAGTCTTCAGGAGTTACTGAAGTATATGGCATAGTATATATCCTATATTTATTAAAACCTTTTGGGGATGTTTATTAACTTAGTATTTCCTCCAACCCCCAGATTTAAAATAAAATCTGGTTATTTTAAAATAGTTAGTGTAAAATTAAAAATCCTTGGCACATTAAGGATCAACTCCAATAATAAGACTTGCTGCTCTCTCTGACCTCATCAGAGAAGTTTCTTTGTGCAATGGATGGTAGTTAACATGATTCACAGCTGATCAAATAAGTATCTATAGAATGCTAACCACAAGTAGGACACCCCGCCCCCAAGTCCCACTAACCTCCAGGCTCAGGGAGCATTGCAGAAGAGGGAGCAGAAAGGTGTAAGAGTCAGAGGTCAGGGAGGATCAGAGTGAAACCGTGTCTTCTGAACACAACAGGCCCTCTGTATTCATTTAAGTGGATGGCAACTGTGGTTGCCTGTGCAGGCTCAAGCCAGTCAGCATTTTAGCATGGAGGAAGAAGGGGTTCACCAATCCCCCAGCCTGCTAACTGAGGAGCTATGGACAGTTGGAGGCTTCTGGAGGAGGGAGAGTTGGTTTTCTTTAAAGATGTGACCCTTGGTAGGTAGACCTCGCTCCAACGGCCCCACACCTGGAAGTATATGGGCAGGACAAATTCGACTCCATTGGTTACTAAAAAGAGGAAGAAGGGGAGAAAACAGGAGGAAGTGGATCGGGGAGGAGTTAGGGGAAGGAATGGAGGGTGAATTTGATCCAAATGCTTTGTATGAAGTTCTCAAAAAGTAAAAATATTCTAGGCGTCTTTCTCTGGGGCTGGCCTACTAAATGTAATCCTCAACCGTCATCAAGGAAACCTCTCTTTGCATCTTATGGAGACCATTACAGAAAACCACAAGCAATCCAAATGCAGAGTGGAGACGCAACTGATAATCTATAACACATCTCCTAGGGCTCAGGGATTGTTGTGGAAGGGGGCCAAAAGACTGTAAGAGCCAGGGGAACAGGGAGCTTGTTGTGAGACTGTGTCTCTTAGAAACTGTGTCTGACGAAACTACATCCATGAAGTCTCACCGACATGTCTGCCTAAACATGACCTGAACGAGGACTGCACCAATAGCCACGCTAACATCAGCTAGGAAAAGCTTGGGAGGCCTCAGTGCTACACAAAGAACTACAGGGAACTAAAGAATGCTGAGATTGGGAGAAATAGTCTTCCCCAGAAAAGCACACCAATTTGCCCAATTTGCTTGTCTAATACCAAATGGTCAGCCCTGAAATACACACACACACACACACACACACACACACACACACACACACACACGTACCCTGTGCGTGCACATAAAAAAAAATAATTAAAAAAGGCCATTAATTTTAAAGAGAGCAAGGGAGGGATACCAAGGAGTCTTGGTCAGGAGGAAAGAAAAAGGGAAATGATGTAATTATAATCTCTCTATGTATATGCATATATGTTGTTTTTAAGTTGGTATTTTGCAGCGCTGCAGTTACCGTGCGAGAAAGGGTCACGAGGCAGGACAAAATCCAGTATCAGAGCTTTATTAGAAAGTGGGGGGG
>LZPO01066289.1:87789-99308 GCA_001675575.1 Neotoma lepida
CTCTGTGCAGCTTTGGCGCCTTTCCTGGAACTCACTCGGTAGCCCAGGCTGGCCTCGAACTCACAGAGATCCGCCTGTAGCAGGCGTTTTCACTTAGTGTTTTGTACTAGCTGTTCCCGCTCACTGGCTGGCAGAAACCGGCAGGCAGAAACTCTTAAAGGAGCCGTGTCCCTTTTTTGTCGTTGTTCTGCTTTCTCAGGCTCTAGATGGATATTCGAGCCCCAAGTTGGTACACCAATTTATTGTTGTTGGCTGGTCTTTGGTCTTTTGTGGGGCCCACCACCCAGCTCTCAAATAAATCACACACAGAGGCTTATTCTTAATTATTATGCCCAGCCTTAGCTTGGCTTAGTTTCTAGCCAGCTTTCCTTAACTTATTCCAACTATCTTTTGCCTCGAGGCTTTTCTTGTTCTCCAACTTCTGTAAATCTTACTCTTACTCCATGGCTCACTGTGTAGCTAGGTGACTGGCCCCTTGGAGTTCTCCTTTTTCTCTGGCTCCTAGATCTTAGCTCTCTCCTCCCAGTTTTTTCCTTTTATATATTCTCTCTGCCTGCCAGCCTCGCCTAGCCTTTCTCCTGCCTTGCCAGTTCGTTTTTAGACCATCAGGTGTTTTAGACAGGCAAAGAAACACAGCTTCACAGAGTTAAACAAATGCAATATGAACAAAAGTAACACACCTTAAAGTATTCTACTACATGCCCTCTTCCCTTAGCCCCCCTACACCTTCCCACAAATCAGCATCAAAAAGTTACCAGCTGGAACATTGGGGATCCTCCAAATCCTGTTCTTGCAAAGTTGCCACTTAAGTGGATGAGTGGATCTCCTGATCTTCCAGTTGTTAAATATTTTAAACATCATCCCTTGGAACTGGAAGACTGAAATCTACTCCAGGCCTCTTCTGCTCACTGTGATCTGGGGCCTATCGTGTGGTTCAGCACTCTACTAGGCAGGTCTGGAAGAAGGAATAGCATCCATTGATTAGGTAAGTCTGACTGGCAGTTGTGAGTGCAGACTGAGAGGCCTGAGAAGCTGAGCTCAAGGCAGGCAGGGAAAAGGTGGTGTATGGAGCCTGGGCTGATTTCTATTGAAGTTTTAAGCCCCAGCTATGGCTGTTACAAAGAAAGGAAAAGCAGTTGCTGATAAGCGTGTAGCTCAAAGTAAGTGAACTGAAGAAGAGGTCTTCAAACTAATGGTGTTCTGACATGGCCCAGACACACTGAAAACGTGTATTTAAAGCAAGGTCACTGATCCAAATCCTTGCAGAAGTCAGACAGGTAGCATGACTCTGTCATTCAGAAACACACATTTACTCTGGCAGTTAAACAGCTCTGAGATCAGAGTACATACTACAGTTAATGGCAAGTCGCAAATGATATGTGAAATACCAGTGTCCTAGAGCCAGCAATGCCTTAGATGAAATTTGGGGACTGAGTGGCATGGACTAGGAAAATCACACTCCTCTGAGTCTGCTATGTCCTTCTCACTTCAAAAGAGAGACAAATACAGAAACCTACTGTCACACATGAAGAGAAACAACGCACCATGACAAATGGTGGGACTACTCTGCTATACCCAGGATCCAATTGGGAGCTGAGGTCCCTGGAGAGGTGGCAAGTTCCCTGGCCTGTAGGGACAGCTATCTCTTTGCCCTGGCTGACTATTGCCTGGGCCTAATGTTCATAGATGTTCTGAGTTTTCCAAGAAGTCAGAAACCCCAGAAATCTAGATCTTTATGTTAAATTTCCATTTGCTCATTTGTTTCAAATAGCTTACAAAGTAACAGGTTTTCTCATATCATTTTCATGCCTGCCTGGTTTTGATTGGTTCTCCCTTTCACTCCCATCCCCCTCCCGACCAGATACCCTCCCACCCCCAGTTATCCAGCTTCTACTTTCATATCACATAGGTTCTTTTACCCTCCCCACCTCTCTCCCTCAATGCTCCCCCGCCCACACCTCTTGGGCAACTTTTAGTTTCCTGGCTTTGCCCACTCACTTCCTCCCAGATGTAGATATGTAACAGTCCCAAAGCTAGGATCCACATACAGGGAGAACGTGTAGTATTTGCCTTTCTCAGCCTGGGTTACCTTGGTTAATATAGTATTTTCCAGTTCCCTCCATTTTCCTGCATATCTCATACTTTGAATTTTGTTAGTGGGTGAATAAAATCCCACTGTGTACATGTACTATGTTTTTATTACCCATTTTTTTTGATAGACATCTAGGCTGATCCCATTTATAATCCTTGCTATTGTGGCTAGAGCAACAGTAAACATTGGATGTGCAAATATCTCTGTAGTAGGATGTAGAGTCCTTTGGATATATGCCTCTCTAGGAATTGTGTAGCTGGGTCATATGGTAGTTCTGTTTTTATTTGTTTGAGAGCCTGATAATATTGAAATAATGGCTCAATTTTAACAAGAATATTTTGGTAAAAAAAATTCATGTTATATCCAACCTATGAACACTCTGTATATGTATGTATATACGTAAGTACATATGTATGTGTATTTGTTTTGTTGTAAGGATAAGATATTAAGAGGCAGCATGAAGCAAACCACTTTTTATCATGAAAACAAAAAAGAAGAACCTATTTCGAAGTTTAACATTAGGTTCATAGGTCCAAAATAACAAATATTGAGTGCAAGCCAATAAGATACAGAATTTTAGCAAACTATTAAAATGTTGGAGTCCTGCTTCTGGCCCTGTGATGTTATTCAAGTAATTTAGCTTCTCTCAGCTTCATTTTCCCCATTAATAAAATAAGAGTAGCAATAATAAAATAGGAATAGTATTGTCTGCCCACTGAAACTACACAGTGGTAGTAAGAATCCTGTGTGATAAAGATGGGAAGCAGAAAACTTTACAGAATTATCAGTTGTTAGTATTGCTGGAATCCTATAGGTATTTGGGACAATGCAAGTTCTTGATTCTCAGCATCTGAATGATAGTCTAGGTTATTTATCTAGACCATAACACCTATTGAAATGGCCATCTCATTAGTCAACATGGGTTGGATAGATGGGAAGCATAAGGCAAGCAGATACTTTTTAAATGCCAGCCAACATCTTGGGATGCAACATACTACTGAATTGGTATAGTGGAGCTTAGGCACAGTTTGGATAATAGGTTTTTAGGGGCTGCCCAGGAATGAGAAAGTCAGCGGAAATGTGTAGCAGCCTCTATAGCTTTCTCACACTGGGACCTTGGGCACTTCCTCCATCTCTGTTCGACACTTCCATTCCATACTGCTATCAAGGGAAAGAAAAGCTCCCTTTTTCTTAGTAGACACCTATACTGCCTGGTTTTGTGTGTTGATTTGACACACGCTAGAGTCATCAGAGAGGAAGGGGCCTCAGCTGAGGAAATGCCTCCATGAGATCCAGCTGTAAGGCGTTTTCTCATTTAGTGATCAATGGGGGAGGGCTCAGCCCATGGTGGAAGGTGCCATCCTTAGGCTGGTGGCCCTGGATTCTATAAGAAAGCAGGCTGAGCAAACCAGGAGAAGCAAGCTAGGAAGCAGCTTCCCTCTGTGGCCTCTGCATTAGCTCCTGACTCCAGATTCCAGCCCTGCTTGAGTTCCTGTTCAGACTTCCTCCAATGATGGACTATGATCTGGAAGTGTAAGCCAAATAAACCCTTTCCTCCCCAACTTGCTTGTTTCGTTCCAGCAATAGAAACCCTAAAACAACATCCTTCCTGATTCATGTAAATCTTTATTTTGATTTTTTTCCTAAGGATTTTTAAAATTTGAATTACATGTATAAGTATGTGCACATGAGCGCAGAAGAGGGCATGGGATTCCCCCAGAGCTAGAGTGAGAACCTACATCAAAATGTAGGTTCTGGGAACTGACCTCAGGTCTGCTCCAACAGGAGTGTAAGCTCTTGATGGTTGAGTTGTCTCCCCAGCCTCCAGAGCTCTACTTTGGACTATGAAGGAGTCAACACACTTTCTCCAGCCTGTTTCAATTGCCCTCTAGCCAGTCTCAAATGGTATTTGGAAGTAAGGATGAAAACAGTATGCCCTTAGTAAAGGGATAATCCTATCCCAGTACTAAAAAAAAAAAAAAAAACACTCAGAAGTATCGATATGTTTCTAACTTCTAAAGGGAATGTTTTGATGTAAATTTCTTTTACAATCTCAAATTCAGTTCAACTGAACAAAGGTAATCATCTTATTGCACTGGTTTCTCTGTTTTTACCCTACTGCTTCTGTCCATGGCGTCCTTGTGATTTTCTGGGAAGGGTGAGGTCACAAATAAGCCAGGCTCGCTGTGGTGCAAAAGCAGCAATAGACGTTATGTAAGTAAATGAATGTAACCCTTTTCCAATAAAACTTTATTTGTAAACCAGCCAGAGGATTTGGCCCAGAGTGATTAAGTAGTAACGCTAGAGTCCCAGAATGCCCAGAATGAAAATGTTGGGGTCTGTCTTCACTGTCTTCCTTTAAGTTATGTATCTAAGCAGATCTCAGGTTACAGCAAGTATTCCATTAATCAGCCCACCTTCCACCACGCACATACACTGTGGAGGTCCACAAAGGTTCCTAGTGAGATCTGAGCTTCCTTTACCCAGCAGAGCTGCATTAGAGGATTGCTTGACTGTGTGTGTGATTACCAGGTGTTTGGAAGGGTCTGCACTTGGCTGTGCTAGGGGGAGGTCTTTTGCTCCACCCCTTGGCATTCCTATAAAAGTCCCTTTAGAAGAGACAGAAGGGGCCGGTGGATTAGGATCCAGGCCCTCTTGAGGCTATCCTGGGTTTCTATCTGTCTCTCTCCTCTCTATATTTCTAGCTAAATCTCTTATCCCTCACTCTTCAAGAGTATCCTGGGGGAAAAGTGAAAGCTGGCCTCCCACAAATGGTGCCAGGAACAAGGGGCCCAGGAACTTGGTGAAAGGAGAGAGGAGGTGTCACAAGTGTAAGGCATGACGATAAGGAATTGAAAAATAAGGGTGACGGTATTTTATTCTCAGGAGTCAAGTTAGGCAGTGGAATGCCACAGTTGAAAAGTGAGACTACAGTGTATATTTCTTTCTATCTAGGTTTCTTTCTTTCTTTCTTTCTTTCTTTCTTTCTTTCTTTCTTTCTTTCTTTCTCTCTCTCTCTCTCTCTATTTCTATCTATAAAAATTAAGGAAAAAATATAAAGTAGAATATAGGAGGAAGAAATTTAGAGTAAGGTAGAATATAGGAAAATTGGGTTGGGAATATAGTTTAAATTTAGGATAAGGTAAGCAACAAGACAGAGGAACTATGTCCTTGACTTTCTAACTATGTGGTTATGAACACAAAATCCTGGGGAAGAACCAGAAAAATCTATCAGAGATGAGAAAAACGGGCAGAAAAAGATTCCTATGGAAGCTTTTGGGCTGAAGACAGCTTAGAATCGAGCCTGGAGAAGCAGGGGGAATTTCCCCTGAGGCTGACTTGGGAGATACAAAACCCGCCATGCCACCCTCAAACGTTATTACAACACAGTACACAGAATTTGATATTGCCCCAAACCTGTTTTTTCAGCTCAGAATGCAGTTTCTTTTCCAAGCAATGTTAGAAAGCTTAATCTTACTTCTTGAGAACTAGGAACAGGCAAACAGCTTGCCTCTAAGGAGATTATTAAAGTGCTAATATCATTTGTCAACAAGCTACTTTGAAATCTTTTGGAAAACAGTCCTTACACTGGGAAATTGCTTCGGGTGTGAAAAAAACAGTTATGGAATTGAGTTGTGCTTAAGATACAAGAGGGAAACATTGGCATCGTTAAAAGAACTCATGATAATCTTAAAAAGCAGCTTTAAAAAATTAAGAAGAGGGAATTTTACTCATTTTACTCTCAGTTAAGTTTAAGAGCCACTGATAAATTAGGCTCTGATTTCAAACTCTCAAGAAAACTTTCAGAATAATATCAAACCTGACTATAAACTCTAAACTTTAGAAAAGATTTGTGTACTTTCTGTCTTATTAATAGTTCAGTTAAGAAACCTCTTCTAGTTGTTTGCTAATAGAGTTTGTTTTGAATATAAGTTGTTTCTGTTAAGAGAATCTTTCTAGATGTTTGCTAACAGAGTTTCCTCTTTAATATGTTTTATAAATAGTTCTTCTCAGAAATCTCTTCTACATATGTGCTAAAGTCTGTAAAATAGTCCTATAGAGTTTCCCTTTGAATATAAAGTTTATAAAATAGTTCTATAGAGTTTCCTTTTGAATATAAGTTTGTAAATAGTATAAATAAGTATATGTTGAATGCGGTTTTGTGAAGGGTGTAAATGTTGAATGTAACTGTAAAATGTGTAAATATTAAATGTAAGTTCATACTAGAATTGTTTTTATTATTCCATCAATATCTGTCTAGACAAATTAGGTAACATTAATTTTAAAGGAATATGTTTTATCTTCAGATATATTTGAACACTTTGTATGATAGCCCAAAATATAATTAATGAAGGTGTCATAATTAGGGGAGTTTTTCTGTCTTCTTAGATATTTCCACTCCTTCTGTTTCTGTTTAGAAAGGGGTAGGCCTCCCACAAAGGGATAAGCCTCCACAATCAAGTTAGTTTGTAAAAGTGTCTTTATAATTAGCATGGGTTTTGTTTACTTGAGTGGATACTTTGAAATGATTTGAAATGACTGTTTTCTCCTGGGAATCAAAATAGTCTCTTGAAAGTTTTATTGAACATCTGTTAGGAGAGTTTTGATCCAGGAAAAGGGTGCAGCTGAGACTGCTATAATCACCTTAGACCTATTCCAAAAAGGATATTCCATCTTTATTATCCTCTATTCCTATACTGGGAGGTGTGGCAGCTGTGGAGATCACTGTGGATGTTTACAAGCTCAGTAGGGACCTGGGCCAGAGCTGAGTTAAGCTCTGTACCCCCTCTTGCCAGAGGCTGGTAGTCAAATACGGGCAATTTTCTTCTTGGTAGCTTCCAACCTAAGCCAGAGTATGCTTGATGGAAAGTGTATCTCCAAGATAGGTAAGGAAGATCAGTCAAGGAGGGTGACCTGAGACAGGCACAGTGTATCTGAGGGACCTGGGGGACTTTATTATATCAAAAGGGGGAGTTGTGGAGGCCCACAAAGGTTCCTAGTGAGATCTGAGCTTGCTTTACCCAGCAGAGCTGCATTAGAGGGTTGCCTGACCACATGTATGGTTACCAGGTGATTGGAAGGGTCTGCACTTGGCTGTGCTAGGGGGAGGTCTTTGGCTCCACCCCTTGGCATTCCTTTTAAAAGCCCTTTAGAAGAGACAGAAGGGACTGGTGGATAAGGATCCAGGCCCTCCCGAGGCTATCCTGTGTCTCTTTTTGTGTCTCTCCTCTCTATATTTCTATCTAAATCTCTTATCCCTCACTCCTCAAGAGTACCCTAGAGGAAAACATAGGAGCTGGCCTCCCACAACACACCTTGCTTCTGTTGCTCTCACTTCCCTTCCCACTACCACTATGTAACTAACTTAATTCTGTATAATCACATTAATATATTCATTAACTATTTTTAACTTTGGGTAAGGATGGTTAGACCACATACATTTACTGAAGACATATGAGACTTTCTTTGGAGAAGTTTTTAAAATAGATTAAGAGCATTATAATTTATTTTATTTTTATTATTTGTGTGCTTGTGCATGAGTGTGCATTTGTATGGAGGTCAGACACTGTAGGTGTCCTTCCTCAGGATCCATCCACCTTGATTTTTTTTTGAGATGAGATCTCTCACTGGGATCTGAGATTCAATGTTAAGGCTAGGCTAGCTGTCCCTGAGTCCCAGGGCTCTATCTCTCTCTGCCTCCCACACAATGGGATTACAAACACACGGCCAAACCTAGATTTATTTTTTTAAACATGATTTCTGGGAATCCAACTAAGGTCCTCATGTTTGCAAGGCCAGCACTTTACCAACTGAACTGTCCCCCGGGCCCTAAGTCAATGAATCAATTTTTATGGAAAAGGCCACTCTGAATATGAACTAAAGACAATCAGGCTCCAATTTAGAATTTAGAATTTCCAAATGCCTGCAGTAATTATACTTGTGTTCTTAGGTGGGACTCTGGCACCCTTTTAAAATATTACTATTTGTATTTTAGTGTGTGTTGTGGGAATGTAGCTAGCACACTGAAACTACTACCATTCATTTGTAAGAACGAATCTGAAGTAGGCATTTTGGGCTTGTTTGTTTGTCTGTTTGTTTGTTTCTGGTTTTCAAGACAGGGTTTCTCTGTGTAACAGCCCTGGTTGTCCTGGAACTCGTTCTGTAGACCAGGCTGGCCTTGAATTCACAGAGATCCACCTGCCTCTGCCTCTTGAGTGCTGGGATTAAAAGCATGCCACCACATCCAGCAGCATTTTGGTTTTTTAAAAGCATATAGATTTAAAGAAGAAGTTAACCAATGTGAATATGGACTGAATTCTGATATATAAAAGTCATCGGGATGGCACCAGAATGGCTAAAGCTTGAAAGTCAGTGGCCACTCTGTCTCTCAGAGCTTGGTGATGTTGTCCGCTAATCAGAGATTAATAGCCTCAGGAACGCCTTCAATCCCTCTTACCTGCTAAAAACCTATGGCTCACCAGTTCTGCCTAATAAAGCCAGTCACACTTTTAGCTCAAAATCAGTGCCTTTTCAGCCTAAAACAGCCTCCCACTTTGCTCCTATAAGATGGAGGGACTTAGGGTTACCTCAGGCAGTATTTGCAAAGTGCTCATTCCATAAGCTTTATGCTCTGGGGGATGTGGGGAGCCTCTCATGGTCAGAAGTGTGGGAAAGTACTGTCTGTGAGAACGTCTTGGGTGCTCTGCCACATCAGAGGCTTAGAAAGAACATCTAGCCATTTATTTGATTTGTTAGGTCCTCCTTTTGTGGAACCTATATGTCTGTTTGCCAACTCTTTTCATCACATCTGTCAGTAGTCCCCCTGGGGGAAGGCACAGTAACATCTGTGGCTCTGGTGTGCTGCCACTGTTCGAAATCCATGCTCACCATATACCACCCTGCCAGCAGCTGGCCATGTATTCATCTCGTGTTCCAATTACAAAGGTTGCTGGTTGTCCAGTCACTTGGGTGCTTTCTCTTCTCTGCCCTTGCCCTCAAAAGTCTTTACAAGCTAGCTGAATGCCCCTGCAGCAGTGGTTCCCATTTCTGAAGTCTGATTAGCCACCAGGCTTCTGCAGTCTTTTTACCTGCTAGATTTTACTTTCCTGGGCTCCCGTTTTCCATATTGTACACTAGTACACTATGTTGCTGGTAGCAGAACCCAATAAATGTTGAGTTGATAACTAAGTGAATGACGGTAGGATGAAACTTAACGTGCTGTTGAGCAAATGACAGAATCAGAGTTTGACAAATCCAGGCGGGGATGGGAGGAGTAGAGAGAGAGAGGTCTCTGAAATGTATGTATGTTTTTACCACCTTTATTAACTGGCACAAAAGTGTCAATCTGATAAATTTTGACAGGTGTACGCCCGTAAACTACCATCATAATCCTATAATGTGGACATGACCATCAGAGCAAACACTCCTCATGCTCCCTTGTAATCATTCCATTATACGCACACGCACACGCACGTGCACGCACACACACACGCACACACACACGCACACACACACACACACACGCATGCACACATGAATACACATGCTCCCCCTCTTTCCCTACCTGCCCTCTCTTTGCCTCTTCTCACAAATACCAACCATCCTTTGCAGTCCACTGCACCACTGAACTGCTTCAGATCACTAACCATTGGGTTAGACTTCCTTAAACTGTATAGGGGTAGAGCTACGCAGCTTGTATTCTGCCCCCCACCTTGGCAGAGCTATGTTGAGATTCACTCGCACAGCACAGTCAATCCTTTTTCATTGCTGAGTAGTATTTTTCTGTACAGCTATACCAGAGTTTGCTGTACCATTTACTAATTGACCTGTGCTGACTAGTTTTCTTGTTGTTGTCAACTTGACACAAGCTGGGGTCACCTGGGAAGAGGGAACATCAGCTGAGAAGATTCCTCCATCAGATTGGCCTATCGCCAAGTCTGTGGGCATTTTCTTAATGATTGATGTGGGAGAGCCCAAATGGCTGTGGGCGGTGCTACTGCTGGGAAGGTGGTCCTAGGTTGTATAAGAAAGCAGGCCAAGGAAGTGATGGAGAGCAAGCCAGTAAGCAGCGTTCCTCCATGGTCTCTGCTTCCATTCTGTCTCCACCAGGTTCCTGCTTGAGCTCCTGCCAGGACTTCCCTGGTGATGGATTGTGATATTGAAGTGTAAGCCAAATAAACCCTTTCCTCCTCAAGTTGCTTTTGGTCGTGGTGTTTATTATAGCAACAGAGAAGCAAACTAATGCAGGATCTCATGTAGCAGAGGGTAGTCTTGAACTCACTTTGTAGCTGAGGCTGACCTTGAACTCCTGATCCTCCATCCTCCACCTCTCAAGTGCTGGGTTTGCAGGCATGAACTACCACACCCAACTTACCTTCTTTTGGGTACATAGTGTTTCTTTTCTCCTGACTACTGTTTTTCTTTTTCACGGTTTTGGTTATGATGTGCCTCCATGCGTTCTCTGTGTGTTTCTGTGTTTACTGCTCTTTGGACTTCCAGGGTCTCTGGGTTTGTACTTTTCTCAGTTTGGAAAAAGTTTGGCCATGAATTGTTCACATGGGCCTCCCATCTGCTTGCCTTTAGAGATTTAGATTATCTGCATATGGCGCACGTTGCTCTAGCCTCACAGCTCAGTCACTGTATTTCCTTTCCGTGGTTTCTGTTGCTGTGTCTGCATGTCCACTCTTCTTCCCTCTAGAGTGCTTAACTGTCACCCATGTAGAATCCTACCTAGAAGATCTTTCTTATCTCCAAGTTCAATTTGAGTCTTTTGAAAAAAATTTTTTCCATGGAACTGTATTCCATGGAATGCAACTACAATAAATGTTGTGCTGTCTTTGTTGATTCAACATCCACATTCATTTGGGGTTGGTGTTTGTTGAATGTTCTCATCATGAGCCTTTATTTCCCCAAACTCTCGTTCACCAGGTAGCTCTAAGCAGTTTTGGGTCTGAGGTCAATTATTCTCCACTACTGAGGAAAAAAAAAACACCTTTCTGAGTACTTTACCCAATACGTCATTTTCTTGTTTAATTTCTGGGAACAGACAGTGCCAACCTGAACGGGTACTAGGCACATCCTTTTTAAAGTTACAGAAGGATCTCTCTCACACACTGATTAACATCTTTCCCCGTACTGAGGGGACTCCTCAGGTAATCTCAGGCCCTCTGCCTGTGCGGCATTCTCCTTCTCGGTAACCTGTCCTGTAACCTCTAGCCACACTGGTCTCCCAAGCTCTTAGTTCTCTTCCCAGCTCAGAGTCCACTAGTAACTTCTTGGGTCCTTCTCTCTTGCTCTGTGTCCTGGAAACACTAAAAGTAATAAACTGAGGCAATTGGGATCTTGGTTTGTTTACTTTTTTCTTTTTCTTTCTTTCTTTCTTTCTTTCTTTCTTTCTTTCTTTCTTTCTTTCTTTCTTTCTTTCTTT
>LZPO01066289.1:112290-136749 GCA_001675575.1 Neotoma lepida
TATAACACATAGGTATCAACAGGAAGAAAGGGTATAACACATAGGTATCAACAGGAAGAAAGGGTATAACACATAGGTATCAACAGGAAGAAAGGAAGATTGTGATTTTTCGTGGTCTTGAAATTAGAGTTCTTGAAGGATAATCTGTTGGATCTGAAGGTGGCAGGGAAGAAGCCAAGACATGGAGTGGAGGCTTTGAGTGGACCCATTCTTGAGAGGAGGGAGGCAGCGGGGTGAAAGAGAGTCACTCTTGAGAGTAAGTAGCCAAAAACCCAAGCTGGCATTAGCTTGGACAGCTTGAAAAGCTAAGGTGAAATTTGCTTTAGACAGCCATTGCTGGTGTTTCAACTATGTGGCCAGGTTTCAGCCTTTTTCTCTTCATATCATTTGGCTCTGTCTTGGCCTTAGCTCCATCTTCGCCAAGCTTTGCCCATAAGACTACCAGCAACGTTAGGTTTCCTTGCTAAGCATGACCAAGAGAAAAAGATATCCCACCCACCAAAACATCTCAGTATTTTGGAGGCACCCCATTTAGACCACTTTGGAGTATATACTGAAGTAAAGGCATAGTCTGATAGGTCAGACCTGGTTTTTGCTTCCCCTGTGTACTGGGAAAGAAGCTGGTTTGGGCCAGCTTAGGATGTGCAGGGGTTGAGCATCAATAAGAGGAAAATAGAATGTGGGAATGGATACAGGAAGGTAGATAAGATACTCATCATGTGGTGTGTTCTACTTGCTGACTATGCTGACTCACACAAGGTATACCACAGCACCCCTCTATACTTAAGTTTACCAGCTGAAGAGCAAAGATACGATGTCGGTGATACAAACTCCTCAGCATCCAGTGAGTGGCCTTACAACTGGAAAGTACCATAAGATCAGCTCATTCTTACCTGTTAGTCAGAGGTCATCAGAGCCAAGAGGGAGCATTGGAGATCATCTCATTACCACCTCCTCAGAATTTTCTAGATCCAGAGAAAACGAATCAGAGTCGAAACAGCTTGCTGCAAAATCACATTGTTAATAAGCAGCTGACCTGAAATTCAGACCTGGGAATCGCATGCCAGTATCAGTGTCCTGCCATCTGGGAGTTCAAATCCTTCCTTCCTTCCTTCCTTCTGCAGCCCACTCACTTCTGCATGGATCTTTCTTAGTTTAAAGTCAAAGCAGTATTCACTATTCAGCAAGGTCTCACTGAGGGTCAGCCACCAAGCTAATTGTCATACAAAACCTCTTCAGACTTGGCATCTACCTGTGGAGGGTGGGATGCTCTTATTAGTCCTCTTCATGGTCAAGGTAGCTGAGGCCAGTGTCATAGTGAGTGATGGAGCAGGGGATTCATGCTGGGCAGTCTCACTGCAGAGCCCCTGTTCTTGAAACTGAACTTGTGCTGTCTCCAGTAGATTAAGTTCAAGTTCTAAGGGAAAGGATTCTACCTGGAATCCTGGTTCATCACTGTAGGTAGATCATACAGACAATTAACAGTGATGAATTCCTGACAGCCGAGTTGAAGCTGTGCCTTTAAAATATAAGACATATAGAATTCGGAAAGAGTTCCTACACAGAGAACATAGGCTTGCTTCTCTCCTTTAGAACGTATAGAGTTTCTGTTTTATAGACACAGGAATGGAATTAACTTCATATTTTGACAGCTTTTGCAGAGAACTGAGATACAATTAAATGTAATTCAGAGCATAGGGCTGGAGATGTATGAATATGAGTGGAAGGGGGTGTCAGTTTGGGGGTGGAAGGTGGGAGTGTGTGGGGAGGGTACAAAGCACAGACTCCCTGGCTGGTATTCCTCAGTATCACCCCTCCCACAGATTAATCAGCCCCTAGAAGAACACATGGGGAAATCAGTAATAATATTTATTACTCTGTCTCATGTTAGTCTGTGGCTGCACAGAAACAAGAGATTACAGCACAGTAGTCCAATACTTCCTTGGGGTTGTATTTATAAGTATTTATAGCCACTGTGTTTGTGTTATGCTAAAAGAACTCTTTAATATTATGATTGTAAATGGGTGAGCAGAAGACTCAGAATTTTTAGTATTTCATTTAGATTGCTGTCACTCAGCCAGGATCATAATTCTTGAGTATCTTGCATCCTACCCAGAATGCTACAGTCCTTGCATTCCATTTGTGTTTTGATAATTATTTATATTTTACATCTGATACTGGTGATGTGTCAAAACTGCTCAGTTCCAGCACGTTGTGCTTATTTTATTTCTCCAAAGGCCATTTTGGGAACTGTTTTTTCATCTTGAATACTTGGTATCAAACAATTCTCTGGTTGTTACAGTCAGGGTACTAGTTCCTGCTTCCCAGATCTATGTCTGTGTGCTGCTGGGCGCCATGTGTTGACCTCCAGATTGCCTGGCTGTGGAGAACCATGTTCCTGTCGGCTGTGGAGAACCATGTTCCTGTCCATCTGAGATTAAAGAGAAACCGACACTTCTTTGTCTCTATCCATAGGGTTGTCACTACAAGCAAAGCAACACGCGGAAAAAGCCAAAGAAATCCTGGCCAACTCCATTGAGAGTCCCCATCATGACAATACAGAGATGATCAAGTGTTCCATAGAGCTTTTCTATACCATGGGGAGAGCCCTGCTCGCCCTTCAAAAGTATCCTTTTGTTTCTAATCTTCACAAACAGAAAGCACCCTTGCTGTAATTCTTATAGTTAATTCTCAAAGACGGAAAAAGTTGCTAGGTAATTCAGGGATAATAGGAAGTAGTATATGAGCAAGGAAAGTCCAGGATAGGGGCTTCAAAACCTGGGAACCAGAGAGACTTTTCCTGAGCATACTTCAGATTTAAAGAAGCCTCAGAGAACCTGATAAAAGCAGAGAAACTTTCCAAGGAGATGCTGCAATGTGGGAATATTATAAAGGACGAGTGGGTGGAAATCCAAGCTCGGATCAAGTTGTCCTTTGCACAGTAAGTTTCCAGTTAAGAACTTGTATGCATGATGACTGAATGATCTGAGGCTCTGTCCATGGCTTCTCCCAAAGCCATTGTCCTAAAGAAGAGCAACACAGTCGTGTCAGAGCAGCCCCAACCAAGACAAACACCAGTGACACTTGTCACTTGATGTGGGATATACTCATACCACCACCCCCTGATGTCACAGAGATCCTCTCATGGGTCCCCTGACTTACGTCCTGCCTGCTCTGCCCATCCCTGCTGCCCCGTCATCCCTCTCCTTCCCCTCTCCTCCCTTCCCACAGCATTGTTGACGTTCATCTCAGGAAGCTTCACTGATACAGAAGGTGTTTTTCTGAGGTTCTGCCCCTGGGATGGGATTCCCAGGTTACAGGATAGCAGTACACTACAAGTTCCCTAGGCACTGACCCATCACTGTGCCCAGCTTCGTGGCCTCCTGCAGGATACATGGGGTCCTATCTCATTACAGCCCCAATAATATTTGGCACTCTAACTCTTTCTAACTGGCTGCCATGAAGTATGTACCATGCTACCCAATCATTTTTAAATTCTATTTACTTTCCTTGTTCAATTAGTGAGTTTGAATACATCTGTATGCATGTGAGCCATTTGGGATTCTCCTTCCACAAAAAGCCTGTTAAGGTCTATCTTATTTTTCTTTTGGAATTCTCTGTGCTTTTCATACTAATAATCAAGATTTTCTTATATGTTATATATGTGAATTATGTTGCATATATTTTCTTATATCTATTGCTTTGTCTATGGTGTTCTTCATAATATAGAAATTCTTCATTTTACGAGATCATATTCATTCATTTTTTTTCCTTTTTGATTTATACCTTTGGATTTTGCTTAGAAAATATTTCCCATCCAAATATCAAAGAGTCTCCATAATTCCCCTCTACCTCATACGTTTTAAGATTTAAAAAAAAGTGTGTATATGTGTGGGTCTGTGCACATGGGTGCAGTGTCTAAAGAGGCCAGAAGGGGGTGTCAGATCCAGGGTACTGAAGTTAAGGTGATTGTGATCTACCTGATACAGGTGCTGGGGACCAAACTGGGGTCCTCTGCAGGAGTAGTACCTGCTGTTAAACTGCCAAGCACCTCTCTAGTCTCTACCTCATGCTTTAATGGTGGTGTCACTCACTGTGTTCTTAGTATTTCATATCTCAGTTTAGAAACTTCACTTTGGATAATCCAGAGATCATCCAAATGAGGGCTTTAGTCTGCAGATGTATTGATTTTTCCAGCGATCCCAGTGTTAACTGATTTTCTAACTGTGGCATTATGGGTAGAAGCATGTTTGCTCAGAAGCACCTCTAAGATTGATTCTTTTGTGGGCCACTCCATCCACCCTCAGCTCTTATGAATGTTCCCAATGGCACAGAAGAAACTGTGCCATTGTATTTGTGTGTGTGTGTGTTTGGTGACCTAATGAGTCTGTATAATAGTGAGTATATTAATTTCTGATATTCAAATGTACATCTTAGCACACACACATACGTTTGGTTTTCGAGACAGGATTTCTCTGTGTAGTCCTGGCTATCCTAGAATTAGCTCTGTAGACCGGGCTGGCCTTGAACTCAGAGATGTCCCCTGCCTCTGCCTTCTGAGTGCTGAGATTAAAGACGTCAGCTACCACTCCTAGCACATCTTAAATTTTTTTCAAATTGCTATATCAGTGTTTAGATGAATGCATTTAACCCCCCAACTGCAATCCGCATTCTCTCTACCTCCTGTGGTTTGCCGTTGTTACATATATTCTGAGGTGGCTTTGCTGAAGGGGAGGAGAGCCCACAACAGCACGTCTCCTTCATCGTCCATCTTTTGATCAAGGCATGTCTCTTTGTCTCTGTTCTAGTTTTATTTGCGTTGCTGTGATGAAGTACCCTGACCTAAAGCAACAAGGATTGGGGGCGGGGCTTATTTGGCTTACAGTTCATTACAGGCTATAGTCTGTTAGGGTGGAAGTCAAGGCAGAAACTCAAAACATCAGCCCACAGTCGAGAGCAGAGGGGTGGAGATGGACCAGGCGCCCAGAACACACTGTTCAGTTTCATCAGTCTTCAGGGAAATGGGAGCTAAAATAGTAAGATAATGCCATGCTCACACTAAAAGGCCTAAACCTTTTGAAAAGATTGATAGTGCCAAGTGTTGGCAAGGGTGTGGTACTGCCTCACACCTGCTTGGATGTATTGGATAGAACTCGTTTAGAAAACTGTTTGGCATTGTCTCTTAAATCTAAACATCTTCACACTCTTTGGCCCAACAGTATCATCCGTAATATATGCTCAGTAGAAATCTTTGCATGTTTGTTTACCAAAACACACATTCAACTATGTTCTCAGCCTCATTATTCAATAGCCATGAACTGGGAACAGCCCAGTTCTCCTCAAAAGGAAGCTAGAGATCTGTGATCTGTTCGTATAAAAAGGCAATTGTCAAGCACTTGTTACATAACGTCATGAATGGCTCTCACAAACACAGTATTCAGTGAAAGAAACCAGACCCCAAATATTCAAACTGGTTCCATTCATAGGACTGAAGGGGAAAGCACATTTGTTGGTGACCAGAGGGCTCACCCGCACAGAATCCCTGCCTGCTCAGAATGAGACGCTTTTTTATCCCATTGCGCAGGAGGTATGCAAATATGAGGCCCCAGATCTGATATTGGTTGCATCTGTTGAGACCTGACTAATGCGTCAGTTCTTAGTGTTGAGCGCTGTTGCTACAAAACACTGAAGTATTCTCTGCCAGAATCTGGCGCCACCTTAGGAGTGCTTGCCAAATCGCAATACCAAATGTTGACAGCAGGTGGCGAGCTTTGCCCACATCTGTGTCGAATCCCCCTCAAGAATTTCAAGACCCGTTAAACTCTTTGGAGATCCTTTTGGTTATAATAGTTGTTTCCACTGTTGCCACGTCCTTCCTTTCTGATTCTTCACTCTGACATTTTCCACAGAACGTGCGTGTTTAAAATGCGTGATTTTTCATTTAATCTCTTTGCTCTGTGTTCTCATGGAAATAGGAATATTTTGTCCAGACGGACTTGCTTGAGAAAGAAACAAGGCTTTGGTTTTGGATGCGTCTGTAGTTACGCTTGAACTGTGTAGTATTTTGAATGGAAGGCCAGGGGAAGGTCTCAGGCAGCCTTTGGATTTCTGCCCCTCTTAAAAGGACATCTTTTAGTGTGTCCTCTCCTTCTGCTTGTCCTTTTATGGTGCCTACCAGGCTGGCCTGACACGGATAGTTCGGGCTGCAAAGTGACTCACGCTCAGACTTCCACCCCTGCAGGAGGCCTGGGGCTTCTTCCCTCTGTGTCCCATCCCCTCCCTCCTCTGCCACAACACCCCTGAATTCAGTAGTGACTTACTAACTTGCAGAGTGTCTAAGTGTTCCTGAGTTGTTTCCATTAGAAAGTCACCAGCAAAAATGGAACAACTTTCCCCTAGTGCTCGGCACTGTGTTCTGTCCTGGGAACTTGCACATAGATCCCGGAGATATGGATACAGGTGCAGGATCGCGAATGCACGTGCATCTTTCAAATAACAAGGTGCCATTGCTGATGGTGATGTACTGATGGTCCACTGCCACGCCCAGCTTTCTCTGTGACCATGTGATGTCATGTTTGGAGTCTTCCCCAGCTTGGCCCATGAGCACCCGAGTCACCCTGCTGTGTTGAACTAGCCCAGGAATGAACAAACACTTTTTTTCCTCAAGCATCATGAGGGCCACCTGCCAAGTGTTTCTAAGCAAGAGTGACATAATGTGATTAACCCTGTGGGCTGTGAGTCAGCGCCCTGGGTTCAAGTCAGGGTTCATTCAGACCACCCCACTGGAAGGATGTGGGCAAACCCCTGCTTGCTGTGTGTTTCACTCTCCTCCCTAGCCACTATACGAAGGACAAGATCTCAGAAGGTAGCTGTGAAGATTAAATGGGAACTAGATTAAAACATCTAAGCACATGGTAGTCCCTCAAAAAGAGAAAGACAGGGGGAAATGGAGAGGAGAGGAGGGGAGGGGAAGGAGGGCAGGGAAGAGGAGGGGAGAGAAGAGGAGAGGAGAGGAAAGGAGAATAAAAGGCACATTAGCTGCCAGTTACTGATTACCTTCTGTGGCAAGCTGTGAATTCGTTATTTATTTCACCCTCAGTCCTTGCTGCACGGTGGCTACTCTTATGTTTCCATTTGCATAGGAGCTAAGGCTGAAAAATGGGCATCTCCCAAGTCACACCATGGGAAAGTAGCCAGACAGAGCCTGCTCTCTCTTCCTTTTCTTTTCTTTTCTTTTCTTTTTCTTTTTTTCTTTTTCTTCTTTTTCTTTTCCTTTTCCTTTTTCTTTTTCTTTTCCTTTTCCTTTTCCTTTTTCTTTTTCTTTTCCTTTTTCTTTTCTTTTCTTCCTCCCTCCCTTCCTTCCTCCCTCCCTCCCTTCCTTCCTTCCTTCTTTTCTTTCTTTTTCTTTTTCTTTGTTTGTTTGTTTGTGCTTTGAGACAGAGTCTCACTATGTACCTCTGGCTGTCCTGGAACTCACTATGTAGACCAGGCTAGCCCAGAACTCACAGAGATCCGCCTGCCTCTTCTCCTTCCTGAGTGCTGGGATTAAAGGTGTGTGCCCCACTCCTGAGTCTAGAGCCTGCTCTTTCCACTCAGTGCCGAGGCTGCTGGGCACAGTGTAGAGTCATTCTCTAATGCTGAACAGCATTCTGGCAATGTGTTCAACAGAAAGCTTCGCCATGTGTGGAGAGAGGCACAGATGCAAATCTTTTCAAATGTTGACTCTTGGAAATCCCACTTGTCCTCTTTGGAGGTTGGGTCCTCATCATATTGTCACCCACAGCTGAGTTCCCACACAGTCCTCCCCATTCACTGATACGCAGTGCCCTCACCAAACCCCGGAACTTCTAAGAGGAGACTCTGTGGCTTTAGTAACACTGACGGAGGCTGCTTTGTTTAGTTTGTGCAGAGTGAGTCTGCATCCCTATATTAGATGTCATGTGCTCTGTGGAATGACTATGGATATATTTTCATTCAATAAAATATGCCATGGTGTAAGTTGTGAACCTGCCAAACATACTGTCACATTCTGTTGTTCAGAATTCTCTGTCTTTTCATCTGTCTGGTGTTTCCTCAAGCTACCAACTGCAGCACAAACACGCTAGATGGTAAATCCCCAAACATTCCCCACAACAGATAGAAAGGGATGGGAGGAAGCATGGCTGCCCCACAGGTCACATAGGATGAACCAGAGATAAGATTGCCCAATGCTGACTGATGCTTAAGTGAGTTGGAGCTGGAGGGAAGACTATAATTGAGTTGGTTCTTGATATAATACTCAGTTCTTTTTTTATTAACTATTTTGTGAATCTAGAACGAGTGTGTTTTCCATTTTGCCTCTAAGTTTCTGAAGGTTCTGTGGGTTGTTTTAGCATGGTCGCCCCATTTCCGCCTGTGTTTAGTGGTGAGACCCACCAATTTCACAGGGCGACAGAAAAGGCTTTCTGTGACACACTATCCAACAGACAGTTCTTGCTTGTCTTTAATAAAGTATTTGAAGCACATAAAACTGTAGATAATGTTATCCAAATTCTCCTGTTCATGTGACCAAGCTCACAAAATAGAAAAAAGTCTTTCAAATGGAAACCTGTCGGGCATTCTCCATGGTCCGTATAGGCATTTACCATATTACCATATTTACCAATTTACCATATTAAGATGAGCATTTTTCTGATTGTGTATGTATACAGCCAAATACATACATTTCCTTTTCTTTTTCAAACTTTGTGTTTAAGTTTCATTCTGTAGCTTGCTTTTTTTCTCTGATAGTATTCCCATACATTTTGAGATGTATCCCCATTGGTGGTTCTAATCGCTTCATTTTGGGTGATTTTCCTTTGAGTTTTGCCTGATTTAGACCTACTGTGAGCACTGTTTACATGATCATTATTATGTCTCTTCAGACACATATGCAAAATTATGTCTAAAGTGTCTGCCTGGAAGGATAGCTATGTCTGTGTCAAGTGTCCATGCCCTCAGGCTTACCAGGTTTCCCAAACCCTTTCCACTGGTTTATGTCCTCGTTAGCAGGCTATGTGAATTCATGTTACTCCTCATCTCTGCCAACATTTAATATTGCCTAGCTGCTTTTCTTTGCTGACCGTATGGATGCAAATAATGGGATTACTTTCCCTTGGTTCCCTGAGGTTGACCATCTCTTCATGTTTCCCTAAACACTTGGAATTTCTGTTCTGTGAGTTATCTATTCCCCGCCCCCCTTCTTATGAGGCAGAGTCTTGCTATATTGCATTGGCTGGCCTGAAAATTGCTATGTAGACCAGGCTGGCCTCCGGCTCATAGAGATCTACCTGCCTCTGCCTCCCGAGTGCTGGAATTAAGGGAGTGTGCCATCACACCTGGCTTATTCACATCTTTCTATGGGGCTGTTTGCATTCTTCATCCTCCTGGCACTATGATATGTTGGTTGCAGGTTTCATACACTCTGGAGTGTTGGTTGCAGGTATCATACACTCTGGAGTGTTGGTTGCAGGTATCATACATACTCTGGAGTGCAGCTCACCCTTCCACCTTCCTTATGCTGTCCCCGGGCCCTGGAGTTGTTCTTGGAATTGTTTTATGCTTATTTGTGTGAGTGGCTGGGAATCGAACCCAGGGCCTCATGAATGCTGGACAAGTGCTACCATTAAGCTGCACTCCCAGCACCAGGAGCTTTAGTTTTTCCTGTGACCAGTTCACTTGCCTTTTCGGTTCTAACGTGTGTCTCATAGAAGAGGCCGAAGTACAAGGTTACTTACTGTTCCTTGTGTTTTCTCTCAAACATTTCAAAGCTGTGCTCCATAAACTTAGGTGGGGCCTTTGTATACATGGCTTGAGGGCTCTTGTTTCACATCCTTTTAAACTGTGTTCACCTATCTTTTCTTAATTTTGATGATGAATGTGTATTATTCTTATAGTAACATCCTGATTTTTTAGTTCGACTGGATTTGTAAAATTTCCTGACTCATTTGCACACTGTTTTCCATCACTTTGAACTGATCTCTCCAACTGCCTGTCTTTCTGTTGCTCATGGTGAGAAGGGGTATCCATTTCTCCACAAGGACACCCTGAGGCTGTTGCCTGAAGCATACGAGTTGCAGGGAGAGAGATTAAAGGATCTGATTGTGTGTGGCAGGCTTCAGGGAGTACCCCATGCTCCCCACAACCTGACTAGACAGATTCAGATGAGGAAACCACAGAAGTCTGTTTTGCCCATGCTCTGTGCGTGTGGCAGCTAAGTGTGCACCTTCTGCTCCTAATGCAGACTTGCAGCCGATGCTCTGCCCTCAGCCTATACTCTTTTCCTGAGAGGTGAGTGTTAGGATGGTCTCTGGACACTGAAACGTGTCGTGGCTTTTTCTAAACATGGGGTAGTGTGCTATTGGTAGCTCACTGCAGGTTGTTTGTGGCCTGCATCATTACACACTGCCTCAGGAGGGAAGAATTGCCGTTAGCTGAGTTAATGTGGACATGCCCTGTCACCATCTCGCTTACTTTCTCATTCGTGAGCTCTGCTCTTGGCTTCCTTCTACAGCGTTTGCCCAGGTACACTCTTCTTGATGCCCTGTGTTTCTCTCTGTTCTGTTCATGTGACTTTTCCAGTAGACTTGGAAGCAGAGGATGTACGCTCTCCTTCCTTGACAGACTTAGTCATTTCTGTCATAAGGAAGGGCGACCTTGCCTGAGTTCTTCGCGCAAATTGGATAGAAAAGAAGCTGAAGTCATTTAGAAAATGTGATGTTTTTCTAGATTTTAAATTAAAAATCAAACAAACTTAGGCTGTAAAGATATAAATATTTTAGGCTATTTGGGCTATATGATCAATCACTGTGACAACTATTCAAGTTTACCATTGTTGTCCCAAAGCTGTGAAATGCAAACACGTAAACCCTTATTTACAAGTGAGCAGACTTGATCATCCCACCAGAGTTTGCCAAACCTCATTTTTTTATGCTAGCCTTGTCTACCAAGAAGCTAATTATCTGACTAAGCGATTTCATAAACACCATGTTTAGACTGTATTTCCATTACCAAGGATGTCTGTGGGCTGTCTCTGCAGAAGTAAGATTCAGTATGGAAAGATAATGATTACACACACATTTCAAGCTCATCAAGAGTGCAAAGGTCACACTCAGTTGGGTTGCCCATTAATCTTTTTTCCCCCATGTTAGAATTGCTCTGAGCTCTAACCTTGCTTGATCCAAGCATATATCTATCCCTGACCTCTTCCTGTGTTTAGGCCTCTTTCTGATTCTAGACGACATCCACACTCACAAGCCATCCAGTCCAGATTTTTAAATTTTAGTAACACACACACACACACACACACACACACACACACACACACACACAGGTGCATGCCAGTGCCCTCCCAGACCAGAAGAGGGTGTCAGATCCCCTGGAACTGAACTGTGAACCACCCAGTGTGGGTGCTAGGAACTGCTCCAGCAGTTCAATCGATGAGAAAGAGGAGGGATTCTATGAGCAAGGAACATCGAGATCATGATGGGAAAACGTACAGAGACGGCCAGCCAAACTAGTGGAAACGCATGAACTGTGGACCAATGGCTGTGGAGCCCCCATGGGACTGAACTAGGCCCTCTGGATAGGCGAGACAGTTGTTTAGATTGAACTGTTTGAGGGGGGCCCTGGCAGTGAGATCCATCCCTGGTGCATGAGCGGGATTTTTGGAGCCCAGTGCCTATGGTGGGACACCTTGAGCAGCCTTGGTGAAGGGGGGAGGGGCTTGGACCCGCCTCAACTGAGTGTACTAGGCTCTGCTGACTCCCCATGGGAGGCCTTGCCTTGGAAGAGGTGGGAATGGGGGGTGGGAGCTGTCTCTTATACACATCTAGATGTGTATAAGAGACAGTCCCTTGGAGGAGGTGGGAATAGGGAGTAGGTTGGGAGGGAAGGCTGGGAGTTGGAAGAAGGGAGGAGAGGAGGATCTGTGGTTGGTATGTAAAATAAGTAGAAAATTTCTTAATAATAAAAAAGAAAAAAGGGAAAAAGAAAAACAAAACAAAACAGATCAGTTTTCGGGATCTCAGCATCCTTTTTGATCGTCATCACTGAAACAATGTATTTCTTTAAACTAAAATACCTACATAGTTCTTAGTATGTGTCAAGAGACTCTACTAGCTACTTTCATGAATATGAATTAATTTAATATTCATAATGACCCAATGAAGCAGGTACTGTTGTTGTTACTCTTAATTTATAGGCGAGGAAGCAGTTTACAGGTGGTTAAAAGTCGTGAATCTGGTAAATGGGAAGCCAGTACTAACTTAACCCTTTCTGGTTATCCCAGAATCAATCCTCTGGACCATCATGCTCTGCTTCCTTTTAGAGGAGAAACTCAGCTTGCAAGGACACAAACCTGGCCACCAGGGTCCGAGAGGCAAATCCTATCAGGTCAAGTAGAGTTAGAATGGTAACGCATCTAAAAGTAATCCCTTTGTTTTTTCGGTTTTGTTTTGTTTGTTTGATTTTTTTTAGGCTGTATCAAAGTCAGAAAAGATCAAAAGAAGCTTTGCCCTTCTATCAAAAGGCTCTGGAATATACTGAGGTCGTCAAAGATGAGAAAAGTCTTGACTGTGTACCAGTGCTAAGGGAACTGGCAGGCGTGGAGCAAGCCCTGGGATTCCATGATGCTGCTATCAATCATTTCTCACAGGTAAGGTGCAATACACTGGCCACCAAAACTGTGCTGGACACAAGAGCCACAGCAGCTGTGAAAATGCCTGGCCCTGTCCTTTGCTGAAGATCGTAAAACACTTGGTCAGCATAGATGCTTATCAGAAGGCTAAGCAGGTGAGTGCAGGACACCAGTCCCTGCTGCTAACTGCATGTTCCATGGACAGCCTGAGACTCTATTTCTCATATCACATGTAGAACTCAAGTACTGTTCCCAGGTGAAGTTTCTTTATCTTTATTAGTTCATTGAGCGCTCATACTACTAAACTGACTGGTATGTTTGGAAGGGAAAAAAGATGTACTTTTATTTTTTTTTAATTATATGTATGTATGTCTCTGTGTGTATGCACATATGCGTGTGTGCCCTCAGAAGCCAAAGGCATCAAATCCTCTGGAGCTGGAGTTATAGGCAGTTGTGAGCCACCTGACATGGGTCCTGGGAACCAAATTCAGGTCCTCTGCAAGAGCAATATACTATCACAACTGCTAAGTCATCTCTCCAGCCCCATGACTAGGCCTTTTTTTTTACACCCTAAAATCTTGGCCTGAAGACGCTTAAAGGTATTCTGTTAGTTGGCATTCTACTTTGTCATTGTGCCATTCCTCGGCATGTCTGTCATTCAGGGTTCTCCAAAGAAAATAGAATATGCACAATTGCTACAAATAGACTCTGTAGCAAAAGAGAGAGAGGGAGAGAGAGACAGGGAGAAAGGGAGAGAATTTTTAAGGAACTGGTTTACAGCTTTGGGCACTAGCAAGCCAGATATCCCCAGGACAGTACAGAAAGGCTGGAAATGGGAAACTGCAGTGTGCTTACTCTTAAGGGCAACTGATTGGCTGAGGGTCATTCATATGGTTGACAGTAATCTCCTTTGCTTAAAGCTGACAATGTGAACTATCTGTGGGGTGGCTACCCACCAACCCCACAGTGCCCCAGAGTTTTTTTGGATGAGAGTAGCAGGAAATATCAGATAGAAGGATTTTAGAGTGTGGAGAAAAGATAGAAATACAGAATAGCCTCGGGAGGGCCTGGAACCTATTTCATCTGGCCCCGACTGTCTCTGCCCCAGGGTATTTATAGAAAAGCCAAGGGGTGGAGCAAAAGACCTTCCCCCAGCACAGCCAAGTGTAGACCATCTTAGACACCTGCACTCAGGCCGGTGGTCCAATCATCCTCTCTATGCAGACCTGCTGGGTAAAGCCACAAGGAACCTGAAAATGGGCTCCCACAACTATCTATAAAATACAGTCTTAAAACATCTGGACTGGTGTTTGACTAAACAACTGAGCACCAGAGCTGCCTTGGTGACACCTGGAACTAACCAGCACAGCGAGTCAGGTGGCTTTGTATCATATCATCTGCTCAAAGCACCTTTTTATATTTTTCCTAGAGTTTAAAACTTGTACTAACCCATTCCTGTTATTTCCAATGAGATAATAATGACACTGTACTAAGAATATATTATAACTATGTCTTTTAAATTTTGTCTGACAATTTATACTCCCACTCATAGTACGTTGGAGTGCCCCAACTGCTCACTTTATCTAGATCATCTCTTTTAATCATTAATACCACTGTGTAACGTATTATTTCCAGCTTATAGATAAGGAAGACAAGAATTAGAAAGGTTGAGTGATACGCCCAAAAATACATGCTCCCAAAAAGACATCACTCAGATTCAAAACTAGCATTTTAATAAAAAGCAAACAAAATTCTTCCACCTGATTTGTACAGGTAGACTGGGGAGGTTGTGCCGAGCCTGGAAGGGAAAAAACCTCTTAGGAGGCTCCTGAAACAGCAAAGGCAGAGCACGAGGTGGTTTGGAAGAAGGATGAAGATGCTGGGGATGGAGGAAGCAGATCACTTGAGACAGGTTTGGGAGGCTGTGTAGATAGGGCATAGAAATGAGGTATGGTGGGCAGGAGGAGGAGTGAAGCGGGTTCTCGGATTTCTGGGAGTACAGGCCACTGAGGGCATGCTGGTACTATTTGCAGGAGAGACAGAGTGAGCAGTGCTAGAGAGAGGTAGACTCCCAAGTTGGATGATGGGTCTGTGATGCCTGTGAGGAAGAAAAGCCCAAGTGATAGCAGTAGTTGGAGGTAACCGAAACTAAGGGACATGTCCACCTGGACATGGTGACTGTCTTGGGAGAGGATGGCTCACCTTAGTGCCAGTTCCCAAAGTGCTGAAGGGTGAGGCAGACTATCCCCAAAAGGCCTTCATAAAAGGTGAGACAAAGATTGGCCACTCAAGTATGATGTCATGCCCAGGAGGGCCATAGGGATGATAAAACCAGTAGATGGGCATCATTCTGATAACGCACTGAAAGTCCTAGTAAGGAACCCTGACAGCACTTGGAGATTTTCAAGCGGGGAAATGATATCGGATTATCAGTCTAAAAGGATTGCTCTGTGGGATGGAGGGTAAAGTAGATGATAGAATATAAGCTGAGGGATGGCTTCAAGGGGACCACAGCAGTCAAGGTATGGAGTAAAGATAGCCCAGATTCAGGAGGCCAGTGAAAATGGACAGATGTGGACAGACTTGACAGATGTGAGCAGTAGGAATGAATGGCGGGCTGGGTGGCAGGTGCAGATGCCGGTGAGCAGAAGAGTCAGAGCTGAGTTTTACCAGGTTTCTGGCTTCCTTCACTGTGTGGTGTGTGGCATCATTTATTGACTGTAAGAACTCTGGTGGGCATATGATTTTTTTGTTGTGTGTGTTAGTATCAATAATTCTGGATGTTCTTGTGTAAAANTAATTTCCTTCAGTCAGCTTCCGGAAGTGAAAGTGCTGAGAGGAAGGATATGAATATTTTATAATTCTCGATTCACATTGGCATCCTGCCAAAGAGTTGTTTTGATTTATTTAATCATCAGAGTGGCATTTTAGTACCAATGATGCCCTGTATTAACACATTATTAGAACCCAGTTCCGCAGCTTCCATCAGGGCTCACTCTCACTGCTTCTCGTTCCCTGGGTCTGATAGACATGTGAAGATATGTATCCACCAGTGCAGATACATCAGAACAGCTTAACTGCCATAAAAATCCTCCCTGCCCTTCTGATTCCTCCCTCCCTGCCTGAACTTCTGGTGACCACCAATCGCTATAGTTTGCCTCTTCCAGAATGCTGTGTGGTTGAAATAATGTAGGATGTGCTTAGACAAGCATACGTTTCCTCTATGTGTGTTTATGGCTTAGGAACATCTTTCCCACCAGGCAGTGGTGGCGCACACCTTTAGTCCCAGCTCTCGGGAGGCAGAGGCAGGCGGATCTCTATGAGTTCAAGGCCAGCCTGGGCTACAGAGTGAGTTCCAGGACAGCCAGGCTGTGAAAAACCAGAGAGAGGGAGGGAAGGAGAGAGAGAGAGAGAGTACTTTTTTCTTTTTAGCAATGAAAACCTATTAAAGGACATCTTAGTTAATCTATCATTTCTCAATTCTGTATGACGTTGCTGTAAAATCCTGCAGGTTGTTGTGAGGACATATGTTTCCTACACTCCTGGGTAAATTCTGGATCATATGGCAAGAACCATTTTGTAAGAGACTNTCATGTTGCCTTAAGAACGGCTACATGGTTTCCGTTCCCACCAGCCATGTTCCTCTGCATCTTCTACAGCACTTGGAGTTGTCATTGTCCCGGGTGTGACCACTCTAGTAGGTACTGCTGATGGTACGATGTGAAGAATCTTTCTGTTTTTGCCATCCAGCGTCTTTTTTAGAGAAGTGTCTATTAAGGTCTTTGCTATTTTTAAAATCAGGTTGTTGAGTTTTAAGAGTTCCTTCTATATTTTGAGTAAGTCTTTATCAGAAATATCTTTGGTGAATTTTCTCCAAGATATGCCATTTTATTCTCCTGGCATTGTCTGTATTAGGGCAGAGTTTGTTTTTAGTGGAATTTTTCACCTTATATGTTTCTGTATGTGGATGCACGCATGCCATGGTGCATGGGTAAAGGTCAGAGGACAACTTGCTGGAGTCTGGTCTCTCCTTTTACGATGTGGGCTCTGGAGATGAACTCTGGTCCCCAGCCTTGGTGGCAAGAATTTTTACCTATTGAGCTATCTCACTGGCCCAGAAAATTACAATATTAATGGCATCCAACTTATCAATTATTCCACGTTTGATGTTTTATCTAAAAAGTTATTATAAACCCAAGGTCATTGAGATTTCCCTATAGTTTTGTGTTTTTCTTCTAGGTCTATGATCCATTTCAGGTTAATTTTTACGAAGAACGTGAGATCTGTGTCTAGATGCATTTTATTTCTTTTGAATGTTCAGCGACTCCAACACTGTATGTAGGAAAGGCTGTCTTTCTCCATTGTGTTGCCTTTGGGCTTTCATCAAAGGTCAGCGGGTCTGACTCTGAACTCTGTGCTCTGTTCTGCTCACCCATCTGTGACACTCTGTTTCCACCTCAGGGAGTGCTGGGCTTTCAGTCTTTGATAGAGCTGTGTCAACTGTTTTCAGTCTTCTTCATACAAACTCTAGAATTGCTTGTCANTACCCATAAAAGAACTCCTTTACATTCGACCGGGATTGTGCTAGGTCTCTAGAATTGTCGTCTTAAGATCATTGCATCCTGCCATGTGAGCACAAAATGTCTCTCCATGTGGTTCTTTCAAAAACTTCCTTTCTACACGCTTGTAGTTTTATATTTTGGCGCATGGATATTTCACTTGTTTTGTTAGATTTCAGTTTGGAATCAACTTATAAATGAAGTTGTATTAAATATTTCAATTTGCATTGATGGTAATGCAAATGGTGTTATGTTTTTGAATTTCAAATTCTTCTTTGTCTGTTGGTGGATGTATGGAAACAATCAGCTTTTACCTTGCTATAAGTGCTTCTCAGGGCCATGATTTTTAAAACAAAAAAACAAAAAAACAAAATTCTTTCAGAATTTCAATGTATCATCTGCAAATAAAGACAGTTTATTTCTTCATTTCCAATCTGTACACCTTTTATTTCATTTTCTTGTCCCATTGCACTGTTCAGAACTCATAGTTAGCGAAGCAGTGATGGGGAACATCCTTGTCTAGTTTCTGACCTTGGAAGGAGAGCTGTAGGCTTTTCACTACTGAGTAGGACACCAGCTGTTACAAAGTTTCCTCCTTTCCCAGCTTACTGAGAGCTTTGTTTTCTTTTTAATCATGAATGGGCACTGGATTCTGTTGACTGTTTTGTCACAGGTACTGATATGATCGTGTGATTTTTTTTTTCTTTAGTGTATTTGTGTTATAGAGTATATAACACAATATGATGCTCCTTAAACTTTTTCATGACTATATCTACCTGCAAAGCTTTGACTTTTCCCCCTTTGTTCCAATTTCTAAAACTCAAAGAAATCTATCAAGTGATACTATGTTCAGATTAATTCAGCAAGGGCCACAACTCATAACCAAACTCACTGGGATGAAAGTGGCTTCTCCAAGACCCAGTATTGTCAGCGTGCATGCAAAGATTTAAATTCCATTTAAGGAAGCATTGCCAATCCATAGTCCATAGTGTGCCAGTGCGTGCCCGGAGTCCCTGGGTCTTCCTAGAAAAGGCATGTGTGCTTAAATAAAAGCCAGACATGTTAGTTCAAGCTGAGCAGTTGGTTACATTGTTTTACAGTGTGTTAGACTTGCCAATGTGGATTTTTTCCTTGAGAAGGGAACCTAATAGTCTGTGAGGCACTGGAGTTGGACAGGCCACAGTATAGGAACCATTCATTGGCTTACAGAAATGCGCACATCTAAACGTATGAACCAGAAAAAGGAATCACATATAAATGTGACTTTCCAGAATGTCAGGATTTTTCCACTCTCAGTAGACCTTGGAACTGTGTGAGTGGGAAATGAATTAACTGATGCTTCTTGTTTGTGAGACCCATATTCACCATTTGTAGCACTTTCCTGTGTTTGTTTTCCCTATCTATCCATATTGATATACATATAAACACATGCACATATATATGTATATGGCCAAAGGGAGAGCTGCCTACTTTGGAGGGGCCAAGGAGATGGCTTAGCAGGTTAAAAGTGCTTACTACCAAGCACAAAGACCCGAGTTCAATCCCTGGAACTCACGTGATGGAAGGAGGGAACCCACCTCCACAATTTGTCCTCTGACCTCCACATATAGGCCATGGCATGTGCATTCCTGTACACATACATGCATACAAGTTATNTCTAAGTGTAACAGAATTTTAAAGCATTTTGAAAATATCATGTCCCTTATTCCCAGCTATTTCAGTGTGTTTTCTATAAGGATAAGGATAGCCACAATTCAGTTATGAAACACAGGAAGTTCAACATTGGCACGGTCACATTCCACTTTATTGATTATCTCCATTCTGCCCCTTCATGATTTTTCATCCAATACAGATCCTGCAAAGGATTGTGTGTTGCATTAGGTATCATGACTCTGGTCTTTAATCTGGAATAGTTTCTCACCAGACTCTGCCTTTTATGACATTGAAATTTCAATGTATATACATAGGTGCAGCTTTTTGTAGACTGTTTCTCAGTTTGAGTTGGTCTGATGTTTTCTCATGACTCGATCTGTGTGACATGTGCCCAGATAGAACACGACAAGGGGGATGTGTACTGCATCCAGAGGCACAGTGCCCACCTGTCCTACATTGATGACATTCACCACCCTGGCATGATGATACATAGTTTCTCCACTGTAGTGACTATTTCCTCCCTTTTACCTAGTTAGCATTCTATATTCTGCTCTCTGTCAAATATTTCTCTCTAGGTTTAACATCTATTGGTAACTCTTTCCTAACACATTCTTAACAGTGATAGTCGTAAAATTCTGGTTTTCTGTTCTATCATCCCTACTATATTTATCAGCTGACGTTCTACTCTTAGGAATAGCCCCCATAAAATATATGTTACTTACTTGGTGGGGAGAAAGTATATATATAAAATCAAGTATGTAGCCAAGAACTAACTGGGAATGGCATTGGCTTTTGAAACCTTGAAGCCCACTCTCAATGACACACCTCCTCCAACAAGGCCACACCTCTCCTGATCCTTCCCAAACAGTTCCACCTACTGGGGACTGAGTGTCAAATATGTGGGCCTATGGGGGCCGTTCTCATTCAGACCACAGAGGGAGGCTACTAGATCAAAAAGAGTATGTTTTGGTGGTTTTATATTATAGCAAAATGAATTGCTATTTTTCTCTCATTTTTAGTTGTGCTACTCTTTTGAGTTGCCTTTCAGGGCACGTGCCACTTATATTTCTACCCGTGTGTATAAGAACACCATAGCCTGTCTCAACAAAGTGTATTGTCAAGCTTTCAAGTTAGTTCCAATCTGATGGGTGAGAGATGACATTTCAGTATAGCTTAAATTTGCATTTCTATTTTTAAAACTGGAGTTGAATATCTTTTCATATGTTAAAGGCACGCTAATTCTTTCTGTGAATTGTCATTTTGTGTGACTTATTCGTATCATTTGCCAATTTATAAATAGGCTTTTTGATCTAGCTTTTCATATCTGTTAAAGGATCTTTATATATTACAATATTGATCCTGATATCCATGATACATGTTGTAAATATTTTCACCCAAATTGTCATTTGTTTTTAAATTTTGTTCATATTTTTATTGAGATCATTTATTTATACAACATTAAAGCTATTCTCTTAAAGTATATAATTTAGTGGTGGTTATATTTACAGATTTTTGCAACCACTGTCTAGTTCCATAGAGTTTTTGAGAAACAACGNAGCCATTAGCAACAATTTTCCATTCCTTCCTCCTAGCAACTGTCAATTTACACTGTGTGTGGCTTCGCCTGTTCTGGACATTTCATATAAACAGTCAGACAATAGATGGCCTATTGTGTCTGACTTAATATATTCATGGCTTATTCATATTTACCATCTGTCCTTCAGTCCGTCTCATGTATTTCACTGTATAGATATACTAGATTTTTATCAACTTACCTTTGATAGACATTTGGGTTGTTTGTGCTTTGGGACTATGGTAATTAGTGCTGTATAAGCATTTATATTTAAGTTTTATACGGACGTACATTTTCACTTCTCCTGGGTGTAAGACTGGGGGTAACCACTGAGTCAGTCACATGACAACTCAGCTTTGAGGAGCCACTAAGCCGTTTTCCAAAGTCACCTCAGTGTTTCATATTCCTACCAATGAGGTGCTCCAGTATGAGGGTTGCCACTCCTCTAGGTCCTCACCAACACATCTTGTTGCCTAGTTTTTAACTGTAGCTGTGCTATTGAGTAAATTGATATTTGAATGTATTTTAAGTTTTAATTTCTTTCATTACTAGTTGTGTATCTTTTTATGCTGGTTGGTCATTTGTATGCCTGTACTGGGCAAATGTTGATTCAAGTCCTGTGCCCATTTAGATAGTCCTTTGTCTTTCCGTTGTCCCCTAGGAGTTATTTATATATCCTGATGCTAGAGCCTNGATACCCATCATCCAGAAAGAGTTTTCCTCCATTCACTTCTGACTGTGTCCTTTCAAGTGCAAACACTTTTAATTTTGATTAATCCAATTCTTCTGTTTTTTTCTTTTGCTTTTAGCTTCACATCTAAGAAACCATTGGATTTTTTGTTTGTTTTTATTTTTTGTTTTTTGAGACAGGGTTTCTCTGTGTAGCCCTGGCTGTCCTGGAACTCACTCTGTAGACCAGGCTGGCCTTGAACTCAGAGTTCAGAGTCAGAACTCTGCCTCCCAAGTGCTGGGAGTAAAGGCAAGTGCCANCACCACCAGGCTGAGAAACCATTGGATAATCTAAGTTCATGAAGACTTGTATCTATGTTTCCTTAAAGCTGGTTGCAGATTTTAGTTCTGACACAGAAGGTCTTTGAGTTTTGTGTGTGATCTGACAGAAGGGGTCAACTTCACTCTTTGCTCTTGGCTATCTGGTTNTCTNGGCCCTTCATTTATTAAGAAGCTTATAAATCCACCATGGAATTACCTCAGCNTGCTTGTCAAAATCAAATGGCCCTAAATACCAGGGTTTATTTCTAGACTATCAACTCTATTCTCTTTACCTAAGTTTTGAAATCAGTAACTGTAGTCTTATTTTGTTATTCCTTTTCAAGAATGTTTTGACTATTATAGACCCCTTGGGTTCTCATGTGAATTTTGGGGGTCACCTTGTCAATTTCTGTACCTCTCCCCCACAAAAATTTCCACTGGAATTTTGAAAGACACTGTATTAAATCTGCATTTTGTTTGGTTGCTGTTTTGGGGTGTGTGTGTGTGTGTGTGTGTGTGTGTGTGTGTGTGGTATGCATGTGTTGTGTGTGGTGGATGTGTGTACACATGTGAGTGTATCCTTCTTCTTTGGTTCTCTCCCACATGTTCTTGAGACAGTGCCTCTCACTGGTACCCAGACCTGATTTCTTACATGGATGCTGGGGGTCTGAACTCAGGTCCTCATCCTTCTACAAGTGCTTCTATTNACTGAGCCATCTCCCCAGCCCTTAGAGCAGTGGTTCTCAACCTTCCTAATGCTGTGACCCTTTAATACAGTTCTTCATGTTGTGGTAACCCCAACCATAACATTATTTCATGGCTGCTTCATAACTGTGATTTCACTACTGGTATGAATCAATGTAAATATCTGATATGCAGGGTATCTGATTCGTGACATTTGTGAAAAGGTCCTTTGACCCCCATAGGTTGTGACCCGCAGGTTGAGAACCACTGCCTTAGAGTTTTATGTTTTGCGCCTACTTGGATAATTCATCCCTAAGTATTTGTTGTTCTCAATTTTTATTCATTCTCGTGTATGTGTGTGTGTGTGTGTGTGTGTGTGTGTGTGTGTGTGTGTGTGTGTGATGTATATGTGGTGTGAGTGCAGGCACACATGGTGGTCAGAGGACAGCTTTTAAAAGTGGTGTTCTTCTTCCTCTGTGGGTTCCTGGGACCAAACTCAGGGTGTGAGTCTTCCTTAGCGGACACTTTTATGTGCTGAGCTGCCTTGCCAGCCCTGTTTGTTGCATTTGTGGCTGTTTTAAGAAGACATGTCTTATCTTCTTTTTCTCAGTATTCACTGATAGAAAAATAAATGTTTTTTAATGTCAATCTTTGNGCATTGCAATCTTGCTGAGCTTATTGATTTTTTTTCTGATCCATTTGTCTCTATATGTTCAAATTTCTATCTTCTATTGTATTTAGATTTTAACTAGATTTAATCTAAGTTAGAAGGGTTTCTTTCTACCTGAGTTATAGAGGAATTAACTTGCTTTTAGAATACTTGGCAAGTTTGATAGTTAACTATTATTTTTATTTATTTTTAAGGTTAATAAAAATTAAGGAGTGTTTTAAATAAAGAGAGACTTGGCAAATCGAAAATAACATTGAATTTGAAATCAGAAAATCAGGCTCGGAGTCCAGACTCCCTGTTTCCNAGCTCTTTGATTATAGACTAGTCACCCAGNCCCTTTGACAGTAAATCTACAAAGACACTCTCCGCTTCAGAGAACTGTTCCTGGTCCAAAACACTAAGTGCTTTGTAGATTCTCAGGCCTCCTGCCAGGACGAGCTACTTTTACTTATTAATAGTAATTATTAAATACTTATCACTGCTCCCTCTTCCTGAGGAGATTTACCTGAGGTATGGAGGGGAACAGAGTAGCCACAGGTCTTCAAGGAAATCACGAGTAACAGGCATTTATTAAATACACACAAAAAAGTTCTGTTATCTTCCCNGTTGGTTTTCTTTCCTCATTCCTTTGGAGTGAGAGAAACACACACAGAGGAAAAAAAAAAAAGTTTTATTTTCAGTAGAATGCAGAAAAGTTCCATGGTATTTTAAGAAGTAGCCAATTAAGATGGAAAGAATGAAGGAAGTCCCGCCGAGCCCCAGCACAAGGGAAGGTGGCAGTTCCAGGAATTTAAAAGGAGTGCCGCCCTCCCGCCCGCCCGCCTGCCCACTGTGGCAGGGCTAGAGAAAGCCAAGCAAACGCTCCATTTTATGAAACTTCTCATTGACAGGTTTCGGTAATCACACCTTATTTTCTTATCTAAAGGAAAAACAAATCACAACTTTTCGCTTCGTTGATATGGGTGCAGCTGCTTTTGGTCCGTTTGCAGGGGTAGAAGACCGGGGGCCCCCGCTGGCTTGAATCGCTGTTTCGGGTCTCTAACACATGAGTGGCATATTTGTCTTGTTCAATTTTCAAAGCAGCCCAGCCAGAAAAGTAGGGAACTTTGATTTGCCAAGTATCATGAAATCAGAGCGTTTGTCAGTAGGGCCAGAAATGCGGCTTCGGTCCCCACCTGTGGTCGGCCTTGGGTGCTGACAGCTGGATACTTACACCTAGCTCCAGACGGTTTGCGGGCGGGCGGGCGGCAGCACCTCTCACCAGCTGAGCGTCTGGTATAAATAAATAAAATTATTTATTACAAGCATAATTCATATTAAAAATAATCTGAATAAGGCTCTTCTAAATTTTTTTTTCAAATCTCTGAAAAGCTAACGAAGGTTTATCCTTTACAAAAAAATTCTAAGNATGACATAAATCTAGGTGCCATAAAGGGGAAGATGGCTGTTTCTCTTAAGTGACAACTGCCAGAGTCTGCATCCTGACCGCCCTCTGGCCAACTGGGTTCAGCCACCCACCTGCTCTCATAGTCCANTCAAAGGTAACTGTGAAAAGCAGAAAAAGGAGACGTAATCCATGTGGCTACATAGGGAAAAGGAACAGAGGTCCAGTGACACCCCTGCCTGAAGTCCATCTTCAGGGTCCTGAAATGGGGAGGGGGTCAGTTTTTTTTTT
>LZPO01066289.1:145487-158683 GCA_001675575.1 Neotoma lepida
ACAATAATTAGAAAAGTAACGAACATGCGTTCTTTGGCAATGATCCCAAGTTGCCCACCATCCTGAGTGAGAGGATCNGTATCCATTCACCACATTTANCCCAGCTTTCCATGGCTGGCCACAGCTAGTCCAGTAGGCATTCGTCAAGTGATTATTGGAGGAATGGAAACATATTATTACTCAAAGTATTTTTAAATTTTAATTGTTGCTTACTTGTGTGTGTGTGTGTGTGTGTGCAAAACACACAAACTGAGTGTCTCCTACACAAGTGTGTGTCTATGTGTGTCTGTGTGTGTCTGTGTGTGTGTGTGTATCAGATCATCAGGAGCTGGAGTTACAGGCAATTGTGAGCTTCCTGATGTGGGCACTAGGAATCAAACCCCAGTCCATACTGCAAGAACAGTATGCGCTCTTAACTACTGAGCCATCTCTCTGGCCCCAATTTTTTCAATTTGAAATGTTGACAGTGAGACAGTAACATTTTCTTTGAAGGGTTCTATTTGATATTTTATTTGAAAAGATTTCTATTATTGTGTTTATAGGATACTATTTTTTATTGAGCATTTTTAAAATTAACTTTATTACAAAGAAACTGAACTGTTCTCCATGCTAAGGCAGCTCCCTGTGGGGCTCAGTGCAAAGGATGCAGGCAGGTGGACATGGTGACCAGACAGCAGGCTGCCCCTCTGCAGGTTGGATACATGGTCTGGCTGAGCAGCAGGCCAGGAGCTGGGCTTGCCTGTTTCCTCTGTACCCCATTAGTACTTTCCACTTCTTGAAACCTCACCTTTCCCTCCCCACCAGTCACCCTCCACCCCCATCTTGGTTGTCTTTGCTGAGTCAAATGACCAGAAGCTTTTAAAGGATTTCTTTCAGAGATTGGCTCCAGTGACAGTTTCCAGCCAAGTGGATTCTGAATCCAGGGCTCAGGCCTCNACTCAGTGCTTTCCAAATTCCCCAAAGTCAGTCGCTCTTCTTCCTCAATCATCCCTTCTAGCTTTCTGGAAAGTTCCTTGGCTTCCTGCTTATCACTGCAAAGATGGTTTCCTATTGCTGCTGCCAAGCATGTAAACAACTTGTTTCTTCTCTCTGTGATGACAGGCACATCTCATCGTCCTGAGTAAAAATCCCTCTCCAGAGGAGGCTGCAGACTCTGCACACTTGATTGCCCGGGCTGCTGCTGCATCTGGGAAGCAGGACTACCACGGTGAGAACAGACCCCCACCTCCCTCCTCCACAAGCGGCTTGGGCATGCGTCCCTGGTGGGTGAGGCTGTGGTGTGAGCCCTCTGCCCTGGGGCTCAGCTGCTCTGCAGCTTTCCTGAGCCTTCCTCTNTCTGCCCTCTAACCCTTTTCCCTTCATCCAAAACACCACTAGGAATTGTGGGGAATTCATGCACGGCTGGCCGATAGGGACATCTGTGCTTTTCCAAAGCAATTATTTTAAANGNTGTTANNTANATGTGTGCACACAAGTGCATGTGTATGTGTGTGTGTGTGTTTGTGTGTGTGTGTGTGTGCGCATGCATGTTGAGCTATCAGGGTAACAGCTCTGAACTCCGAGCTCACTCAGCAGAGCTTTCAGCCTTACTTTACACAGAATCAGAATTTCAAAAGGAAGCTGCCACTCAATATGCACTTTCTTATCTTGGCNGGATAGTTAGAACATGGGATTTGGGGATTCTCAACTCTGCCATCCTGGCATCCTAAGTTTGATGGCAAACACATTCTTGTGATTTTCGTGGGGCCTAACTATTCAAAAATGGTATGTGGTCTACACCGAAGAATAAGGTATATTCCAAGATATTAGATAGAAATCATCATGAATAATATTGATTCCAGGGTGCCAGNAATCAGTGTTTGGGAGGGTGTGGAGTCAGTTCAGGAAGCAGGAGTCAGCGTAGCAGGCTAGGCTCAGGAGGAAGCCCCAAGGAACAACTTGACTGAAAAGGCCATAGACCAAGCGGGGACTTGGTCTGTGCAGGAACTGGTGCAGATATCCATAGGTTACCCTTTTCCAGCCCACCTGGCTCATCCCGCAGACCTGGAAGAGCCTGACCAGAGATGGAAGGAGGAGCCAAGTGAAGTGTTAGCCCTCCTTTGAGCATGCTACATGAGGCAGTCAAATGTGCCTTCAAAACCACCGAAGAGCCCCGGTGNCTTAATCAGCTTTTTGTTGTCTTACTTTCCATTCACAGGAGAAAGAAACGTCCACCACTCTTAATCAAACATTAAAAATGTAAATATTTGAGAATACAGGGTCACACATACCCAGATATCTATAGGAACCCCAATGTCTAGGCAGTATGAGGGTNTCGGGTAGTTAAGAGAAACTTAAGCAGGTGACGGATATCCATTGACTGTAGGATGAGAGACAGAACAGAGTGGTGAGGACCATGGCAAACTAAAGAAGCCTCTACACAGCTATTGTGCTCTAGCATCATGGTTCCACATGGCAGGCAGCTTATATTGTCCAGAGAANGAAGAAGTTTGGGTCTTCATGTGAAATCTCCAGTTGTTGGTTGATGGTAACTAAAATGAGTGTGGGGACAGCTCTGATCCCAGGTAGCCCTGAGATTCTAGAAGGAAGTTGCCATGGGCTCATGGTTTTTCCCATCCTTGCATGACAAGAAGAACAGCAAACTCCAGAAATTTGAAGTCCATGGCTTCTTTTATTCTATTTGATTTTTCATCTCTTTTTCAATATATATAATATTTTCCATCTTTTACATTTACGGTTCCAAAGTACTTAGCACCTTTTTCTGATATGCATTTCCCTGAAACAAAGTTTTACTCTGTAACTCAGGCTGGCCTCAAACTCAGTCAAGGCAATCCTCCTGCCTCAGCCTCCCAAGTACTAGGGTTACACATGTGAGCCACTGTGGGTCCAGAGTGCAGATGTTTGTCATATGGTAGGAAGAACCAGCTGCGGGGGTGTTTTTATAGAACTGGAGGTCATGCCCTGCTTCCATGGACTGTTAAAGGTCTCAGCAGCAGTTTGGGAAAGCATCAGCATCTGCACACAATTGTCACTGCTGTCATGGCTGCCAGCGTTATTTCCCGGGCTATCTACTCCTCTCTGTCAGTCTGTCTGTCTGTCTGTCTCTGTTTTTTTGTTTTGTTTTGTTTTTTTGTTTTTGTGTGTGTATGTGTCTGTCTGTCTGTCTCTGTCTCTCTCTCCTCATTGCTCTACACCAAAATGACCAATTCCAGGTGGGCACAAGAGCTGCTCCTTGATCAACCAGAGGACACCTGAAGCACCTGTCATCTTAGTAACAACAGTGGCAATTTGAACTTGAGCCACAAAACCTTAAGAGGAGGACNTGTCTTGGTGGTTTCTGGGGTAAGAAAACTGGAAGGTTCTGAGGGCAGAANAAGAAAACGGTCTCTTCTGCAAGACTACGCTAATGGATGGAAGAGGCAAAGGCTAAAAACGGTCTTTTTGCCTGGAGGCTGTTCTGGTTCCAAGCCCCACCCAGTACACAGTGGACTCCCTTGTTGACTATAGGAATTGAATGATGGCCAACGGAAAATATGCACAGAGATGGTTTTGTTCCGAAGCTCTAAGTAGTCTGCTTTGCCCTTCATAGAATCGGTGACAATCCAAATTGACGTGTGTGTGTGTGTGTGTGTGTGTGTGTGTGTGTGTGTGTGTGTGTGTGCCAGTGTAGTTTTTTAGTATAAACACAGCTGGGTTTGCCTCCCCCACAAAGTGGAAGTGATAACAACACCTGCATGACACAGATAATGTGAGTACGTACGGAATGACTCATACCGCCTAGGACACACTGGCCTTGCTTTACTTAGCTCCAGTTCTGGATGAAGATTCGGAGTCAATAGGAAATGTGGTTTTTCCAAGCCACATTGAGTGATCAAGGTCTGAGCCCAGAGGGTCCCCCCCACCCAGATGCTCTTTATCATTTGTTATATGTAAGCACTGGCCCTGTCCCTCCCTCCTTTCTTTCCCTATCCCCGTGCAAGAGTCTGTGGTGTGTGGAGCAAACATGGGACCTTGGATGAGGGAGGGCAGCCTAAGGACGAGGGTGTGGAGAGCCACTGGGAAGGGCCAGGACCCAGAAGCCTACTCAAGGTCTCAGCTCCACCTTCAGCCCCTGGGGCTGCGCAGAGCATTTCTTGACTGGCCTTCAAAGAGCTCATGCCCCAGTCAGAACTGAGGTGCATGAGGAGTGCAATGGCAGTAGAGGAGGGGGCTGGGGCCTAGAGACTAGACAGGAGAGAAGTGAGTCCGAGAGCTGCCGGTGCTTTCCCACACTGCTGCTGGGACCTCTAACAGTCCACGGAAGCAGGGCATGACCTCCATGTTTTCAAAGATAACTCCCGCAGCCTGTTCTTCCTACCAGAATGTTCTCTCAGTCTGGAGAAGCTCCTCTCTGTCTGCCCCTGCCTCTCTCTCTTCTCCTCATATTGCCCTACACCAAAAGGACAGATGAGCCGGAGAGCCACTCCTTGATTGGTCCCTTTCAGATTCAGCACCTGCCAATCAAAGGACAGCTATCACCTCGGTATAACAGTCATCATTTGATGGGAAATTTGGCTACTGAAGCCTTAAGATAAGGATATGCTAGGTGAGGATGCTGACAGAGATGCCCATAGGGTAGAGAGACATGCCATGCCACTTGTCCAGGAGCAATGTGGACCCCAAACCACTGTGCAAAGCAAACAAACCCTTTTCCCCATGGCCCATGCAAATCAGAGACATCTGATTTGTGGAGACATTGCCCACCCCACCCCCCAATTATTCCAACCATTGAAACCTGCTGTTGTTCAGAGTCTTTGCTCCCTTGGTGGCAGATGAAGGCAAGGCTGGAAAGCAAGCTGGCCTGGCCAGTGCATGGAGACCCAGGCTCAGTCCCAGCTTGTACCTGCAAGTGTGCTTTGTAGCCTGGGCAGAGCAGGGACAGCCTGCCCAGGGCCCAGGAATTCAACTTCCCTCTGGAAGCAGGAACAGGACAGACACCACAGGCAGGGAATGCAGCTGGAGACCAAGCAAGCACAGTCCCCTGTCTTTCCTGCCATCACTCTGTTGTCCCTTTACATGGAGGTAGCCACCATGGCAAGGCTGTGAGAGACCCACCCAGGGCAGAGGACTGTCCAGGCCTCTGCTGCCCCCTGCAGGAGAAAGGGAAGAGGGCTACTGGGAAGTCAGGGAGATAAGAGTCTGTTCCCACTCCCCATCCCTGCCCCTGCTCACACCCAGCCAGGACTTTCTGACCCGGACTGTGGTCACTTCTAGTCCCCAAGTCCTAGCCAGATCCCCCAGAAGCAAGCCCGCGTGTCTTTCAGAGTGTCAAGGGGGCAACCTGGCCTTTGTTCTTTTACGTTTAAATCTGTTTGTACCTAAAGTAGACTTTTGGCTTTGCTTTTGTTTTGGGAGAAAAAGCAAAACAAAACAATAAAATCTTTAAAAAGCATAATTTCCCCTTTGAGGATTTTCCCATCACCAGTCTGCTCCTGTTCANTTGCTGGATGTCCATTGAAGGTATTGTCTGCTAACAAGCAATACCGCTGGCCCGAAAGTAAGTGTTTGAGGCCACACGCTGGAGCTGGTGCCTTTGCCCTGCGCCATCCTGCATTCCTTGTGCAGACAAAACTGCCCTAGAAGTCTGGGAGGCTTGTGCGTGCGTGAAGATTCCCAATTCAGGCTCGTGGAATGTCACTAACCTGGACCTGGCCAGCTTCCCAGAGCAGCCATAGACAAACTTGGTATTAACAGCTCTCCCAACCCTGCTAAGCATCCAGGGCCTTGGCCTTGTGTTTATAACGCTTCTCCTTAAGGATATTAAGATGAAATGGTCCGAAGCCAAGTACATTTCAGTGTAAACCTTTGTGCTGCAAGCTGCTCAGTGTAGGCAGCCTTGTTTGGAAGTGGCCCCATGTGGTCCCGGCGCCAGCAGGCTAAGGAGTTCTTCTGGGTCCCAAGACAGCAGAGCGAATGGTGCCTGCCCCTGTTGGAGCCCAGGGACAGGGATTCCTGAGTAACTTGGTCTTCTATGGTATAATTCCTTATATACAAATACATATATTTCCCAGCTCCCACTGGTCCTAGCCTCTCCCTATGTTTTGCATAGGTAGAAATTAAAATGTTTCTGAAGAGTTTTCTTTTGGGAAGTAATTACCTGGGTAGGTCTCCTTGGCCTTCCACANCCCCCATTTTTCTCAGCTCTTCCTCCTGTGTCCTGCTTGCTCTGCTTGCCTTGGGTACACCCTACCCCTCTTCCGTAATGGTTATCTGTCATGATGGCCCTTGTGAACCCTGAGTGTCCTGAGAGACTGCAAGAGAGGCAGCCCCAGGCATTTGTAGCTGTTGGAGCCTAGAGGCTCCTGGCAGATAACATGGCACCCGGGAGCTTTCACCTTCCTGTGGCCCTCCTTAGCTACCTNCTCCAATCCATCACCTGAGGCCTCGATGATGGAGCTGTGGTGTGGTATAGCCTGCTGGCAGAAATTAAGAGACGCCCCTACTGGTGACTGTCTATGTCCCTTCATCCTGATGATGCTTCTCTTGGTCTCCTTTTCCTCCTCAGCCTTCCCCATACCCTGGTGCCCTGTGTGCTCTGAGAGAACCTTCCTCATCTCCACCCCTTACTCAGGGCTCATTGCTTCTAAGAATGCCTGGCCAGCCTTGCACTTGCCTGCCTGTGAGCGACCCAAGCAGCTATCTTTCCATACCTGCTCGGAGCCCCTTGGGAAGCAAGTGAGAGATGGGTGAGGCCAAGAGAAGGAAATGGAGCTTCTTACTGGTTTTTTTCTGCCAACACCAGAAGGATTCTCCTCTCAGAAACTTCTGGAAGTCATTCTCACATCTAGAGAACTGGAGGGCAAGGTCATTCAGCAAATTAAAGACAACCCAAAGCTTTAGAATGGACACCATGCATTGCCTCCTTCCCATACCCTCCACCCAGAAAGGTGGTCAGTCACACCACGAATGTCACATCCCCAGCGCTAGGGGTACAAGTTACCCAACCCCAGAGCACAGGGAGGGGCTGTTCACTCAGCAGCTCTTGGGGCCAGTGGAAGAAAAAGGTGGCCTGTCACTCAGCCTAAGTAGGGGTTGCAGGGCCTTTTTCCTAGAGAACAACCCAGGGCCGAGCAGAAAGCTCAGGAACCCTACCTGGCCAGTTGCCTTCCCTCCTGTGTGTCTAGAGTGAGGCCTGTGCCCTCTTTGTGCCATTTCTGGGCTGGATAAAGTACACAGCCTGTGNTGGTCACTTTCCCAAGGGCCCGGTCATCCTTTTAGATGTCAGCATCTACTTTCTGTTCAGAACTTCTCAGAAAAGCTATGCTATTTATACCCAGATGCTTTTGAAAAGGATTTTTAAGGCATCTCTTTGGAGAACACATACCCTTCCCTAAACTAAGGAACTGGAGGTCGAAGGTTAGAATGCCTAACCTCTGCCCGTGTGGCCCTGCATGGGACTCTCCACGGTAGAGGGGAGGAAATGGGGAGTCTGGACTGCTCTGAGTAGTGAGGACCCCAATGCAAGCAGATCCCACGGTGTCTGAGCCCCTTGTCAACCCCTGTGAGGACTCTTGGCACCGTTATGCCCTGTAAGCTTCTTCTGACGTGGCGCCCATTTAGCCACCNTGCTTTCTGACACATACCTGCCCCCAGCAACACATATGAGCTTCCTCAGATTTTACAGCAAGTTTAACAGCCCAGCTACCCACTGTGTGGGGTCAGAGTTGTGAAAAGAATAAGGGCTGAGGCCCCAGGCCTCCCCCGTGGCGCCTACAGGCTCAGGGGTAGCAGCACCCGCCATGGTCTCAAATGGTTCAGTCAGTNTGCTGGGTGAAGATGAGGCTAGGATTAGAGACTCCCTCTATGTAAATCTCTTGGAGTCCTTAAAGCCTTTGCAGTTAGTATAAAGACTATTTCCTGAGACTGTTACAAAAGATAATTGCCACATTGTCCATGGAATCCTCCCACATAATGAGGCTGGCCTTACCACCCCTCCTCCTGTCTCAGAACAGCCTCAGGAAGATGAAGCCCAGGTGAACTGGAGTTTATTTTAGTTCAAAGTTCCTGACCAGGGCCAGAGAGATGGCTCAGGAGGGAAGGGTGCTGACCACCNAGCCTAATTATCTGAGTTTGATTGCAGGGACCCAAATGGTAGACGAGCAGAACCAACTCTTACAAGTTGTCCCCTGTCACAGATGCACTGCGGCACATATATCCAGGTACACATAAATGTGNCCCCCCACCACACAGAGAGAGAGACAGACAGAAACAGAGACAGAGAGACAGACAGAGAAAGAGTGAGACAGAGAGATTGAGAGACAGAGAGACAGACAGACAGAGACAGAGAGAGACAAAGCGTTTTTGTTTTGTTTTGTTTTGTTTTGTTTTAAAGCTTCCTGACATCCGGTGGGCCTCTCTGCAGCCCTCTCATCTCTGGCTCTTTGAAGAAAGTTTTCTCTTCTTTTGCCTGTGTGTGAACCTCTCCATGCAAGTCTATCTGGCTTCAAGTCCCCAGATGGAGCTATCTGTAGAGACGGTTAAAGTATCCCAGCCTCACTCCCTCCCCCTGCTGGAACTCACAGACAAGCCAAACCCTAGGCTGGGGTGGGGATGGGAGATTTATGGTCCTGGCTCACCTCTGCCATCAGGGTAGGATTTACCAGCTGAGTCACGCACCCATGTTTCAGAGAATGACCTCATCTTTGCCCAGGCTACAGGCATCAGGTTGCAGAGGATTCTAGAAGTGCTTTTTAAAGTTAAGGACGGCCATATGCTAGAACATTGAGCTGCTTGCGGGCTCTCTGTGAAGTTATACCCAGCTTCAGAACACAGGAGCATGCCGGGAGATGACTTCCTGTCCAGAGGCCATGGCTTCCTGTCTCTTTGGAAAGGTTCTTGTCACTTNTTCCAGATGAGTCTGGGGTGCCTATCCTNCCCGTCCCAGCCCCGGAAAACAATCTCTGTCAGGACATGGCTCCTCTGCAGTGGACCAGNGCGCACNTAGCTCTCTCCTCAAAGACCAGCCCTATAACCATGGTTCGCAGTTCATCTAGGGCCTTGGAGAGATGAGAGAAATAAGTCAGGGTCTTGCAATAAAAGAGTTTTCCTTTATCCCAGATAAAGATAAAATGACTTTAGACTAACAGACAGGGAGACTATCACTGTCGATGCCTNGGACCTTCCTTTGTCCCTGTGTTCCAGAACACCTTGGGAAACAAGGGTCCTGACATGTCAGTACAGATGTGGTCAGCTTACCTGTGATACCTGCCATCAGGGACATTCTGTTCCCTAGCCTTACTTTTCTCCTTTGACTAGAGACCTTCNAGGAACAGACCAAGGACAGGGAGTGCTGGGGTTACTGTCCTACACCACTGCCATCCAACCTCAAAGGGCTGGCCTANAGTCCTCTATTGGTTCCCAATTAGCTAGAAAATAAAAATATCAAGTGCCCTCCACTCCAGAAAACTCCAAGTCACATTAGACTTAGAATGTCCGTGTTATGCTTTTATCTATAAAATAAACGCCGCACCACCCCCAACACCATCGTCAATTATCAAAGTGAGTCAGTGTTGAGACCTCGTTTGAAGGATCAGAAATGAGTAAAGAGATGGTGACATTTTCCATGTGGGAGAACTTTTTTCCATACAACTGGGTTCTCAGAGCTCTCGCCCTACACAGGACTGCTTATCGGCAAATGATCNGAGGCTTCTGTGTCTGCGGGTCAGCCTGTCTGTCCATTTTCGTTGTGTATCTGTCTGCTCAGTGTCCATCTTGCCTGCTTACTACTTCTGATGCATCTGTTTTTCAGCTAGCATGAGAGTAGGCCATAGCTACAACTATGAAAACCGGCACGCAGTGCTTAATAAACGGAAGCTTTGGNTTTTAGTGACAGTGTTCATCACTGTGGGGANCCNGGGTCTTGAGTAGCCTTTTCCCTCTGTGGNTGGACAGGCTGANAGCCTCCCTCCGCTCAGACCTGTGCAGCTGTGCTTATTTCCGTTTAGGGGGGTCCCCGATGCCCACAGATTAGGTGACGTGATACTTTGTTTCCCAAAACCCTGGAGATTGAGAAGCTCAAGGTCAAGCTAGGGCTGCTTCCTGTTCACAGACAGCTGTGTTTCATGGCTCTTCACACAGGAGAGGGTCNCGGTCCAGGGTCCCACTCATGAGGGTTCCATACTCACGACACAATCACCTCTAAAGGAGTCTCCCTTGAAATAGCATCACCTTGGAGGTTAGGATTTTCACATGAATTAGAGGGGGACCCAACATTTAGAACATAGCTCTGGCCGTATTTGTTTTCTTTCTCTTGTTTGCCCTTGAAAACTCGTTCAAGTCCAAACTAATGTAAAACATGTATCCAAACAATATAAACTTTGCAAGTCATATTTTCCATGTTAGTTTTCCTCTGTTGCATGTAAAATTGTAGTTGTGGGGCTAGAGATAGCTCAGAGGATGGCGTGCTTCCATGGGAAAGAACCAGGAACTAGGTTTATCTCTTGCACCCACGTAAAAACCAGGAATGGTGGCCTCAACTGTAACCTCAGCAGTGGGGCCAGCGGACCCCGGGGCTCGCTGGCCAGCCAGTCTAGCCGAAATGGAAAGCTTCACAAGCAGTGAAGACCGTGCCTCAGAGTATTCTAGAAATAATGAAGTGGAGAATGATAGAGGAAGATGCCACAGTGTCAGGCTCTGGCCTCAATATACACATGGGTATGGATGCCTCCACATGTAAACACACACACACACACACACACTCACGAATGCACGCACGCACACACACGCACATGCACACCTCACACATAAACACAAATATATTCTAGTTATTTAAGTGCCTGTTTATTAGCTCCTGGCTCTGTAGGTCAGGTAGCTGGCACAGCAAAGCTGACTTCTCTGCTCAGGCTACAGACAAGCAGCCAGCCAGCTCCCTTGTCATCGAGAGCTCCGCCCTCTTCTGATCTCTTTCCTGTCAGCAAATTTTGGTCTCTTCCAGCTGCCAGACTGAAGCCCTTGCCTTCCTGTTGGCCGGTGATTTCTAGGGTCCTTGTCCATGTCAGCAGTGGAGAACTTCTTTCTTGTCACTCCGCCCTCTAAAGCTTCTGACACNGTCCACTCTCTACCACTGTGACTAATTCCTGAGATGGACAGCTTAGCGGGAGGAAATGTTAATTTGGCTCATGGTTCAGAAGTCTCCATTTGTGTTGCTTTGGGCCTGTGGGAGGCTCAATACCATGGCAGAAGTACACGGCAGAGAAAACTGCTCACCTCGTGGCAGCTAGGAAGAAAGAGGGAAAAGAAGGAAGCTACGGTCCCAATATTACCTTCAAGTGCACACCCTCAGTAGCCTGATTTTCTCATCAGGCCCCATCTCTTAAAGGTCTCCCACCTCCTAATAGCTCCACAAAATGGAAAGCAGGCCTTTAGCATATGAGCCAGGCATGGCGGCCCACACCTTTAATCCCAGCCCTCTAGAGGCAGAGGCAGGTGGATCTTTGTGAGTTCGAGGACAGCCAGGGCTATACAGCGAAACCCTGTCTCAATAAACAAAGCAACAACAGCAAAAGCCAGTGTGATCAAGTTGGGCCCGAGGAATGATCTCACTCCCTAAAAGCCAGCAGAGGCCCATGATCTCACATCACACACCTTCGTGCTGAGAACTCGGCCGTGGGGGTCCTGAGCCGATTCTTTTCCTTTCACTGTTAACCTTCAGCTCCTTGTTTGCCACAGTTTGGCTCTGTGTCCTCCCAAGGCCCCTGTGTCAAAGGCGTGGTCCCCAGCCTATGGCACTATTGACAGGTGGCAGAATCTCTAGGCAGTGAGTGACGCTGGGAACCCAGCTTGTCCCTGACACTCTTCACTTCCAGTTACCGTGACATGTTTACCATTCTCCCATCTCATCACCACCAGAAGCAGCAGAGCCACCGGNTCACAGACTGAAACCCCCAAAAGTGTGAGCACGGTTAGCCTTCCCTCTGTGTGTGCTGATTTCTCTCAGGTATTTGTTGTAACGACAGAGGGCCGTGTGTAGTCACAGCTCTGTTCTTCCATCCTCCTTTCATTTCCCATGCCTGCGGTCTTCCCCTTCTCCCGCTCTCATGGTCGCCATTTATGTAAAACTATTTTTGTCTTACTTATCAGTGTGCTTAAGAGTTTAGAGTGGTTGGGGTTCTTCTTCAGNAGTATATCAGCCAGATAATCTAGGTTTTGTTTTGTTGTTGTGTGTGTGTATATGTGCTGTGTGTGTGTGTGTTATAGAAATATATAACAAGATTACAGTTAGAGTCCATAAAATATATGAGATAATGATCTATCAACATGAAAATACCCTAGTGTGTTCAGGCTTGGGAGAGTTTCCTGCCCCCAGGATGCTAAATGTCTGAAAAATGTCTGAAAAATAAGAAAAGTAAATTGCCGTATCCTTCTGAGGTGAAAATAGTTTCTGCTAAAACAAGCAGATTGACGGGCACAGGAGAGCCTCTTGANCTGGCCTCTCCTATCCAAATGCTTATTTTTAAACNTTTCACCGTCACTAACNGCATATTTGCTCCATCTCTGCTTCGGATCNTTGAGCTATTTTCAAAATTGTTATTCTCTGCTCTTTTCAGATGTGGCCGAGCAGTATTTTCAGGAAAGCATGACTCATGTAAAGGATTCCGAAGGAGCAGGAAGAGCCAAGTTCCTTTCGATTCAAGATGAATTTTGCAATTTTCTGCAAATCACTGGACAAAAAGAAGTGAGTGAGTTTAGATCACAATTGTCAAGCTATTCATAGGGGATGCCAAAGACTACTCCTTCAGTCTTCAAGCATCTGTTAAGCACCTAGTGTGTACAGGGCATGTCCAAGCCCCTGCAGGGACCCAGATAAATAAGTCAAGGAGCCATTCTCAGGTGATTTCTCTTAGAATCGAAACTGTGAGAAAGTAAGTGCTACATCCAACTATAAAAGATCACAAAGGACTGAAAACCTTGAGAATTCAGCATGGAAAACCCTACTCACAGGTTCCTCATTTACCTCCAGATTTCCTTAATACACACATGGTTTAGCACTGCCCCTCTACCAGGCATCATCTCTTGTCAGGACCACTCTAGCATCTCTTGTCAGGACCACTCTAGCATCCCTTGTCAGGACCACTCTAGCAAACCTTGTCAGGACCACTCTAGCATCCCTTGTCAGGACCACTCTAGCATCTCTTGTCAGGACCTCTCTAGCATCCCTT
>LZPO01066289.1:172812-204620 GCA_001675575.1 Neotoma lepida
CCAAGGATGACCTTGATTTCTAATTCTCCTATAGTGTTGGGATTACAGGCATGCACCACTACACTCAGTTCACATAGTACTGAGGATTGAACCCAGGGCTTGATGCATGGTAGGCAAGTACCCTACCAATTGGGCTACACCACCAGCCCAAGCCGGATGATCAGAATTCCAAGGTCATCCTCCCCTACAGAAGGATTTTGAGGCTAACCTGGCATGTTAAAAATAGGAAAAATATCTGTTGAAGTATATAGATGGACTAGCTTTTACTTCCCAGGTTTCCGCCTTGCTTCTTTGGGGGCTAGAATCATCAAGGAGACTAGGTAGGGGCTAAGGTGATGACCCCTGTCTCCTATTTGACATCCCTTTGCATCTAGTCAGCTAGAATTGTAAGCAAATGTCTTTTGTGAGGACCATAGCCTTGGGATGGGGCATCTATTTCTACCAAGAAGAGAAGCATCTTGGGGAGGGAGCTCTAGGACTTGTTTGTTGAACATGGTCCCAAACTCATCCCCTCTCCTAACTCTATTCTGCCCCTAATTTAATGCTGCCAGAGAAAGTGATCTGAACAGCAGGTCTAGAAGGAAGGGACCCCTATGTAGTAGAGCCTGGGGGAATTTGCCTGAATCTTATCACTTACCTCCTCATTCTTCCTGGGAATTTGTGACTATTTACCCAATTGTCTCTTCCCTAGGGAATTAGGGGCCAGGGAGAGGAGACTTCAACCACCAAAGAGGTAGGATGGCAATCCCACCCNTGTTGTAGAGGCTTCTAGAAGGCATCTGTTCAGCAGAGTGAACTGAGACCTCATCAGACTGTCTCAAAGACTTATTATGTTGTCAGTAAAATCCTAATGCTGCAGCGAATGAGTTTAACACCAAGCGGTGCTGGCTTCAGCTGCTGTCAAAAGAGCTGCATTGGAGCACTTGTAAATATGTAAACAGGGATGTCTGGGTGCCTTTAAAATCAGACCTGCTCTCTTAAACCCAATGCAGGCCTTCCTGCTCGTGAAGGAGAGAGAGAAAAGTCAGGTTCTGGTAGGAAGCNCGAGACCTTAAGAGAGACCTCAGGCTGCCTGGCAGAGGGGAGGGGACACATGCTTGCNCCTTGGACCCACTGTCTGTCTCTCAGTGACTCCCCTCTCTGCNCTGCTGTGTACAGTAAGCAAGGGTGAGACCCACTGAGGCTTCTGTGTGCTGCCTCCCACACTGACAACTGGAAGAGTTTTCTCCGAGTTATCACAACTGTCAAAAGCATGTCCTGTAACTCCACTCAAAACAATGGCTCTTCCTCAAGGTTCCTGAAGTTGTAAGGTCATGTGGTATATCTGTGGGTTAAAGTGACCCTGGAAAAGTCCTTGGAATGAGAAACCAAGGCCAGGCTGAGGCCCCTGTGCAGGTTTAGAAAGGCCAGGGCCTGTTGCCTGAAGGGACTGGGATCCCTTCATTAGCAGAATTTGATAGGAGCTAANTAAAATAAGAGAAAGCCTGCTACTTCTTCATGTAGTTAATTCAGTCAAGAAACAGGNAATCGTTTCTATTATTTAAAGAATAAAATTCCATCATATTCATGCCTGTTATGTCTGTCCTCCACAAGACCAGAATCACATTCTCAGTCCTCACTGGAAACANGAACCCACACTCAGGCANCCCTGAGATCTTCCACAGCTTCTGAAGACAAAGCACTCAGGCTGTGTGCACCTTCATTTTCTTGAAGACCTAAAACTGGTCCCCAGATGTGAATNACTGAACGTCTCCAAGTCCGTACTCCTTTCTTTCTGATTCAAGCAGTTTAACCNGGCAGAAAACTTCCGTCTTTAAAATGTATTAAGAAATAGTTCAGACATGCAGGAAAGCATTTGTGATGTGAAGCAAANGCCTTTGAACTCATGATTCAAAGTAAGAAATGAAAGACAAACTGCACAGACAGGCAAAGTCCTCTAGACCTCTCCAGCCCGCAGATAACTACTGTCTTGAATCTGANGTTGTTCCCATGCTTGTGNTTGGTTTTTCATGTTTCAAGCTTCACATNAAACTCTCTATGGTCATGCACTTATTTGAAATTCTTTTTTTTTACTTTTTAAATTATAATTTGTTATTTTACTTTAGTATATACTTGTTATTTTTACTGTGTATATAGAAATATTATTGGTTTTTCTTTTTTTCTTTTTATTGAAAATGGATTTTTTCCCTCACTTACTATATCCTGATTACAGTGTTCTCTTCCTCTACTCCTCCTGGCTCCTCCCCCGCCACCATCCAGATCACTCCTTTTCTGTCTCTCACTAGGAAACAGTCAGGCATATAGCTCTTTACTTAACTCTTAAACTTTATTAAATATTGCTGAAGTGTCTACAGAGGCTTATACCAACTTAATACCCACTACCAGTATACAAGACTTCATAATCGTCCTTGTTATTTCCTCTTTGGCATCACCCTGGTAGCGCCGGAGCATAATTTTTCCATTTGTTACAAGGTGCGCTCTTCAGTTTTTGTTTGCATTTCTGGTTTANTGAGGCAGGGCCGGCTTATTGGCTGGTCTCCTTTCAGCTCTCCGAACAACTCTTTCTATCTTTTGATCGCTCTTCTACCAGGAGGTCCTGCCATTGTTCCCCATTCCCTCTTAGGAACCCTTAATGCTAACTCCTGGGAAGGTGCACTGCAAATACATACACACACACACACACACACACACACACACACACACACACACACACTCCTTGTTCTTTGCTTGTGGTTGAACTTTGCTGCAAAACTGTTGGTCATGTTCATACAGCCACTTACATTTCTTCAGCAGTTTTTTGTTGTCAGGAGCTTGTCTCGAGAAATCGTTTCCTCCTCAGCCCAGAAGGCTGTTCCTCAGCGTTTTCTTGGAAAGCTCCAAGTCCTGCATTGCACATTTAACTCCTTAAATGTTTCNGGATTGATTTTTCTACTTTGTGGGAGCTAAGTTCCATTTTTTTTTAATTTGCGAAAGTATGGTCCTAATGCTATCTATCCAGTGGCCTTCCTCTTCATCACTGGTCATGCAAAGACAGTCCATTAGCTGCCGAGGACTGAGNCCCCTGCCTTTCCCATGGGTCTACTTGACACCCCAGGATGAAAGACATGCTGCCTTCATCATTNTAGTTTTACAGAGGTCATCAAAGCAAATTCCTCTGCCTCATTCTTCAGACTGACTTTGGCCATTTTTAGAATTTCTTTATTCTTTTTCCCTTCCTCAACTTTGTCCTGACTAGGTATAAACAATAAAATGCCAAAATTGAAGCAAAGGAAGGAAATGAAGCNAAAGTCAGCCAATGTACTTGCCTGGCTTTTTAAAAATACTACCTTTAAATACATGCTTGCACACAGANGGTTCTGAAGTAGTACTCACACTGTACATCTGTGTCCTGGATCCCTAAGAACATCCAATTTAAAGGTCAGGCTGGCCCTAGAGAAGCCCCCAGAGGGCACTGATTCCATCACAGCACGGGTCTAAGAATGAGGCATTCTTTCTCTAGTTCAAAGGACACTTTATTTTCCTGTGACATTTCCGTTACCTCATGATGACTCTTTGGTGTTCTACAGTGTGTTCAGATTGAGACGTTCGTATATGGATCACAGGACAAGAGGACCCTGGCCACCCAGCAGACCCTAGACACACTGTCCAAGTGAGTCACCTTCCTTTACATTTTCTCCGAATATCATATCCTTTTGCCAGTCGGAACTGAGGCTGGTACTAAAAGGTTCTCAATGGCTTCCCACGGCTTATATAGTTAAATGTAAGAATAGGTCCTCTGAGAAGCCAGCTATAAAACATATTCTTTGCCTTAATATTAGAAAGGAATTCACTCTTGAAGAATGTTGAAACACACTCTGGCTTCCATCCTCACACAGACCACGTGACTGCTGGAGAGGCTGGAGAGGCTCTGCCTTGGGCTTACCTCAGCACCTGGTGGAGCGGGGGGCAGAGGGGGGGGCGTCAGAACTGTAGCTTGAAGATTGGTCCTATGTCTTTTCTCGGCAGAGAGAGAAGCTTGACACTACCTAGGAGGGCCCCATTTCACAGAGCAGGTATTCCCTGAGAGCCTATGGGCTGAGGGTCAAGTCCAAGTCAGGAAATTACAGAAGTGGCTTCACTGGATGCACAGGCCAGCCAGAAAGGGTACCATCTCCCTTTAGGGTGGCGTAGGTGGGCCAACAAAGCCTACACCAGAACTTGATAGTCTTCCCCATTTTCGCCCCTGCCACTGACCTACCTCGGACCTGACTGCCTCAGCTTGGTGAAGATGGCTGCAAGGCACTAAAAGGAGAAACACNCCTTTGTGTTGACGCTCCCGAACCATGATTCTTCCTCACCTGCATCCCCTCCTGAGGCTTCTTCACATTAGCTAAGGCTGGTGGGACTNGTGCTGATCTGAGGGGCCATACTCACCCATCTTCTTTCTGTCCACAGGATCTCTGAGGCTGCCCCAAAGCCAAGGCAAACTCTGAAAGCCAAGACAGCATTCTGCACCAGTGTTCCTCAGTACACTGTGCCAGGGAAGGCCAGGCACACTGTGGCAGACTGATCACCCCCATGTGCCCCAAAGAAAGCTCTGAGAAAGACTTGGCACTGCCTTTAGGATGCTCTCCAACTAGAAGGTGGAATTTAGCAGTCACTGCAGATTTTTAAGGCTGTCTGCTCCAGCATGCAACAGCAGTACCACNTCTCCACTGTGGACGGATGCCCTTCAGGGTGCTCTGGTGCTTTGGTTATTTTCATTTGTATCACTTTGATGGTTTCTCTCACCGAGGAGAATTTCCCCTCATCTCTACTGTTTCCTCTCACCTCCTCTGGAGGTGGAGCTTCCCTGCAGGAGAGAGATTGCCCCTGATCACAGGCAGAGCCCCTGCACGATGCAGAGCCACCCCTGGAGCAGTGAGACTGCACAGCCTTCTTTATAGGAAAGTAATAGGAACTAGGAAGAAATACCAATAAAGAGAAACTTGTGCATGTGTCGCTTGTGTCCTTCAAANGAAGACTGGAGCTGGCCATGTGGCTCTGTGACAGAGTGCTTGCCCGGGCGCCATGAAGCTGGTTATGGTTTGAAAGCAGAATGCCCCGCANAGACTCATGGGTATGAACACTTGATCCCCACTGCTGTGAGGCCTTGAGGTAGGGGCCTGGTTGGATGAAGTGGGTCCCTGGAGGTGGGCCTTGAGGTTCCTTAGCCTGAGTTCCACTTCCTGTCTACTCTCTGCTTCCTGACTGCAGACTCAGTGTGACTAGCTGCCTGGTGCTTCCAGCACTCTGCCTGCCTTCCCTACCATGGTGTGTATGTATGTGTGTATGCGTGTGTATACACAGACATGAGCGTAAGCATGTGCACACACACACACACACACACACACACACACACACACACACACACACACACCCCTTCCATCTAAAAGCCAAAATAAACCCTTTTGCTCCTTGTTGGTTGTTTGATTGTGGCAATGAGAAAAATAACATGGAAGATGGGTATTGGGGGAAGGTCCACTGCTGTGGTAGGCCTGACTGTGGTTCTTGGGCATTTGGAATTGATTTGCAGGAAGAGTATGGAAAAGTTTGGAAGTATGGGCAAGAGAGTCCCTAGAATGCTGAAAGCAGATCTTAATGGGCCACCCTGGTGGGATCCTAGAAGAGCAGAATGTTAGGACAAATCCTGACAATGGAGGAGAATAAGGACCATTAGGACCTGAGCTACCGGCCATTCATTCTGCATTACAGCAAAGAGTCTGTCTGCATTCTGCCCATGTTCCAAGAACTCACATAATNCTAAATGTAAAAGGAACGGACTGATGTGTTCAGTGGATGAAATTCTTAGATAGGAGAGCCTTCTGATGTGGTGTGGTTACTGATCACTGTCCTTCTCCAGAGAGAGCAGGTGGAGCAGAAGATGTAAAGGACACAGCACTTGGTGGGGAAAGGGATGAATTTAAAATTGGAGATAAGGTAGGTACAAAAGCAGCTTGGTTGTTAAAAGGCTTAGCTGTCCCTTGAAGGAGAAATCTAGTGCTCTGCATTGGGCCAAAGGCAAGCTGCTCTGAGGTCAGAACCCACCCAGTAAGGCTTCTAATTCTGGAAAATGAAAATGTATTTGAAAGGAGTTAGGTAAGCCCTGATGGAGAAATCAGGGGTCCCTGCTTNGAAGTAAATACCTGGGAATAGAGGCCTGTGCAAGTGAGGTCCAAGGGGCCATCCTACATCTNGAGGTGGCAGCAGAACGTGATGGCATTATCCACATGGCGCTGGTTTTAAAGAAGCAACATGTGAGTGAGGGAGTCATGGAAGTTTTCATCAAGGTTCTGAAAGGCACTGAGGCCATTGTGTGAAGCTGCAACAGTGAAGCCCAAGTTGTAATGGAGACCTCAAGATGTTGGAGATGTGAGGACCACACATGCGGTGTTGGCTGAAGGAATCTGCAGCAGAGTCATACTGTCCTATGTGGGGCTATGTGTGCTTCAGGTTGCAGAACTGTAGGGACAGGCACACCCAAGCTCTNAAGAGCCCAGATGTTCCATTGTGAGCCTCAGGTGCACAGAGCTAAAGGGGTTTGGTTTTTGCTCTGCTGGGTTTTGATCTTGCTTTGGTACGATCTTCCCTTATGACGGTCCGATGATTCCTCCCTTTTGGAATGGGAAAACTTACTCTGTGCTATTAACGTTGGAAGTATTAATTCCTTGTTGGACTGAATGCATTTTACATGAGGAGATGGCCATGGGCCCATGGAGGCAGGGACAAAATGCTGTGGCTTGAATGTGAAATGTCCCCTACAAAGTCATGTGTTTGAACATTTTGTCCCAGGTTTGGGTGGGCCTTGAGGTGTTTGATGCCTAGCTAGAGAAAGTGGGTCAGGGGAGGTGGGCCTTGAGGTGTTTGATGCCTAGCTAGAGAAAGTGGGTCAGGGGAGGTGGGCCTTGAGGTTTCTTAGCCCCACCCCACACCTTGTCTACTCTTTGCTCCCTGACTGTGTATACAGTATATCCAGTCACCTCATGTTCCTGCTGCCCTGCCTTCACTGCCTTGATGCGCTGGATTCCCTCACACTGTAGGCTGAAATAAGCCCTTCTTTCTTGTTTCCTGTCAAGTATTTGATCACAGTTTGACCTCCAGAACTGCAAACAAAATGAAGACCACTCCAAGGGTCACCTGAGGCCTGAAAAGGCGTGTTGGTGAAGGTGCATCTCTTTGTTAATGAACTCAGTTACCTATTTCTGAGCACCTACTATGTTATTAGGCCTGTGTGAAAAACTGAGGCTAAAGCAGTAAACATGACACATAGTCCCATCCTCTCGAGCCTGTAAGGCAATGTGTCNCTTGTTACACATTAGTGCAATTAGTAAATGGCAGTGTAGCAGTTACGACAGATAAGACACTGGACTAGGGTTCAGGGGTGCTGGGTGTGGGTGCTGAGACTTGGTGGGATTTGGGAGAACACTGATTCTCAACTTCCTTGTCTCCTGTGGTCGCTGTCCTAGGCAGGACAGGCAGCTGCTACCAGAGCTTGCAGTCTCTAGTGCCATGTCTACAGTGGCTTTAATTCTCTCCAGAGGACACCATAGTTGGGTGAGGGTGACAAAGTTAAGCAGGAAGTTTGAGCCTCTTTCTCCGGGCTGTAGAGTGATNGGTGCTGGGGACGAGGTAAATGGAACACCCATAAGGTGGAGTGCTGGTCTAGGCAAGTTGTCCCTTCTTCCCCCTTTCCCTTATGCCATGGCTCAAGCCAATGAGGCTGCAGGCCATTGCTAAGAGGGCAATAGGATTGGAGCACAACTGTTTTGTGTCATGTCTATTTGTTCAGAGTGCCACTTCAAGAACCGAAGTGGGGAACAGCCATGACAGGGTGGAGGCAGGGACCTCTGTCTTCCTCAGGACTGTGGCAGCTCAGCAGGCAGACCATCCTTGCTAACACTTATTCCCCCAGACTCAGGCTTGTGGGATGGCAGCNAGGCACAAAATTGTGGCCACTGTTGAGTGTCCTATCTAACTGAAGACGTGTGTTTCAACACAGCTAGTGGGAAAAGCATTTTAAAAAACAGAGGCTGCCATGGGCTTCCTTGTCCCTGAAATTTTATGTCTGAAGCCTTAGCCTCCAAGTAATGACATCTGGAGATAGACTGTGGCAGCAGGAGTGGGGGTGCTGGCAGGTAGGATCAATGTCCTTACAAAGGAAAGAATCAAGAGAAGTAATCTCTCTCCCAACTCCATGCAGACAGCTGTAAGGTGGCTGTCTCCAAGTCAGGAAGCAAGCACTTACCTCCCAGAAGCAAATCCATGAGCATCTTTGGCTTGTATTCTTACACNTCCAGAACTCGGGAATAACCGTGTGTTGCCGAAGCCATGCACAGCACACCCAAAGACATGTGGTGTCTGACCTGTCACTTCGTCCTTTCTGAATTTCTTGGAATATATTTTAGAATCACAGAAAACAAATTCCTCTTTAAATGTGAGCCCCTGCCCCNGGAAGAGTGAGTTTATCAGTGTAAACAGGGAAGTGCTGGTTAGTTTGTTATTTGTTTTGTTTTTGTCAATTTGGCACAAGGGGGGATCATCCNGAAGAGGGAATCCCAGTTGAGAAAATGTCTCCATGAGTTGATCTGCAGGCATGTCTGTGGGNGATTTCCTTGACTAATAATCGATGTGGGCAGGTAGTCCAATGTTGTATAAGAAAGCAGGCTGAGCAANCCATGGACAGCAAGCCAGTAAGCAGCACCCGTCCATGGCCTCTGCTTCAGCTCCTGCCTACAGGTTCCTGACCTGCTTGAGTTCCTGCCTCAATGACAGATTATAATCTGTGCAGGGAAGTCAAATACATCTTTCCTCCACAGTTTGCTTTGGGTCATTGTTTTTATCACAACAGCAGAAAAGTAACTAATACTGTGAGTCTTATCAATGTCTCCCACCGATGCTGTTAGCTCCCACAAGTGAGAAGAAATACAACCATTAGTGTTTTTATTTTTGTTGATAAAAGGCTAGATTACAGACAGACAACAGACAGTCACCCTCTCCTTTGTTTTAAGCTACTAGGATTTTTGTTTGTTTTGTTTTGTTGTTTTGTTTTTTTATAAGCTACTGAGAAATGGCCATGAGTAACCTTACAAACTGTGCTTTGAGTAACTATCTGTCCAGCTCCCATCTGAGACAACGCTGGTTTTAGCACTGNGTAACTGTACCATGGCACCCTCCTCCACCCTGGGCAGAATGGATAGCTGTCTCATCTTGCTGGCAGGTCTTCCAGGCTGTGATGACATGTTAGCACCACCTGTCAAGTCTCCATTTAGACACAAGCTAGTTAGTGCACACTTTCTAGTTTGTACTTATAGCACAGAGTTCTGATCCCAAGAGGAACTGGAGAACTGGAAGTTTCCATATGTGACCTTTCCGATAATTCAGGGCTACCACTGAAACATGGACAGAAACTCAGGTTGGCTTTCTTTGAGTCTGAAAGAACCACACGAAAACCAGCCAGAAAACATTCTCTTTAGGAACAATGCAGATTTTTTCCCCTCAGATCTTTATTTCTACACATTCTTGTGACAGTTCCCTTTGTAAGGAACAGGAGGTTAGCAAAATAAGCTTCTTAGATAATTCTAAATAAACACTTTAAACAAACTATCAAAACAACCAGTGGAAAGCCAAGAAACATTCAGTGTCTTGTAGTCTCAACAATAACAAACTGGGAGAGACTGGATGTGTCCCCACCCTCCCTGCCCTACCACAGTGTTGATTTGACTCCAGAGTGACTGGTTTCAAAAATCTCAGGGAGCTTTGGGGTGGCATACTACAATGTCACAGATAAGATCCCTGCCCTTAGTGACCTGGAGACCTAGTAACCAATGACAGCTGAGGACTCCTCCATCCTGGCAAACACTTCAAACAGAACANTGCCTTGCTGGGCATTCCAACTTAGCAATGAAAATTAATTTTTAATACTAAGATGTTTATTTTTTCAAAATAAGTAAAAGTGGCTATGATATTTATAACCTGCTCATACTAGCATCCATGTATAAGTTCATGGACTGAGACAACAGCATCCAGCTAAGCCCACTTAGTCCCCTAATAAACTCTACATTGTCACTCTGTCTCCTGTCATTACACCGAGACTGTCACCTCGACCACATTCTAATAAATCACTCAGACTTGCTGATTACAGTAAAAATCCATCAGCGCATCCCTGACAGTATTAGAAATGACAGGCCAAGGCAGTAACTTCTGTGTCAGGCTGACAACCAGGAGTTCATCTTTACAGGTAACAAAGGCTTAAACATTCCATTCACATCTGCTTCCTTCCTTTACGCCCCTGCAAGGTGTTTGCAAAGCAGATCTTAAGCCATGCTGCATTTCTCTTCCACTTANCAATGAAGAAAACTCACTCTCCTTCGCCCAGCTGCTGGAACCAGAGGGAGAGATGCCCCATGNGACACATGGGGAGGGAGGCCCTCCTGTACCATGCTCCTCCCCTCCCTGAAGATAGCATCACCTCGGATTCTTCTTCCTCAGTGCCCTACAGGCCAGTCTGTGGCCTGGGTTCAAAAGCATGGCTCAGACATATCAGAGCTGTTATTCCACACTCACAGAATACTGCACTGTAGAGGCCATTTTTATGTGATGCTGAATCTTCAGCGATGGGAGTTTTAAAAGCCATATCCATGTGTAAAAGGACAATTCCCAATGAGCACACTCATCCTATTAAACCCAGTGGTGCACAGCTTCAGGTCCATGATCTGTGGTCCATGAGGGTCGAGGCTTTGTCATCTGTCAGAGCCTNTCCTGNATGCCTCAATGCTGGGCTGCATGGGAAGCATCTGGTTCCTTCCTCTAAACATTTAAATCCCCCAACCNTCATGATTTCTGTTGAAAGTGCAAAAAGCTTTTCTGAAGTTTATATATGCTGCTGCTTTTTTCATCCTTCCTTCTAGAAGCTCAGAAAGACCTCCAGCCCATGAGAGGTGAGGTTAGAATGATTTGTTTGGGAAGCACTAGCTACTTTGTGCTACTATGTTCCTGCCAGGATCAATTTGCCAGTCCAGCTGCAGTCAAAACATCTGTGCTCTCTTCACTGCTGACACAGCTGCCTCTTACCAATGAGAGTGAATGTTCTGGTCATAAGGGCTACAGCATGAGAAGCTCAGAACACAGCCCCTAACTCAGTGGTTCTCAACCTTCCAATGCTGTGACCCTTCAATACAGTTCCTCATGTTGTGATGACCCCCAACCATAAAACTATTTTCATTTCTACTTCATAACTGTCATTTTGCTAGTTATGAATCATAAGTATCTGTGTTTTCCAATGGTCTTAGACGACCCCTGTGAAAAGGTCATTGGACCCACATGTTGAGAACCAGTGCTCTAGCAGGAGGTAGCTGCTCCCAGGCTTAGGTCAGGACAGAAAAGTGTTCTGCTATCTCACAGCCTAGTACTGTAAAGACCCGAAATGATGACATGAGCAGTTCTCAGTTGGCCATGCCTGTGGCCATGCTGGCAAATCTGTACGATCAGGACAGTCACATGGATCTGAAGCATCAATAAGACCACAGCTGTGCTTTCCATAAATAACTCTAANCCCTCTTTTAAAAAATGTTCTGTACATAGAAAGCAATTCATTCAATTTGAAAATAATTTTAAATCTCTGATAAGTAACTTTTCCTTAAATCATCTAGTAGATTTTTTTCCCAAATGTACAGTCTTGCTTACTTTCTATAATTTTTTTTGAGACAGCATTTCTTTGTGTACCCCTGGCTATCCTGGAACTCCCTTTGCAGACCAGGCTGGCCTTGAACTCATCTGCCTGCCTCTGCCTCCCAAGTGCTGGGATTAAAGGCATGCACCACCACTGCCCTGCCTGGCTAAGATTTATTTCTGTTTTTATTGGTGTGTGTGTGTGTGTGTGTGTTGGTATGTGCACATGAGTGCAGGTGCCTACAGAGGCCAGAAAGGACATCGGATCCACTGGAGCAGGAGTTACAGGTGGTTGTGAGCCACCTGATGTGGGTGCTGGGAACTGAACTCAAGTCCTCTGCAAGAGCAGTACTTGCTCTTAACCACTGAGCCATCTNTCCAGCCCTTCTATAATTTCTTTTTGAAAAGACTTGGGAAAGAGAAAACTCCATGTATTTTCCTTTCCAGTGTTAGTTTACTGTTTGATATTAGCACATGCAAATAAAACCTACCCTTAAGTATATTATTTTAATCTGGTTAATGTTAATGTTAAAGTGTCTTGCTTGTAGATAAACAGTAGAACAGCAGTAAGCCACACCTGTGACCTGATGCAAAACTCGTACAAACTCTCTCCATGTGTGGAAAGAAAGCTTTAGAGAAAGGNGCTTTTTAAGACTAAAAAGATGAAAAGTGTCTGCAAAAGTCCCAGCTCAAATGTAAAATCTCAAAGCCTTAAAAGGCCAGAGTCGCTCTCAGACCTTTACAGATGAATTNTAAAGCAAACTGACTCAGCCTAGGGTTCTCTAAATAAAGGTATTGACAACCAGCCTCCCCCTCCCACATACAATTAGTAAAGGCTTTGTATATTGGTATGTTAAAGGCTGTGTATATCGATATGTTTCCAAAGTGCCTTGTAAGACAAGATAGTCCTGCTTATCAAAACCATCCATCGTCCCCCTCCTCCTCCTGGTTGTCTAGATAGACAAGGGCAACTTTCTTCTCATCTGAGGCCACCGACCTTTGGTCTACCATTTTCTGCAGCTGCACGGTCTTGTCATATCCAGCCTGCTCCGTGCCTTTCTCTCCACGGGTCTGGTGTCCATCCCCAGCGGAGGCTTGAGAGCTCATGCTGGCGACCTGCTCAGTCCTACTGTGAGCANTTCTCCAGCCACCATGGTCAGACACACTGTGAGCTTCCACTTCCGACCCTGTGTCTCGGGTCCAGCTGCGGATCGCCCTTGTGTTACTCACATCCATCTGAAAAGTAAATGAAGTTTCTTTGGGCCCCAGTGCAATGTGGCTTTGTGTGCTGCTGTCCCCTGCTAGCCCACCTAGCTCAGGGGAGGCCACTGAATCATTGAGTACAAATGTTTTAGACATNGGTCCATGGATGACAATGTGTTCAGAGGGTCCCGTCTCTGTAGGGCCTATCTGAATGTGCCTAAAGGACCTGCTGATGCCTGCTGTCACCTCTGCTCCTGTGTCCNCCACACTGTCCGGAANGGANTNNGAAATGACCCTCTGGAATGTGTTCTCTTTGTTCCTCAGGATTTCTCNACCTGAGGTGAAACTGTGANTGGCCTGGGTCATACCTGCTGAGCCCTCCACAAGGACCGTGCCTTCTGAGCCCCTAAATTCCAGGGTCTGTGGAGCTATCAGCTTGGAGGTTTGGTGCCTCTGAGGCCCAATGTCAATGTGCTGGATGGATGTACTCCTCTCTAGAGAAACTCTGCTGTGCTCAGAATCCTCTTCTGCTCCCCACTCCACTCTNTCTGGGATGGGAGCTATGAACTGGATTTCCTCCCTGAACCCTTCTTTGGGGCCTAACTGGAGATGCCTAACAAAAGTCTGGGTACCCACTGACTCTTCCGTTGCAAAGTTACTACCAGCCTGGGCTGCCCCAGAAACGGGACCCAGAAAACGAATTTCCTTTTCAGCATGAAATTGCTCAGAGCCAGGTACTCTGTGGTTCCTGGATATGTCTGCATCTACAGACAGTGCTGCTGGGTCAGGCTCTTCTGTGTCTCCTGCTTCCTGCCAGGTAGGCACAGAGCCTCGGAGGGTGACTTCTGTGGACACGTGACTCTGATGGGGACCCAGTGTAATGTGCCTCACAGAGCTGCTGGTTCCCTCAGAGCTGACTGCCTCACTGAAGTCCCCACTTACCTCCACCACCTGTGCGGTGGGTCCTCCATAGGATACCTGCTCAGTTCTCCACATTTCAGTGGGGCCTAGTTTAACATGCCTGACAGACTGGCTTACATCCTCCAGCACGTGAGACTGTGGGACTTGAGACGTTGGGCTGGTGACTTCCACGGTGGCTGACACTGGGCCCTGGGTAACATGCTGATCTAAACTGGGAGAGGTCCAGCCAGCATCATCCCTCTCAACAGATGNGCTATACAGTTCCCTGGTGGCCCAGCGCTTGAAGAGACCGCCCCCAGCAGGCACCTCCTCTCCATCTTCCCTGTCTGGGCTTCTAGGCATTGGGCTGGAGCGCTTGGTCAAGCTCTCTCTTACCACAGACTCCACAGCCCTCTCTATTTCCCCAGCTTCATCCCTGCTCAACTCCTCCAAGTCTAACTGATCAGCATCCACCGTCTGTGAGAGGCTGACTTCAGCCATCAAGGTTACAGAACCAGCAGCAGAGCTCTCCATCTTCTTGACATCCACTGAGACACTCCCTGGTTCTCCTTGATCCTGTCTGGTCAGGGCAGACAGCTCCTCTTTCATGCGCTCCGGCAAGGTTTCCTCCAGCTGCCCGATGACCTCTACCAGCTGGTGCCGGGGCTCATTGGAGAAGACACCCTTGATGGAGGTGTGGAATTCATGTGGTATTTTGATTTCCTTCTCAATGATTGTGGGTTCTGCATGCAACTCACCACTAGCTTCTTCCTTCAAGTGAGCAGAACCAACGACACCCCCCAGGGAAGGTGCTGGAATCTCCAGGACCTTCACATGCTTCTCTTCTCCTGAGTCATCTCTTGTTTTCCTTCTCCAAGTCCCCTGCACAATTTCATCTTGCCACGAGTACCGGATGGTGGACTCTTCCTCTATGTGGATTTGCCCATACACTGAACCATCATCTTCTCTGTCATGCCCCCCGGGGTACTCATCGGGGGTAGACACAAAGTAACTCTGCTCTCCCTCTGAGTCGCCTGCCTCCATCACTTCTTCCACATGAGGGATGCTCCCCTGGGGCTGCTTGGTCCTTTGATGTTGATGCATTGAGAATTGCACGTGGGTCTCTCCATCACCATCCTCTTCCTCAACAAACCCCTTGGGGCTGGGAGACACATCATCGGCTTCTTCCACGTGGAAGGGGGTAGAAAACTCTGTTTTCCCACCACTGGTGTAGCTCATGGGCTCTTCCACAATCTCCACATTTACGACTTTGGCTCTCCCCTCCCTTCCTTTCAGGCCAACATCGATCATCTCTCCTATCATCTTCTCAGCTGACTTTCCCTTCAGTCCCACTTCCTTGACATCCTTGCTTAAAAGGTATTCCAGGCCAGCCTCATCAGAAACATCAACATCTTCTGTCAGCTTAGACTCCACAACAATTTCTGTCTTGGTTTTCCTATTGCCCGGGAGTTCTTGCCTGTCCACGTAAGTGACCTTTGTGTCTGGGAAAGAACTGGTATTCTCTTCAGCATCCGGAGACTGCGTGAACTGCTTAAGGATGGTGGTGACAATGTTTTCTGCTATGGTCTCCGTCATAGAATCACTTGGCAGGGAGCTGGCAGTGTCCTGGGTGTCCAACCGGAACTTGGTCTCTTTGGTTTCTGCCCCTCTTCCCTTACTCTCGCCAGTGTCCTTCCTTCCGGGTGACTGCAAGCCTTTTGTGGACACTTCCAGTCTGCTGCCCTGGGATACTTCTAGACTGATGGGTACTTCCCTTTCCTTCACACTTCCCTCCTTCAGTGATTTCTTCTCTTTGAGCTCATCCCTCCTCTGCTGGCTTTCTCTCGTTCTTGCGTCTCTATCTAACTTGGTCAGTTCTTCCCATCTCAGATTTCTTTCTTCTGAACCCTTCTCTTTAGAATCAAACATTTTCTCTTCTGGCTTTAATTTGATGACCCCTGATCTGTCCCTTTCTTGTTCCCTAGCAGCTTTCACTTCTAGTTTCTTTCCCAAAATGACAGTTTTCTCATTTGACTGAGCGCTGTTCACAGCACCTGCCGCCACGTCGTCCCGGTGATCTTTGTGTGACTCTCTGGAAATAATGGACTCTGTGGCCAGCCGTATGTGGGTATCCCTGGTGCCTTCAACTTTGGATCTATCAGGGAATGTTTTCACTTGAGTATCAGTGTTTCTTAGATGGCCATGGGTTGGAGCCACAGGTCTGAGACTAGCTTGACTGCTGACATTTTTCTCAAGGGATTTTTGCTGCAAGGTTGTAGCTGAGGAAGAATACCCGGAGGTCAGGAACTCCCTTCTGGCAGTACTCCCAACAGCTGTGGTTGTCTGTGAGTCAAGGTGCCCTGGCCTGTTAGAATACAGAGCTGAGCTGTGATTTACAGCTGCCCAAGGTGTTTTTTGCCTTGGGAATAGATTTTTCTCATTTTTCCTCTGCAATACTGAGTCGGTATAACGATAGGATATGCTTCTGGACTCTGTGGAAATGGAACAAACAGTTCATTTAGATGACAGGCATCATTTTTTTTCATCATAAAAGCAGTGCTATAGGTCATATCCCATGTTAGTATAAAATATACTGTTATTACAGGAAGGACCTTTTCAAGACAATACTTTATTCTCTACATTATCTTTGGGTTGTTTTAGAACTCTTGTCACAATAAAATATGGCCCTACAAATACCTTCACCTAATGCTCGTCTCCAGCCACTGATCTTAGAATATCACCCCAGCTTAAGAGAACTGTCAAAGTAAAGTGTGCCGAGTGTGCCAGAGAGGTCAGAGGCACTGGGTTTTCTGGTTAAATTTTCACGATATTATGGTATTTCAGAGTCATTAATTTCTACTTTGTTGAGGTAAGTTTACTGGTTTCAGCAGAGAAAAGCTCTATCATTACAAAGTGTAGATTCCTGGATGTCAAACATCACGCCCCTCCACCTCAGGTGCTCTTGTTCTATCGGTTCCTGTGCTGAGCCGCAGGTATTGAAGACGTTAGATTTCTAAGCTGCCCTATATGTTTATACTTGACAAGATATAGTTTCTGACAAGCAGTCTAGTTGTCAGAGGTCCCCTTGTCCTACTGAATCCTCCTAGAGTCAGCCTTAGAGCTTCCAGTTTTACTCAGGATCATCCTCAGACAGTGCAACCCCTCAGGTGCACAGACTCCGCCAGGGTAACCTGCTCTTCGGAGTGGCAACTGAGTTAGAACAAGACCAAAGCACCATTCACTCCGAGAGCATCTCTTAGTGTCTAACGCACGCCTATTGGCTGGGCACCTATCTACCCCTCCCTCATGGCAATGGAGCCTAGAGGCCTACAGGTTCCCAAGATACAGGGAAAGAGACCAGGTTGGAACATTGTTTACAAAGATTTCTTTTTTCAGGTTGATGTACTGATCCTAATCTAGAAACCCCAGAGACAAACCCCCAAGGTCAATAAGAGATACAGAAGCTCACAGGCTAGTTTTAGGTCTCTTATGTCATAGGAAGAAGGCAACATTGTCTCAGGGCACATTGTAAAAGGCAACTAAGTGCACTAATGAGTACTGATCAATTTACTAGGCAATCGTCTGCAGGTTTATTCCATAAATAGTTAATGAGTAGCTATACTATGCAGGAAACAGAACTACTTATAAGCATAAAGGCTGACTCACAAATAGTCACCTTTATTCCACAGCATCTTTCTTTGGTATAAGACCTAAGCATTAGGAAAATTTAGTTTACAAATGTGAAGTACACATTTTTGTTCAAGCAGCTTAAAGAACAATGGATGAGTAAATCACCAGAATTGAGTAAATTACCAGAAATGCCTACCTGCCTTCTCCCTGACTCTAAAGTCATGCATGACCAGTCAAACATCAGCAAGTCCCATACTCAGAAGGNTAGTCCTCCCAGGAGTTTGGCCCTGGGTACCTTATTTATCTCTTCTAACTTCAGGTTATGTGTTAGACTTCCAGGTATACATAGCCATGAGTTAAAATTTTAGTAAACCTTGAAATCTGGTGGGCAAACAGCTCTTATTTTCTAGATGTTGGGTGCTAACTGATATCAGGTAGGCCAGTCATTGGCCACTTGCAGGGATCTCTCCATTTTTTTTTCAGACTTACTCTCAAAATGATGACACAGGCTTGCTGGCTGCTACCTGAGGACAAATCCCTTCTAGTCATAGACGATTAGAACCAAAGTTCTGGACCCAGGGACCTGCCAAAGCTGAAAGTGGCTACCAGGAGCAATGAGGACATAAACTATACTGAGAAAGGGACTTGTAGGTGATGAGTTCCAAAGGTGCCCAACCTATGGGCTCTATGCCCACACACTTGGTTAACTGAAGGTCAGAACTATTTCAAGGGCTGGAAAGATGGCTCAGAGGTTAAGAGCACTGGCTGTTCTTCCAGAGGTCCCGAGTTCAATTCCCAGCATCCACATGGTGGCTCACAACGATCTGTAATGAGATCTGGTGGCCTCTTCTGGCCTGCAGACAGAAGACTGTATACATAATAAATAAATATATAAAACATGTAGACTGTTCTCTTGTCATTCTCCCCTAAGTAATACAGTGGGACAGCAATTGGCGTGGCACACACATTGTACTACATACTGTAAGTCATCTGGAGAGGACTTGAGTCTGTAGGAGGATGTGCAAATCCTATAACATTTTAGACCAGGAACTTGAGCATCTGCGGCTCGCTTATGAATAGATGTCCTGGCAAGTCTCCCCCAGACACCCAGGAAGACTTTATGCTGAGCATCCTATACATCTTTTACCTGCCATTGCTTAGCCAGATTCTCTTTTAATAGTCAGTGGGCTTAAATATTAAATTTAAAAGTTATCTTATAGATTTTAAGGTCTTTCAAGTGAGCATATTGGGCTCTCTTGTGTCTGTCTACTACTGTAAGAAAGAGAGTCCTGGTCTGAAGGTTTGGGTCCAAATAAGACAGGACACTTTCCGGACTTGCCACTCCAGCCTAAAGTTGCAGGGTAGTGTGTCATTGTCCTGGTAGGTTACAGTTTCCAGAGTGCTGGCTGCATGCTGTCTAAAATAATAATTGTGTGTGTTAGATGCAGCCATAACTGTTTGGTCTGGAAAAAGAAAATATGCCCCTTCTAAGGATATAATGAACAAGTGCACATCCTTACCACCCTTCAGAAGGCCTGCACTAGGTGCTTCTCCTCAGCTAGGAAGTACCTCAAAATACTGTCTACACAAGCAGATAAGTTCAGTGAGTACTATCAAGGTCATTCTGATTCACATTGTAATTTCAATTATGTCCCTTTCAACTAAAATCTACATGGTACTTAAAAGTATGATGAACTATTTGTTATCTGGGAAGCAAATAGTGTGTTTGCCTTAACCCTCTCCTTCCAGATAAGGTGAGCCCTCCTCCCTCTGTGGAGTGGGCAGCTCAGATAGGAAGCATTTTAACACTACAAATACCGTCTCTAATATTTACCTTGTGGCACGTCTTCAATGTTCTTAACTCGGATCAGTATCTCTGGATTGCTTTCTCCTTCCAACAAGGCCCTGTGAAAGTTATTTTTAAAAATAGTTTGTTATGGGGGTCAGAATCATGATGGGGAAAAACACAGAGGCAGCTGACCCAAGCTAATGGGAGCTCATAGACTCTGGACTGACAGCTGGGGAACCTGCATGGGACCCAAGTAGGCCCTCTGAATGTGGGTGAAAGTTGCGTGGCTTGATGTGTTTGTGGGTCCCCTGACAATGGGACCAGGACTTATCCCGGGTACATGAACTGGCTTTTTAGAGCCTATTCCCTATGGTGCCATGCCTTACTCAGACTGGATGTAGGGGGGAGGGGCTAGATCCTGCCCCAACTTGATATGCCAGCCTGTGTTGACTACCCAAGGGAGGCCTTACCCTCTATGACAAGAGGATGGGGGTGGGATGGGGGTTGGAGGGGGGCAGTGGGAGAAGGGGAGGGAGGGGGAGCAGGGTATGTAAAAGGTATGTAAAATGGTATGTAAAAGGAAAGAAAAAATTTTTTAAATAAAAAATTTTAAAAAATAGTTTATTATAGAATGAAAGAGAGAAAAAATGGTTTTCATTAAATACATTGGGTAACATCACAGGGCCTTGCATTTTAAAACCTGTGCCTGGAGATGTAGCTTGGGTAAGGGCTGACCAGGATGGTACACTGCTCTGCTGACNTCATCCCTCTGAGTGGTTATTTTATAAGTGGCTGTGAGACCATGGATGGAAGAGATTCATCCACACTGCTGGGCAAGGCAGGACCGGAGAGATTTCTATCTATAGACACTATTTGTAATTATGAGGCTGGATGGAAGCTGGCATTTCTTTCTTTCTCTTTTATAATACTGAGGATCAAACCTAGGGCCACACATATGCTAGGCAAGTACTTTGCCACAGAGCTGCATCTGCAGAGCTATGTGGACATCTCAGAGATGAAGGCGAGCATGCACCCCATGGGCATCCCACTTCACTTAGAGTGCCATCCTTCGCCTCCTTTAACAGGACACAGTGGAAAATACCCGGCTAGGTTAAGCTCCAAATTTCTAAGATTACAGTCTTCATTACGTTGTCATTTGCATNGGCCTCCTCAGAGAGGCGCTGAGGAGGGTATGGGCCCAAATAGAGCAGCGTGCTGGGAGTGAGGGTTATTCATGGAGTGCCAATCAGCTGGTCACTTCCAGAGACCTACAGGACCGCTAGAAGCTGCGGATGCAACAGTTGTGTGGTTGCTAGAGCAACGTGTGACATCACTAACCCCAGCTCCCAGAGATACAGTGCACATGGCAAAGGCTGATGAGAACCACGCCACATGGAAACACTGATGTTAGGACCTAGGGCCAGCAGGGAAACAGAGCAGGGAGCCCAGATCCCAGCTGGGCATGGTAGCTTGAGGGAACTACACCAAGGTTCATGTCTATTAAGTTAAATGTGGGATCCCCACAGTGCCAATGAGAACCTTCTGGCAGCCAGAAGAAAACAATCACAGGGGATTTGCCTGAGGTACACACTGGTGGGTTGACACAGAGGCAGCCACTGAAGCACACATGCCAAGAACACCAAGGCCAGAGCTGAAGCCCTTCCACTCAGGATGAAGGCCAGGAAACAGGACACCAATTCATTAATCCCCCACCCTCATGACCAAGCAGTTTAGCTTCCAGGAACACAAACAGCTTCCATCATCAAAAAAAAACAAAAAACAAAAACAAAAAAAACCCAAAAAACTCTGAGGTCTGTATAACAAGAGGAATGTTTAGGGGCCAAGTCAGATTTTNTGGGTCTATATCATGGGGTTATTGCAGCAGAGAGGCACTCCACAGTTGAGGGCCATAGCAGCGCCTGGAGACAAGGCCAAGTTTAGACCGCACAAGCTTCACAGGCCGCAGGGCCAGACGTAGATCCGGGCTGCCAGACTCAGGACAGAAGGAGCCTTTGGGAGTTCAGGTCAGGAGAAAATATTGCTGATGGGCCCAGGGGACCAGTGATTGGGAAAAACTATGCCTTCCCCCACCCCTCAAAGGATCATGGTTCTGTCTCTCCTCNAGGGGAAAACCAAAGCTTTATCCAGCTTTACTGAAGACAGGGCCAGCACAGAACACAACACTTTCGCCNCCCATATCCACTTACTCATGTAGCTCTGATGCCCCAGAGCACTGGGCCTTGGCCAGCTCCCTCTCTGAGGAAAACAGGCCAGAGTGAAGACAGCATCTTCAAGGGCCCACAGAACACCCAAAGACAGAACTTGAACTCGGACCCTCACCTTCCAGTTGCTAGGCTTCCCTATGCTAGAACATATAAATTATGCCCTCTACTGTACAGACCCTCTATACCACANTGATAACAGCAAATTCAACCTCTCGGTAATTTCATCCCNATTTCCCCCNTTTGTGCTTTCCTTTCTGAATCCCTCATCTGTGCCCCAGTCGCTGAACGAATCCTAAAAGGCAGGGGCACAGATCACCTTGTAAGCACCCAGTACAGAGCTTGAGAGGGACAGCTGGCCCCTGGGTTCACAATTCTCCCCACTAGAGCACTTGCACCTCAATGACCGTGCTGGACCCTGACCTGTCAACACAGCTCCCGGGACTAATATNGCAGAGTCAGAGACTATACTGGTCGGGAGATTTCCTGAGACCCCTTCAAAGAGCAGCTGAAGGGACAGGCTTGTAGAACTTTAAGAAACGTGTAGAGTGCTCCCTGAGGCTCCCATCAAACCTGGTTATTTTAAGAGCAGGGTAGGAAAGCTGCCTCCAGGCCACTGAGACTGCGAGAATGCCAACCCCCTGAGTCACTGGCTATTAGAGAGCACTTCACACAGCTCCACAGGCTGGTGGCCTCTCCAATAGGGAAATAGGCAAATAAGCAGGAGACCAGTCCCTGACCTCATTAGGAGCCCTGCACAACTCCATGATGTGAAAGTGAGCTGTAATGTGGCCTCTGGCCCTGCTCCAGGCCCTAATGGGCCACCCAGCATCCCAACCAGCCCGTTATGGGGCTGCCTGTCTGGGATGGATGGTCTGAATGGAATTTCACAGCATAATTGCTACTGCTCAGCATTGTGGGCACAAAGCTGATGAGCAGTATATCTCCCATAACTGAGGATAAGATGAGGGAGAAGGACGGAAGGGGACACTTCCAGGAGCGACACCCATCAGGAGCCTGCTGTGGTCCTGTGGATCTGTGCCCGGTTCACGTGGTGCTTCCAAGCAGGTGTGGAATGGGGGGAGAAGACAGCAGAGTCACAGACCCTCAGAGCTGCCCCCTTCAGCCTGCTCACTGTGCATNGCAGAGCTCCATGGACTGGAGTGCTGGGATTAAAAGCCTGTGTGCCACCACCACAGGGCTCAATTATTTATTTATTCTTAAACTACAAACTTTTGTTNATTCCAAATATTTTACCTAGTAGACAAATCTCAGCGTGAAACACAGATTTCTATATCTCCCCCCAAAACTAGGATATAACTTTAAAAATAAATAAAATCTACTTCACTGAAACCTTGTGAAAGGTCTAAGAAATGTAGTCTTTAAATACATGTGAGAAGATACAGGTGGCCTGAGAAACAATGGACCAACCAGAGATGCCATTACCACGAGGCTATAAACACTAGGAGCCATCTGCATTGCTTCATTAGCAGGCTGGAGACCACACCCTACCATCTTTGTTAAAATACTGTTATCTCATCCGCTGTGAACAAAAAGTGGAAGCAGGGAGCTTTGTGCCACCATTGTTTATTTGCCTGGGGTTTTGTTTGTTCAGTGTGGGAAGGCAGTACACACTTGTGCACAGGTATGAGCCTGCACCGAAGCCAGACTCTGCACTATTCCCTTGAGTCGGGGTCCCTCACTGAACCTCTGAGCTGGTAGTCAGTNAGTTCCAATGACCCTCCTGTCTCTGCCCCCCACAGCAATGGGGTCCCAGCTCAGCTTCTGGGGATAAGAACTCATGTCCTGAGGGCTGGAGAGATAGCTCGTCCGTTAAGAGCACTGACTGCTCTTCTAGAGGACTGGGGTTCAATTCCCAGCACCCACATGGAGGCTCACCACTGTCTGTAACTTCAGTTCTAGGGACCTGATATCCTCACACAGACATACACGTAGGCAAAACACCAACGCACATGAAATAAAAATAAACTACTTAGAAAAAAGAAGAGAACTCACATCCTCAAGTTTGCACAGCAAGTGCGCTCACCCACTGAGCCATCTCCCCCACCCAGATGTGACTGTTCTAACTTAACCTTCTCTAAATGGTTTATTGTATTTATTTACTGGACGTGGATATGCTCACACATGTGCCGCATTACGTGTGGGNTCACACAACCTGTGTGAGTTGGTTCTCTCCTTTTACCNTATGGGTTCCAGGGAATCAAACACAGACTTGGCAGCAAGCACCTTTACCTGCTGAGACCTCACCAGCCCTAACTTTAAGACCTGGGCAGTCCATTTCCATATTCTGTAACTATAGCTCAGAAGATAGAACCTCAGGACTTCCTGTGTTACCTTCCTGTTTCCTTGGATTGTGTTCATTGTGAGAGAAGTAGTTTGCAGGTGGAAAGGTTTCCTTGTGGCTCAGTTTCATACATTTCTACTTGCCCTATTTCTGTGCAACTGCCTTGAGGCTGAAACTACATGGTGAGGCGAAGCAAGAGAAAGAGCAGAGNGGTGACCAGGGACAACAGCAACCTCTTTCCAGGTTTCACCTCCTGGTATGTACAGCTTCTTCCAATCCTGCTGTCCACTGTGAGCCACTGGTGGGGTCAGAGCCCTCAGGATCCAACCACTTCCAAAAGCCTGTCAGTGGGCAGGCAACCAAACCTTCAATTAACACATGAGCCTTCTGGGGCATGCTTCATTTCCACACCACCACCCAGGGGAGCTAGAGAACCTCCAGAAGTCTTTCACTCTGTGTGTGCCTTAGTTTCTTTTCTATTGCTGTGCAGACACCATAGCCAAGGCACCTTATAGAAGAAAGTGTTATTGCGGGCTGGCTTACAGTTTCAGAGGATGAGTTCATGACCATCATGGTGGGGAGCATGGCAGTAGGCAGGCAGACATGGTGCAAGGTGACTGAGAGCCACATTTGGAGACACCTATCACCAGGCAGAGAGAGAACTCACTGGGAATGGTGTGGGCTTTTGTAACCTCAAAGTCCACCCCCAGTGACACACCTCCTCCAACAAGNCCACACCTCCTAATCCTTCCTAAACAGTTCCACCCACTGAGGACCAAGTGTTCAAACATATGAGACTATGGAGGCCGTTCTCATTCAAACCANCACATGTCCAGAACTTAGAAAGCAAAGTCTCATTTGACTTCTGACCAAGGCTACATGGACAGTCTTTCAGACCAGAAGCCCAANCTCAGCCTCCTCCCCATGACAGGCTNCAAGCCTCTTTTCCNCACTGTCCTTTCTAGCAGCTCACGGATGGTGACAGGTATGCTACTATTTTATGAAGAAGCTACTTATTTTACAATTGCACTTTCCATTTGTTCTCCATCCATATCAGCTAGACCAGACCCTGATGNGTGTAGAATGCTCTTCTCCAAGCAAAGCANTGGCCATCTTCATCATATCAGCTGTGCCTACTTGCAAGAGTCCATCAGGTTCAGGCTAGTCAACTGTTGACATCCCCTCACAGGAGTGGGGCTGGGAAATCATTGGACCTTCGCCTCAGATTCCAGGAGTTCATCCCAACCATTTGNATGCAGTTCTGTCTGCCATAACTGCATNTGGTCCTGTGGGAGTTTGGGGATGGTCTAGGGTACAGAGCCTGGGGGATGTTAACTGGAGAAAGGCTCGATCTGCCATTATGGAGCTGCCATCAGTCTGGGTTGAAGACTGTAGAGCAGATGCTTTGAGGCCACCCGTGCCCTTCNCATGAGACCATTGGTTCCTAGAGTAGAACTGTACTTTGAGAGTTGTCATTGGGACCTAATGAGGGGATAGGCATTGCTTATATCTCCTCCATGGAACGAGTTCTTGAAATACTGTGACATCAGTTAGGATGCTGCAGGTTTTGTAGATTGCTATTCTCGNATTGTAAGCCAGTCCTTCATAAACATCCGCCTCTGATGAGGGCTCTGTGCTGGCTGCTCCANCCTGTGACCCTGGGGCTGNACAGCATGCTGCCCTCGGTGTGTGTCCAGGACCACCNGCCAGCTCCCGAGGGCTGACTCTCCACACCAGCCAGGACCCTGATGTTCTTCTGCCACTTGTTTCAGGACTTCATCACTGACATTCAGTGACTAGAAGAAATCCCCCATACCACCCCAGACATCCGGAACCTCTGTGCCCAGACTGCCGATATCCCATCTGCCTAAAGTTGCCTGTCCTGCTCATGGTTCNANNCTGGGACAGCCCCCGGCCTGCTACAGAAAGCNCTATGTCAGGCTCCATGCATTTGAGGTNCAGCATCCAGCTTCCTTTCCAGAGCTTTGCTCACTCATCTCCACTGTTTTGAAAACATGNTTGCCCACTTGGAGTGCCTTCCTGGTCCCTTTCTGCCGGTCTGCTTCTTAGCCCCACATACACACCTGCAGGACTCGGCTCAATGCNCACACCCTTTGAAAGCCTCTCCCTCCCTTCTCCAAACCACATTTACCAGCACTTGTGGACTGGCAGCAAACCATCTCCAGCATGTCCTCCAAATATTGCATTTTATCATTCAACTCACTGTGTCCCTCACCTCAAACTTCTATGTCCCATCCCCCAAAATGTCTTTTCAAATGTCCCTATGCTTCCAGACCCTGACCAGTTTCATTTCCCTCTAAATCCTTTGTATACACACACACACACACACACACACACACACACACACACACACACACACGTGTGTGTGTGTGTGTGCACACATGACTATCTTGGATATTGTTAGAAGGCCACTTAGATCTAGCAGCTTGGGGCTGGGGCTTGAGATTCTACATTTCCGATGTTCCGTGCTGTAGCAGCTGCTGGGTGCATACCCCAAGGAGTCCTGGGCCAGAGGCTCTCCATGCTGGTGGCACTTGACCATCACCCAGAGGGAGGCTGAAACCTCCACAACTGGTCCCACCCTGCACCAAGCCAATTGGAATTGTAAGGGCTAAAGTTAACCTGTAAGGCCCACTTGCCCAAGGACAGGTAATTTCCTGGAATGCTGGGGGCTGTAGTTCATGTAAGATAACAAGTCACATGTCTTCACTTCACTTCGGATGATCCTGGATTTGGTTTGTCTCCTCACCATTTTCACATTCAACAGAGTCTCTGGAGTTAGGGCCCAGGGGGCAATGCCTTTCCAGGAGCTCTGGAGGATTTTCTGTTCTGCCTCTCAGCATCCTTCCTCTCACAACTCGGCTTGTGGGAAAATTTGGTGATGACAGAGCAGGGTGATAAGTACTCCCAGCCCCACACTGCTATGGTCAGCCCTGGAGGCAGAAGTGAACACAGCCTCTGTCTGCCTGCGAGCCTTGTTTCTTCTCTGTTATCCACAGCCCAAGCATGGGTCTTACAGCCACTGCCAACAGCCGCCTGCACTGCAGGAGGCCAAGGCCATGCTGGCTGGCTTCCAGTGCCTGAGGTCTCATTCCTTGGCAGCAATGCAGGCCAAGGAGATTTGATAAAAATCTCCAGCCTTGGACCCTTCTAAGTTTGCCTGGTTTTCCATCCTAGCTCACGTTTACTTAAAATAAAAAGATATATAGTCATTTATAAATAAGCCAGCACTGGGGAGCTATAAACATGCGGTCCTAGTTTATAACTACTTACGTTTCCCCTTCACTGTGAAGGTTCCGGGAAGGGCAAGCTATCTGGGTTAGAAAGCAATCAAGGCCCTGGAGAGCTAACCTTGGTCAGCAGATAAACTGCAGTAAAATGTGCCCAAAGAGGCACATTTAAAGAGGCACAGCCCCTCCCCTTTCCTGTGACCCTGCTCAGTCAGAGGAACCACAGGACCGGGACAATCAGGGAGCAGTGGGGAGCAATGACCATCACAGGGCAAATCACACGAGGCCCAGATGGGGGCGATTCTTGCCTCTGTGTCAGCTACTGTCACCCCTCTGCCCCATGGGGCCGAATGTTCCATGCCATTGCTTTCAGAAAATACAGGCGTCGACTTTCAAACTTGGCAGATCGGTTTGTAAAGCTCACAGGGCACAACCAAAGGGCCTCGGTCACCAGATGGCAAGGGGACTAACGCACAGGAATCACCACACCTGTGCTCACACACAGCTCACTGAGAAAGAATTGAATGGAGGGTGATAANAATTTGCTTCAATATACTCCTTATGGATAAAGAAAAAAATTTTCCAGTCTTTTGATTTACATNAAGAAATGAGTTGTGTTAACAGTTTGTGTGTTTTCAACGTCTANGTGTGTCTACTAGACTAAACCTAAGTGCACGAGGTGGGAACTAGAACCATATTAACCACCAAAGCCAGCCTGGGCAGGGCAAGGCAGCCTAGGCTTCTGATTTCCCCTGGGCAAACGTGAACAGCAGGAAGGGGTCCAGTGAAACTCATCACTCATTCCTTGAAAGGGCTGAAGGCTTTTAAGTGCCTAAGAGATGGCCACATTTACCCGTAATGAGGTTAGGAGCATGGNAGCAACAGGCAGAAGCAATCAACTGTGTCCCTGCAGATGGTCAGACTGCTGACTGGAGCAGAAACAGCTTATAATCAATGTGCTTGGAAATGTGAGACCGGGAGCGTTGTGAGTACTGTAGCTAAAGACAGGCTCTGCATGCTTGGGCGAGCCGCCTGCCTGTGCACACTTGCTTTTTGGCGACCAAGAACCAGAGGCATGGCAAGTGAGGAAGAAAAAGGCTCAAAACCCCAAAGAAGCAACACATAAAACAGTTTCCTTATATGAACTAATATGAAAAGGAATGGGAAAGTTTGACCATCTCTGTAGGGAAGAGCCCCCGCCCCATCAGGTGATCGCTAAGGTGGACACAGGAGTCCGATTTGGGGGCTGCCTGGCATGTGCCATAGAACAGTGCCTAGTTCGAGCTTCCTCCCCCAAGGGCCAGCCCCAGTCCACACACCTCCTAAGAGGCTGCCCCCTCCCAACTCTGGAGCACTTCATTCCCCTGGCTATCGAAGCTCACAAAACCAGAGATCTGGCTCNGGAGCATGAGGCTAGGAGGTCATCAGCCTAGAGCTGTCACAGGATGGAAAGAGCCCACAGGGACAGATCTCAGCCAGCCATCTGGACCAACTATGCCTAGAACTCAGGNCACTTTGGGTTGTATGAGTAACACAATCCTTCTTTGACTCCAACTTGTCTGAGAAGGGTGTCTATCACTCACACTTGAAAAATGGACCTCATTAATGTTCTCTTTCTCCCCAGTACCCCTTACCAGCGGAGCTCAGAACTCCTGTGCAGCATGTGTGAACACCCAACCAGCTTAGTTTTGCAATTGTTAATTTCATNAGGTTTCTAAGAATGCCCAGGGAGAACCTAGGGGAGGAATAATAACAAGATGCCCTGCCTCTCTCTCTGAGCCCTGGGTCCAAGTGTCCTTTGCATAGTGGGAAGCAAGGCATAGCCCCAGGACCAACCCTCAAATTCAGCTGAGGCTTCTCCAAGAGCAGACATGCCTTCAAAGGAGACTTTGCCTCTTAGCAACCTTCTAGGGCCCAAGATTCCCAATAGATTACTTCTTCTCCATTAATGGAAATTAGGGCCAAGCAAAAACTAGTTTTCCATTCAGGAAAGGCATCATGGCCAACCCAAGGCTCTGGGGTGAACTAAAAGCATACACCAGGCAGACAGTATTGTTTTTCAATGGGCATAAAGCAACCCAACCTGCTTTGATATTCTGGTAGCACAAATCAGATGNNGCAGAGGCACTTCAGGGAGTAATGAGCTGGGNCTGGCTCTTACCTGCTCTGTCCCTAGCCAGAGTCCTCTTCTTATCNACTCCAGGTTTAACTCTGTCCTCTGCNAGGGGTGACACCCACTGTTGCAATATTTCACTGACAACTGTGCCCTCTTCACTGGCCAGGGCAGTGTCCAAAATGCCATCATACATGTAACTGATTTTATGATTGCAACTGTGGATGAAGTGGGTATCATGCCCCTTTTACAGGGTTTAGTGGGAAAAGCACAGGTCTACAACCAGACCTGGCTGGTTCTGTCTCTACCACCAACAGCCCTGAGCTGCAAACATCTCTCTCACACCTGTAAGAGCAATGCATGGCATCCACTTAGAGACTGGGAGCAGAAGTCACTCAGCACTGTGCCTGACCAGCAGGACAGATCCNTGACCACTGGGCTACTGTCACCATCCTTACTAATGAACACTGGTCTCCACACACTTTCCACCTTAGGTTGCTGAGGTCTGGCTCCCTCTGTGACAGTCCTCATTGTATATGAAAGCTGCCAGAAGGAAGGGCACCACCTCAACCAATCATCAGTGTCCACGCAGAGGCAGGGAGGGGTCCAACCAGGAGAAGGAGCCAATGTGCTAAGGACTAACTGCCTTCTATGCCCTGCTCTGCATACACCCTCTAAACACGCCATGACCTTTATGTCTGGGTTGGTTGTGTTACAGTTGACATCTTGGTGAAGAAAAACTGTTCTGGAGTTCCATGCTACTCTCAGAGCACAGATGCTGGTTTTCAAGACCAAACCTGAGACTCCCAGAAAGTCAGTTCCTTGAAGCAACAGTGCCAATGGGTCAGGACCCCTAGCATCCAAACCTTGAACCTCCACCTGCTACCTCTAACTTCTCTGAGCTTAGCTTGCTCTTCTGTAAGCCTAGTACCTAACTCCCAAGCTCAAAGTAGATATGGGTCACATTCTTAAACTCTGTCCAGGATACAGAAACACAGGGGATCTCAAGCAAGCCCATCTTCTCCCTTCTCCACTCTGTGGTCCTCACTTAGCCATGCCAAAGGGCTGTTCTCTCCTGGTCGCAAAGTCACAGGGATTCCTCAAAGGCCACAGGGACCTTGCATCACTGGCTTCATCGAGACAGACTCAGCACAGTCTCACCTGTAGGTGGCCACCTCCAAGCTGAGGCCAGTCTTCACCTGCACAAGCTCCTGGTACTCCCGAAGCCTGTCGGCCATGGCCAAAGTGAGGGCTTCCTTCTCGTCCTCCAGGCTGTCAATCACTCTCTGAAGAGAACAAAGAACTTTTAGATCCATACCCTAGAGCTTCATAGAGCAAACTAAAGAAACCAACAGTGCAGGGCATAAAAAGGGATGTAACCTGTATACAAATAGTTTCATATAATGAATCTCTTGTGGATGGAAGTTTCTCTCTTTATTGCATATGGAGGTGCTTAGGATAGGTGCTTTTATGTTTGGACTTCCTGACAAAATGAAGGCTTAGTTTAGTAAAATCATTTCCGCTTCAGACATCAGGCCACGTAGGAGACCCAAATACATCCAACCAAGCAAGTAAGGCACTACTTAAAAATTAGCCACAACTAGAAATCTTTTTATAACTTAAAACAGAAATCACTNTCATGTGAACTAAAATGTCTCCCAAAGTCATCCCTGTCCCAATAACAGCAGATAGGTGGATAGAAATATCTTTATNTTACCTAGAAATGATACTTTAAAATAATCTGAGGAGATATACATTCTGGGCGTAAATGAACCAAATCAGACCCATACATAAATCTTCCTTTTGGAATGGAGTTGATAAGTTGATAGACTCCCACCTGGTTAATTTCCTTCTATGGATATGCCTTTTCCTAAGCTGGGAGACAGTGGCATCCCTGAAATTAGGCCCCTGGCTAGAGACCAGCACAGACCAGTCACATAGTACACACCAGGTAAACTGAATTAAAGATTAAACAATCAAGACAATATTACCCTCTTCAAAAAGTCCATTTCAAGACAATACTATCTTCTAATTAATGTACACTTTATAATTTTGTGTTTTCTTCTTCACTGTTGACCAGTCACTCTGGGAAATAATTAACCAAGCAAATATTTAAACACTAAGGTAAGTATTCTTGTAACTTCTGTAATGGAAAGTAGCATTATGTGTGAATGTAATTAACCAAACTTGGGCACATATATCAACACAACCTTTGTAGAATTCTAAACTATGTGAGTGTTGGAAAAGGGGATATGTTTTCAATATTGCTAGAGATCCTCACCCAAAAGTCAGCAGAGGGTACGTACTGTCTACAAACATGAGGACTGAACCTGACAGAGCTCTCGCCCTGGACTTCTCGTTTGTATTATTTTATTTTATTTGGGGCAGGGTCTTTCTATGTAGCCCTGGCTGTCCTAGATGTCACTATGTACACCAGCCTGACCTCAAATTCACAGAGATCCCCTGCCTCTGACTCCCCAGATGCTGGGATTAAAGGTGTGCGCCATGTCCAGCTGCATTAATTACTTTCAAAAGATGACTATCATGTAGATAAATCTTTCATTTATAGCTGNTGATTGATAAGTTTTCTGTATACAACTGATGCCAAAAATCTTTAATTTTCTTAAGGATTTATTTTATTTTAAAGTGTGTGTCTGTGTGTCTGTCTATCTGTCTCTCTTTCTCTCTCTCTTTCTCTCTCTCTCTCTCT
>LZPO01066289.1:288883-309450 GCA_001675575.1 Neotoma lepida
AGATCTCCAGCACCCATGTTTTGTGTTGTGTTGTGTTTTTAAGGATGTAGAGGTGTAGACCTGTAACCCCAGCAGTGGGGGAACTGAGGCAGGTGTATTCCTGGGTCTTCTGGCCAGCCAGTTTAGCCAAAAANNGTGTGTTCCAGGTTCAGAGAGACCTGGTCTTTAAAAAATGGTGGGGAGCAATTGAGGAAGATACACTGACATCTACCTCTGGCTTCCACACACCTGAACAGGTGAATGAACCTGCACATGTATGAACACATGCATCCACCACAAACACACACATGTGTGCTCATAGAAGAAATGAGAAATGCAAAAGGGAAAGTATTAAATTTGTTTTGTATAGAAGGAAACCTCAAATAACAAACAGGAATTATATAGATTGTAGAAATAACAGATGGAAGCAAGAAGCATGGCTTGTTTTCTTGTGAACGTCCCCACGTGGACTTTTTAGAATGGCATCTTTCCAGTACCAGGGGTTGAACATAGACTTGGTGCTTGGCAAGTGATCTCACTGGGCAATAACCCCAGGCCTTCAACACGATTCTTCAAGATTAGTGCAGCCAATTTGTCTCACAGTGGTCTTGAGGAATATTTCAGTTGGGGTCAATCCTATCTGTAGTGCTAAGCAAACCTGAAAATGTTAGTGTCTTAACAAAACAATAATCATTGCCCCTCCCAATTATGAGTCCAATGTAAGGGTCTTCCTTAGTGGGTACCATCTCCATGAAGTTCTATAATACTTGTTAAATAAATCACCTAAAGAAGTGTACTCAAGGCTTAAGTGACCTGCATTAGGATTCCACCAACCTCTCAAGTCTTGAGGTCCTTTGCCTGTGGCTGGCTGTGGAAGACCACCAGGGAAGGAATGTTGATTCCAAAGGTCCACATCCACAAGTGGAATCTATCATTTCTGAGCTAGGAATCATAAAGAAGAGCAAGTAGCTTCAGGAACCCAGGACCCTTGTAGCTCAGTGATGAGTTGCCCTCAAAATTTGCTCCATGATCTAGCTACTTGGCTGCTGGAAACCGGAAGAACCACTGGACTCCATCCTGAGTACAAGTCGTGACCCCCTCCGTAGTTAGTTAATCTCCTTAGGCAGTCCGACTGGGCAAGGAACAAACAAACAGCGACAAAACAGAAGTAAGGGCATACACAAAGTGTCAAGTGTGCCTTAGCTTTCTCGTCTGTAAAGAGGCGATCGTAGGAGTACTTGCTTCATACAGTTTCAGGAAATGAAGAGTAGGCTGTCTAGAGGGGTGCCTGACTTACAGTAAAGGCTCAATAACAGACAGCAATGGGAAGAAGAGGCCAGGGAGAAGGGATGGAAAAGGAAGGGCTCCTTGGAACGGAAAATTTACCAAAGCGGAAGCTTCTACCTTTTTCTTATTGGTCTGGACTTAGTCACATGACCACACATAGCTGCAAAGGAGGCTGTGAAATGTAGTCTTGAATTTTTTCTAGGGAAGATTTAAATGTTTGCCTAGAAATCAGAACTTCCTTCACCTTTCATGGGAAAATAAAAAAATTTTTTTTGAATAACCAATGGTTTTTACCACAGTCACCATCAGCCTAGACAAGGCTCCCTTTCCACAGCTGCTAAGTTCCTGATTAGTGGGCAACACCTTCTGNTTTAAAAGACAGGACTGGCATCTGAGACAGTTTTAGCTAGAACTGTGGAGACAGCTTATCATCCCATCATCCCTGTGCTTACGTCTTCAGGGAACCCCAACAGGAGTATCCTAGAAACCACAATGTCGGGTACTACTTTCATATGGCTTGAATGNCTCATTTCCAAATACGTGCCATCTGTCAGGAATTGTGCAGGGATATGAACCACCCCCAAGACTAAAGATAAGGCTCTTACCATAGGCCTTACTCCCTCAAGTCCTTCCAAAGCATTAGGCAGGAAGTCTGTCTTCACCCACGTCTCAGCTACTTCTTCTTCTTTCCTTTATTCTTTGACCCATGATGACACTCAGTTTCCATAGTGCTTCCCTGGGTTCCATCCCCACCTGGGCTCCACTCCTGTCTGTCTGCCCAGGCCTTGCCTCCCCCGTAAGACTGGGTGTTACGGTTTGATTTTTGTATTCTCAACCCAGCTCATATGTTGACGTCATAACCCTAGTGCCTGCCAGTGTAATGTCATTCGGCAATAAGGGTCACTCCAGATGACTGCAGGAGGTCACACTGGGTAGTTCCCACAGCCGTATGACTGATGTCCTATAAAAGGGAAATGTGGATCCTGGGGAGATAGTTCAATTGGTAAAGTGTTAGTTGTGCAAACAAGAGGACCCAGGTCTGGATTCTCAGCACCAACATAAAAGCCAGGTATGGCAGCATGCATCTGTAACCCCAGCACTGGTGAAGACTGGCAGATCCCAGGGCTTTCAAGCCGTCTAATCTAGCTGAAAGAGAGACATCCAGGATCAGTGAGAGACTATATCTGCAAAAGTAAGGTTGAAAAGGATTGGTGAAAACATCCAACATCGAACTTTGGCCTCTATATGAGCATGAACGCACATGTACACATAACCACACACACATGTGTGCACACATGAACAAGTATACTCTCTAGTACACACACACATACACACACACACACACACACACACACACACACACACACAGAGGAAATTCAGATCCTGAAACACAAAGGCTTTCACTGCTCTCAGAAATAACCAACATTACCAATGTTTAATCTCAGGAGGAGCTGGAGAAACAGTTCAACAGTTAAGGGCACTGGCAGCTCTCCTGGAGGACCCCAGTTCAAATCCCAGCACCCACATGGCAGCTCACAACTGTCTGTAACTCCAGTTCCAGGGTATGCAACACCCACACACAGACATGCATGCAGGCAAAACACTAATGCACATAAAATAAAAATAAATTAAAAACAACAACAAAACAACTCAGGCTTCAGAACAGCAAGACAATGAACATCTGTTGTGTGAGATGCAGCCTGCAGCTTTTTGCTTCAACAGCACCCAGGAAACCAACATACCTTGCCTGTTCTTAGCTCACCAGAGAAGAACTTTGTCCTGGTTGACCAGGCTGGGATTTTCCCAGGTGATCCCAGCCTTCAGCCCCATCCCTATGTTGACTTCCTCTTCCCAACTCATTCTACTGACACCTGCTGTATCCATCTGCCATGCCCCTGCCTCCCTGGGCTTCTTTCCCTTAAATACTCCAAGTACTGCCTTCCGACACACCTGGGATGGGCCACCACACTCAAGGACCACACCTCCACTGTAAGACTCCCTCTCACACAAAACGGGACAAGCAACATTTCAATGGAAGCCAGTCTTTCACCTCCTCCTGGGCCTTTATTTGTGCCCCAGAATGGAATGGGGTTGAGCAGCCTCTGAATGGAATACTGACAGCCAATGATTACACTGCTTTCCTTGGAGGAAGGACTTGGCCAGAACCAAAGCAGAGATGGGTTGTCAGCAATCCTTCTCAGAACTTCCAAGGTATCTGAAATGCAAGCTGCCTCAGCTGTTATCTACAAACATGCTTTCTCCAGCAGTAGAAATGTGATGGTTAATTTTGATTGTGCACTTGACTGGATTTAGAATCACCTAGGAGACACACCTCTGGATATGTCTGTAAGGGTATTAGGATTAACTGATCAAGGAAGACCTGAATGTGGGCGTTCATCTCTAACTCCTGCGTATGAATTCAACATGAACCGCGCCCCCATGCTCCTTCGGCCAGCCAGAGCCTCTCTCACTGAACCACTTCCCTGCTTTGATGGACTGGAGCCTCAAACTGTGAGCGGAAACAAACCGTTGGTTTTTTTCCTTTAAGTTGCTTCTTGTCCGGTGCAGTTGGCCACAGCCATGAGAAAAGTAACTACTGTAGGAAATAAGTGAGTTTCATGCAGCAGAAACCCAGGAAACAGAATGGAAAGGCACATCCAAGGAGTCTGACCATATCCAGAAAGGAAGTCCATTGAAAAAGGAAGCAATTTGAGCCATGGTGCAAATGTCATGTGCCCCAGGCTTTCCATGCAGCTGTGTTATCAAAGATTTACTTCCTTAAATATCCCAAGAATTCTGAGCTCACAAAACATGGTCACTGAATGATACAGAGTTGGAGAAGAAAACCCTTACTGATGGATAGGCTTGGGAGCGGAGAGGAAGGTCACTGACGGGTGCTGAGGAAAATGAGACAAGGACCACATGCTGATGGAGCAGCAGATCCAGGGAGGTTAGTATTGGGGCAGGAAAAGTGGCTCCATCCCTAGACTATGAAGCAAACGCTTTCTAGTTAAATGAGCATCGACTGCAGCTTTGAACTGGAAGACAAGTCCTAGATAAATAATCCAAGAGGGGACTTCCAGAAACAGCCACCAAATGCCCCATGTGCTGCTGAGAGTGTAGAACAAAGGGGGCACTTTGGGCCTGTGACACTGTCTTTCACCTCCAGGGTTCAGTGAGAGCAGAAGGCAGAAGCAACACAGGGGACTTGCCCAAGAGCTCTCCCCAGCCATGGGGGACAAGCAGCAGGCCACAGACTTTCTTTCTGACTAGTTCTATTTGCGGGAGCCGTGAGAAGTTTCCACCTTGGGCTGGGGGCTGTGTCTCCTGGGTGTACTCTAGGCTGAGCTCCCAGGTCTCCGTTGAGTTCTGCAGGTCGAAGGTTTACAGTAACACGTGCACTCTGGTGCCGGGCAGCCATGTTGGGCGTTCAGGCTGTTCCCATGAAGAGATGCAAGGGAACATGCTTTCCTTGGTCTGTAGCCTCACTTCCAGGAAGAGAGAAGAGGTAAGGAGCAAAGAGCAGGGACATTCAGTCTGCATTGCATCCAAGTTGTATTTTGTTTTTATGTTTTTAATTTTCAGATGAATAATTCAGTGGCTATGCCAAGGTTGAAATATTTTTCTGTTTTCAGTGAGATTGTGAGAAAAGGAAATGAATTTTAATGAAATGTTTTGGTTTACTTTATCTGAGGCTCTCAGGGTAGTGGGATTCCCATGCCCTAAACTGATGTCAGTTCTGTAGCTTCTTGCCTGAAAAAGAAAACAGAAAACCAGATGGCCACCCTGCTCAGCCCCCATGGACCCTCCGGTTGCCTAGATGGACAGACCCACCTGTGGGCATGGGGCTGGTAGACCACTGAAGTCGTGATACTGCCTGTGGTGGTTCTCTCAGGTGCAGAGGCAGATACACAGGTCTCCATCCATGACTGGGAAGTACCTGCCTCAGATTACCAAGGCCTGGCCATCCCTGTCTGGTCAGGCTGTTCTGAAGCTGGCACTTGGCCAAGTATTTTTAGCAGAGCAGAAAGAATGCAAGCACCCCTCAATTCTGTAAACAGGATTGAAAAGAGGGAGAGAAAGGTGGCCAGATCTCCAAGGGGAAGACGGAGCTGTCAGTCAGGTGGAGGTGACATCACAGGCATCTGAGCATATGCCAGAACATGAGCTAATTCATAGCTTCGGGCTCAGGACATGTTTTTAAGCAAAGGTTTGTGAACAAAGGCAGCAGCTAACAGCAGACCATGTGGATTCCCTTACATAGGATTGTTGACGGGTTTTCTCCAGAGTCAAGAAGCCACCTGCCCCAAGTGAGATGTCATCGATGGATCACTTAAAGGAATGATTTGCGGAGCCCTTCCCTAGCGTCAGCATGGAGGTGGTTTTGGGAGATGGAGAGTTGAGGATAACCAGCCCCTGCCTGCCAGGGCTTATGAAAATAGGCTTGCCAAGATAGAGCCTACGCACACGAAACCAAAAACCCTCTGTCATCAAGTGTTTCTTGCTTGGGCTCTCAGTGACCATCCTGTCTAGGGTCACCTTATGTGGAGATCCTAGTGAATGTCTGAAAAGGACAAAGAAGGGTATCTCTTGAAATAACTTGGCTATAAAAGATTTATGTGGCCACAGGAAGCTGGTCGTGAGTCTCTCCCAAACGTTTGGCCATTTAAGGTTTTCAAAGTACCTTCTGCATGACATACATAATCCTCATTGTGGTGAAGGTCACTGGCAACCTGGAAAGGACATGGGGACTTCCCAGGCCCTCTAAGAAGAAAGAGATCAGGCAGAACACGTGTGACATTAATAATCTGAAATGGAAACCAAACCAGAGCCTCACGTTTCTCATTCTCTTTCTGAGTCCGACTCCCTCCAGGAGACAAGTCCAAAGCACCCTCATGGCTGTCATTGGCATCCTTCCCCCAAGCAGCTAGCCAAAGGATGGATGCTATTGTTCAGCTTGCAATTTTCTCTCTTCCCTGGACCCCAACTCCTACTTCTCCACCCTGGGCTTTTCTTTCGCCCCTACTGCACATGCTATCAGCTGTCAGCTATGCTTAATCACCTGTACTTGTAACGCCAAAGCAGGAGTCCTTGTTCTCCCTCGAGGCTGTTAGAGGGGATCCCGAGAACTCAGCAGGGATAAGTCTGTCTTTATAGGAGTACAGGAAGGTGGTAACGTGGCGGGGAAGGTCAGGGAGAGTCCGTATAGATAGATCCGGCTCTAGAATGCATCTGGCTGTGGGAAAAGGGGATGAAGAGCGAAGAAATAGCTCNGCTCTGTGGAGAGCTGCAACGACGAGGTGAGCGGGACAAGGAAGAGACGCTCGGTGTTCTTGCCGTTAGGCAAGCTGTAATATTTATCCCGGCAAAGCAAGCAAGACTGGGCAGGAAAGCAGGGTGGGAGGTTCAGGAAGATGGAGCCAATCCTTCCGACGAAACGTATTTCACAGCTTAATAATTACCGTAGCNAGGAAGTAGCTAACTGTTCTGACCCATTTTCCGCTGCTGTAACAAAATCTTGGAGACCAGGTGATGTGTAAAGAAGAATGTTTCTTTTGACTGTTTGTGCTAGGGCGGGGGCGGGGGGCACAAGATGTGAAGGAAACCGTGTGGTGGTTTGAATGGGGATCGCTCTCAGGCTCACGTTTGCATGCTTGGTCTGCAGTTGGTGGAACTGTTAAGGAAGGATCAGAGGGTGTGGCCTTGTTGGAGGAGTGCCACACCCACGACGGTGTCGCCAGTGTGACAACTGCCTTCAGTTCGGTGGTTGCACGAGGAAGGAGGGTTTGTGCCCTGTGGGGCTAAGCCCTCGGGGGGTCCCTGGTTGCAAACAAGAGTCATGATTCCCGAGTATCATGTTTTTCGTAATGCCTACTGGCGCGGATGGTTGGCTTGGGTTTGCCTTGTACTTTTCATTCTCATAATTCTATTTACTGTATGTTCTCAAGCACATGCGCTTCCTAGAAGACCGATGAATGTATTGGTTAATCAGTCAANACAAGAGAAACTTGTGCTTCAAGCACCCCCCTGTGATTAGGGCTGCTTACAGAGTATTGAATCAGAGTCAGAAAAATTAGGGGAAATAGATGATTTCATAGATAAGTTAGAGTAGGAAAAATTAATGCTAGAAATTCCCAAAGAAACAGAAACAGAAATAATAATTCAACAATTATTAGGAAATCCACACTCCAGCCACAGAAATTCCAGGGAAGCAGAATTGCGCGCTTTGGCAATGATGAAGAAGGCAATAGATGGGTTAATCACGAAGGGAGAAGAAGGAAATGGCATGAGCTCCCTTTCATGAGCAGATTGCCNAGGAGTAGGCCTCCCTGGTGTTTGATAGAGCATAAAGAAAAAGAAAGAATNCTAAAGCAAATGGCCCCATTGTTCAAATAGGTNGAGTCATAGTTCAGGTTAAAGCCTAACTCTTATTTTGATCAATTCCTTTCTGGGGAACGAGACTTAGGACCACAAACAAGAGGCATTAAGTCTACAGAATTATCAAGATGCGCTGTGCAATCAAAAAATGATTCACTAAAAGGAAAATTCTGTGAATCAACCACAATAACTATTCTTTTCATGCTTTTGTGTTACTTTTAATTTACCTCAGGCAAGTTCCTTTGTAACTCACTATATATACAAAGCTTTGCACAAGTAAAATTACAGCAGTTTCACAGCATTCTCGTGTCTGTGTCTGTCTGTCACTCCACCGTCTCCCAGCTTTCCTGAGTACCTTCGCCCCGCNTCCCTCGGTCAACGACCCTCTCCCTGGGCCGGTCCGCAGCAGAGGAGGTGTGACACTGATGGTAGGCTTTGAGGTTTCAGAGGCAGATGCTCTTCCCAGTTAGTTCTCTCTGCCTCGTGGTTGTGTCTCANCATGTAAGCTCTCAGTTATTGCTCCAGCACCGTGCCTTCCTGCTGCCATGCCTCTTGCCATGGTGGTCATGGACTCACCATCTCTAAAGGTAAGCCCCAGATAAACTCTTCCTTCTATACATTGCCTTGGTTAGTGATTGGAAAGCAACTAAGATGCATAGTGCCAGCCTCATGTTAATTCCATCCCTAGTGGGAAGCCCATGAGAAGAGAGTACTAGAGCAGCAGCTTTGCTGCTCTCTTGGTGACTAATCTAGTTCCAAGTGACAGTGAATACTACTAGAATAAATGAGTGACCACCAAAATAAGTTAGAGCTAATTCTCATTTGCAAATGTATGTGACAATAAGCTCCAGGTGCATCAGAATTTGTTAAATATAAAAAAANTTTTGTTTTGTGAGCACATGTGGAGGTCAGAGGACAACTTGTAGGAGTGGGTTCTCTCTTCCACCATGTGGGTCCTGGGGATTGAACTCGGGTGCTCAGGCTTGGCAGCAGGTGCCTTTAGATGCTGAACCATTTCACCAGTCCTACATTGGAATTTAAATGTGAAGCCAAGCGTGGGAGCTCAAGGGGCTGAGGCAGGAGGATACCAAGTTCTAAGTCTGTGTGGGCCACAGAGTAAATTCAAGACCAGTCAGGCCAACTTAGTGAGACCTTGTCTCAAAATAAAAAGCAAAAAGAGGGCTGGACGCTGCAATTGAATGTTACAGCACCTGCTTAGCACGTGTGAGGCCCTAGTCTCTAATACCGCTGGGGGAGGGGTTAGATGNGAAAATGAAGTTATAAAACTGTAAGGAAATATGGACACATTTCCTCAGTGCCTTGGAGTACGAATGGCTTGCCTATGATTTAAAGATCTACCGCTATAAAAAAATCAATGCGATTATATACAAAAGCTTAACTGGGTGGTGATGGTGCATGCATTTAATCCCAGAACTTGGGAGGCAGAGGCAGGNAGATCTCTGAGGTCGAGACCAGCCTGGTCTACAGGGTGAGTTCCAGAATAGCCAGGGCTGCATAGAGAAACCCTGTCTCAAAAAAACCAAACCAGAAAGTTCCNGGAGAGGAAAAACACAATAGCNAAGTCAAAGAACAAATGGGAAAAAATATTCTCAATCCATTCTTCCATAATATGTAAAGAGATCTTGCAAATTGAGACTATGAAAAGCCAAACAACTAGACAAAGGCAAGCAAAGGACTGGGATAGCAACTTTACAAGAAGAAACACAAATCGATCTTAAATTAACAGAGGGTGTTTATGAAGAGAATGTAGATTAAACTACCGTGACACACTCTTTTCACCCAGCAAAAGATAGGAAAAGACACTGTCCTGTGGAGTCTGAGAGCAGACAGCTGGGGGAAATGCAAAGTGGTTCAACTCTCCTGGAGGGCATGCTCANGCATTGTGGTGGTTTGAATAGGAATGGCCCCCATAGACTCACGTATTTGAATGCTTGGCCCATAGGGAGTGGCACTATTAGGAGGTGTGGCCTTGTTGAAGGGGTGTGGCCTTGTTGGAGGAAGTGTGTCACTGTGGAGGCAGACTTTGAGGTCTTATTTGCTCAAGCTATGTCCATGTGGCACACAGTCTCCTGNTGCCTGCAGCTCAAGAGGTAGAACTCTTAGCTCCTTCTCCAGCACCATGTCTGCCTTGCACCACTATGTTTCCCATCATGATGATAATGGACTAACCCTCTGAGTTGTAAGTCAGCCCCGACTAAATGTTTTCCTTCCTTTATAAGAGTTGCCGTGGTCATGGTGTCTCTTCACAGCAATAGAAACCCTAACTAAGACCAGCATCCCTCAAATGTAACAGCACTGCTACCTCACTACCTTTGTCCAGCATTTCCAGCTCCAGAATTCTAACCACTACTACTCTGGAATGGAAATCTGGTGAACAAGACTCATTATTGTATGATTACTGGAAGAGGAAAAGGTGAAACACAGAAAAGTCATCAAATAAACCATGTGCCACTGTGCAACTTAAGGAAAAATGAACTGGAATCTCTGTATATCCTAGTTGGGAAATTCCTCCACAGTGTAGTTAGTGGGGGAAAGCCAGTTTTAGAACTACACTGTCTTTTCTTCAAGAAGGAGGGTACACTAACATGGCATGCTCACATTAGCATCCATTGCACAAACAACACTACCTACATANATAGGAAATTAATCTCTAAGTGCATGAGATGGGACAGAGTGGCCGGGAAGGAGACAAAGACAGACACTGGGCCTGGGTCCAGCTCCCCTGAGANGGATCCAAAGCTTTCCTTAAGCTCTCCCTGGAGAAATGAGAAGACAAAGTAAATTTCAAGTAAAAACTAGGGAAAAGCTAATAAGAAGAAATTCAGATGCAAAACAAAACTTCTCTGCAATGTCATTTACCCTGAACCTTTAGTCTAAGCCCCATCCTACATTAAGTCAGATTATCAACAAGAAACCCCAAGTCTGGAACTGGTGTTTCAAGTGATGAATGATTCCAGTTATTTTCTGGAGCTGCAGAAGCAGACACAGACAGGCCCTCAGAGCTTGCAGGCCTGTCAGCCTAGCCAAAAAAAGATGAATGGTCCCCAAGGAGGATCACCCAAGGCTGTCCACTGGCCTCCATACTCACATACATGGACCTGCATGCAAACATACACACACACACACACACACACACACACACACACACACACACACGCACGCACGCACGCATGCACGCACGCACAGAGAGAGATAAAGCAATAATTAGATTATATCATATATGTGGGAAGCACATATATATGCCTTCCATATTTCTGACATATATTATAAATATTTAAGACAAAGCAACATGTCACGATGTTTTAAAAAGAAATGAAAGATGTCTGCACTTGTGTCTTCTGTGTTTCCTAAGCAAGCACTATATNGCAGGTTCTGTGGACCCTGCTAGTCCCCTGGCAAAGCACCTTTGGTAGGCTCTGTGGCTTTGATGGCACACTGTGCCTCACACCATCACGCTCACAGTCTATGCCCAGGCCAAGCAGATCCTGTTCATTTCTTTGCCCACATTTTCTATCCACCAGATGCCAACCAGGGCTTTGTCAGCGGGGGATGATATTCCCCTCTCATCTGGGCAGCTACTTCTTTTGCCACATGCCTCACTCAGCTGAGAAACAGAACTTCTGCAGTGGCTATGGCTGCCCAGAGCTGCAGAGAGCAGGTACATGAGGCCATTGATCCCAGACACAGAGTTTTTTTTGGGTTGATGGAAATGTTCGAAAGTTAAATAATGGTGATAGTTACACAATTCTGAAAGTACTAAACAAAGCCTACTGAAGTTTAAAAGGCAAGTTTTTTTAATGCCTTCTTCCAGGAAGTCTTCCTTGGTGCACAAGCACATCCACTATGTCATGAGACCCTCCTACCCACCAAAGCAGGCGCCACTGTTCTCAGGAGTAACTGAGTCATACATTTAGGTACTGAGAGCAAGGTTGTGGGAGGACTGTCTCCTCTGTGGAGAATTCTAAATCAGCTAAAAGCTGCTCCCACCTCCTTTGCCATGTCCTAAGAGTTCACAATAATGTTATTGATAGAATATATTTCCCAGGCAGAGAAGATGATTCAGGTCAATAAAATGCTGATGGATTACTCAATTTATACCTTTTCAATTATATGATGGTGTGAAAGCAGTCCACAGGCATTGGAACTGGGCTTGGAATTTGGAGTCTTGTTTTCTTTTTCTGGATGCTGGATAGCCATGGTGAGTCTCACGATAATGACGGTGAACAAATGACGCTCTACTGTGCTGTGATGCCAAGCTGTGATGTCGGTAGGCTAGGCGAATATACTGCATTTGCGATTTATGACACAACCAACTGTCCAGCTGCCCCCTCATTGTAAACTGGGGTGCATCCATATACGTACGCATCAAATTTCAAAGTGGTATCATTTATCCTTTAACAAAACAATGCTATTCTATATGCAAGTTAGTTCAAACAATTCCCAAGTCCCTCTGGTCCCACAAGACCCTTCTGCTGTGGACTTCTGTCTGAGAAGACTTCCAGTGCTTGGGTCTGTAGTAGTCCCATGCTACCGGCCTCATCTGTTTTTAAAATGTACACCCAATGCAAACATCAATAGCAACCTGAGTAATGAGAAAAAAAACAGAACTGGGTGTCCTTCAGTGTTCCCATTCTATGTGATCACGTGACTTTTGGTTTGTGTATTAAAATTTAAGCTGGGAAGCAGTAAGAGGTAGGATGTTTCCTGTGGTGGGAACAGGTTTTAGTTCATACATGAAATATGTTACTGTTGTTTTTATCTAAGTTTTCTATTTACCAATGAAGACTCAGGAGTCAGCTGTCGGATCAGAGAAGCCAAGAAGTAACCAGCTGACCTTCCTTTTTGGCTGGAGACCCAGCAAGAAAGTGTCTCTCCACCTGTCCCAAACCCTAAAGGACCTCGAATCTCTAAGTCCTCCCCTACTCCTTCCTGGGCATCTATCCATCTTCCTAGTCCTCCACACTCTCTGTGGCTAATACTTGTCAACTAGTTGCTGGCTCCACCCCTGATCTAAGGTTAATTTTATTAACACAATCTAGGAATTTCACAGTGTGATCAAATATCCCACAACATGTTACTGACTTTGACATTGAAGAGAAATTATTTTGTTTTAAATTCAAAACAAAACAAGTCACTATAACAATGCTAGGTGCCTAAGTTGTATCTCTTAAAGATTATTATTTTATTAAAAGCATTTAGTTAATGAACAACTATTTACATTGAGACTATATTATTGAAACTGTAATAAAAAATCAATACTTAATGCTTGCTCAGTACTATAAAAATAATAGAGTAATGGCATTGGGATTTTTCCCTTCTTTTTCACAGTTATTCTTGTTTACTTATTTNTGGCAACATTAAGTAAATATTCAGTTCAAGGAAATTTTCAGTTGGCATTTCTTTTCTGGCTATTTTTGTTATTAATTTCATTTTATGATTATTACCAAAACCATTTCAATCATATAGAGAAAGGATTATTTCCTAACACTCCTCTCTATTCTAATAAATTAAGTATTAATTAAAATATTAAAAATTAATATTTATGACAAATCTGTTAATGTGCTGCTTGAATGTGTTTCTAAATATTGAGTGTAAATATATTTACATATTGAAAATATTCATATTAATTTAAAATAGTCAAGAAAACAACCCTTAGTGTATGCTTTTGATAAATTGCTAAATTAGATAAATTGTCCTGGTGACTTATTTGGCATGAAATTGCTTTCACCCTATAAGATGGACAGTGTGTCTCTGTGGAAAAGCTGAGGTAGAGAGTATGTAGAATAATTTATCAGTGGTCAGAACACCAATGAGAGGCTCTCTGCTCAGCACCAGGCCCCTCTGACTTTCCTGGCCATTATGCTGGATGCCCTCCTCACACATCTCCCACTATAACTGCAGTTGTCCACAAGATGCCACCGGAAATGCTGCTGGCATAAAGACCAGCAGCTGAGAGGATCAGAGACTCTGGTCTGCACCTGTGAGTCTGGACCTGTGAGTCCAACTACCATGTCAGCCAGGAATTAGAAATGGAGAGGCCACCCCACCATCNCCAAGACATGCTTCTTGTGAAGTGCGTGGGCTCTCTTGGGTCAGATTCTCAGCTATGCTGGCGTTCATTTCTGCCTCATACCCTTTGCTCTCACTGTTCTTTTCTGTGCCTTCTACCTCTGACTCAAGATAACTCTTCCTCCTGTTACCTTGTCAAAGAGGCTCACCTTCAGTGAGAGATGGTGGCTCACACCTGTAATCCCAGCGCTTAGGAGGCAGAGGCAAGGGAATTGCTGTGAGTCTGAGCCAGCCTGAACTACATAGTGATTTCTAGGCCAGCTTGGATTACTGAGTGAGGCTACGACTCAACCCCAAGCCACAAACAAGCAGACAGGCAGACAAACAGCTCACATTGACTACCAAATGTAAAATGACCCTTCCAATCACTAACCAATCACTGAGCATTGCCCTCTTTCATTTATTTTATAACCTACAGCATGACTTTGCTCGATATTCACCTGTCTCTATTTTTTTTTTCACTTTCTAGCTCTGATATCATATCAACACTTAGCATACAACTGGCTGCTGGTAATCACTTATTAAAGCATCGAAAGAATGAATACATGAAGGGTTAGTAATGTACTATGCAAAACTGAGCCACCCTGCATTCAAAGGGTGTGGTGAGGGGCAGGGCACCCGACTGCTGAGCCTGAACTGCCAGGGACAGGGTCAGGCTCCACCCTACCATTAGTGCTGGGCAAAATGCTAGCACAAGTCTTTCACAGGTGGTTTTTCCTCAGCCTTTTCCCTGGACCCCAGGGGTAATGCAGAGACCAGTCCTTGAGGAAGGCAAGTGGGAGCAGCTGTCACAAGCCTGNCCTCAGAGTCAAGGGGACCACCCTGGTTTCATGTCCTACTATAGGACATCTTAGCACATCTATACACCACCACTCCCACTGTTCTGTGGAGACTGGAGACCTGACAGTGAGCAGAGGTTAGCCCACAGCAGAGTCCAGTGACCAAGCCTCCATAGGTTCCTATACTCTCAGTTCAAGAGAAGCAGGCAGAAGAAACGAAACCACCCTGACCTCCACTGTCTGAGGTTTTCTCCTTCCCCTCCCAAATCATTAACAAAGAGTGACACTGTAGTATTTATCAGAAACTCTTGTCTCCTAAGTGGTGGTACAGAATAATTATCTCAGCATGCAATCAGCGCAGCGATCTTCTTCAAAGCAATCTGTGGCAAGGATATGCATTTTTAAAATAGATTAGATGTTCAAGAGCTTTGCCTCTTAAACCTGGTCAGAAGGTATTTACCACTCACCTGGTGAGATGATGCCTGTCTCCAAGCCGGATTTCTCTTTCATTAGGTCTTACTTAATTGAATCAAACAAAGTCATTCTGGGATTGTCCCAACAGAAAACCTTTTTATCTCCTGGTGAATGTGTCTTAACAAGCCCCTAAAGTAAATCAAGCCAGGATTCCACTCACTGGAGCCCCAATTCTCCCCGCCCCCCAAGCCTACCACCCTTCTTCATCTGTTTGTCTTGTCCTGAGGAAATCGCTTGTGGAGTTAACTGTTGCCAAGGAAAGCAACAAGTTGTCTGGTAGGTTGTTGTTTATTTTAATATTAAAGAAAGACACATTATTCTCACTCCTTACTTCCCAACCCCATCCTGTGTGTCTACTGGGGATGGAACCAAGGATCCTGTGCATGTTAGGCAGGGGCCCTATCACCTTCAGTCCCCTGTAGTGATACACTGTGTATCAAATAAAGCTTGCCTGAGGATCAGAGGACAGCGCCAGCCACTAGATTAAACATAGACGCCAGGCAGTGGTGGCACACACCTTTAATCTTAGCACTCGGGAGGCAGAGATCTGTCTAGATCTCTGTGTGTTCGAAGCCACCTTGGACTACATGAGATTGACTCAGTCTAGGAGAGAAATAGAGCCAGGCAGTGGTGGCACACACCTTTAATCCCAGTACTTGGAAGTCACACGCCTTTAATCCCAGCACTAGGAAGAAGTAATATGGCTGGGCGGAGAAAGGTATATAAGGCCTGAGGAGACAGGAACAAAAAGTTTTTTGGCTGAGACCCTTTAGGATAAGGACTCAGAGACATTCAGTCAGAGGATTTGTGGAGCTGGCAAGGTGAGACGTGGCAGTGGCTTGTTCCTTTGTGTCTCTGATCTTTCAGCATTTACCCCAATATCAGACTCCAGGTTTTTTATTATAAGACCTTTAGAAATTCGTGCAACAGTTCCCTCCCACCCTCACCCCAAGCTATTACTATGTGGTTCTGTCTGACCTGGAACTCACAGAGATCCCCTACCTCTGCTTTCTACGTGCTGGGATAAAAGGTATATGCCACCACTATCAGCCCTCGTCTTTCTATTAATAAATGAGTCGCCAGTAGCTGGAGTATGCTTGCAATGCTGTGGATCACTGCATACAGTCAGGAGTGGTGTACTCATACTTGGTTGGTTTTCTCTGGGTTGGATCTGTAATTTCTGTGCATTCGATTGCACACGTGGAGACCAGGGGCTGAAGTCAGGGTTTCTTCAGTCACTCTCCACCTTATTTTAAATTGAGTCAGGCTCTTTCACTGAGTCTGGGGGGTCACTGATTTGTCTGGACTGGCTGGCCAGAGAGCCCCCATGGGTCCTCCTGTCTCCATCTACCCAGTGTTGGGATTACAGGTGCACCCCATTTTCATATGGGTGCTGGGGATGGAATTCAGGCCCAAGAACTTTGCTAACTGAGACATATCCCAGGTCCCTGGGTCTAGAATTTAAAGCTCTGTTCTCCATTAATTAATGGCAGGGCAAAGAGGATGTCTTTGCAAAGTCCTTACAAAGATTTGCAGGGCTCATCTCGGAGGTCAGGATGCCTGTCTCCCTTACACACGTGCTCCTGGGGACCTGGCTCTCTCCAGGCTGGGAATATAACTCAGGATCTCACATGGACTGGACAAGTGTTCTACCCCTGAATTATATTCCCAGTGCAGCCCCTGCTTTACTAATACTCAGGGTCATAGAGATGGGGCCTGAGAGAAGCTGTGAAATAAAACGGATCAGCAAACCAGATACTTCAGACCCTAGAGGCAACCCCACCCCAGGATAGCTTTATGCAGCTTCCCAAAACAGTCCAAAAATCTGGAATGTGGCTTGAGGGGGCTTTTTCTCCACCACTCCCCTGCTTCCAGCCTAGAAAATTCTAAGGTTTTGTCTTTAACACTTTGGCAGTGGGTTTTCTCGACTCCACCTAAACTCCAATTCGACCCCAAATCAGCAGCAGCCAGAGCTCACCCCTTGCCTCCATCATCGGCCAGGCTGCCATTTCCTCTTCTTGTTCAGCCTAGTATCAGATGTCACTGGGGTAATGCAGCGCTACCTCGGCCCTACCTTAACCGCGCCCCAGCCAATTCAGTCATCTGACCTGTCACGTGGCTCGACGCTGTCTCCCTCTGCCCATCCTCCGTGATCCTTAGTGTCCCTCGGTCTTCCGCGAAGGGTACGAGTTACACAAAAGTCCGCGGGTACCCACAGTGCACGGAGAAGCCGCGTGAACGCTCTGACCGTACTGTCCGCTCTCAGCTCCCCACCCAAGTCCAGACACTCCGCCCCCCCCTCTCAACGAAAGGACCCAGGAAGTTTCTCTCATAAGAAATCATCCGGGAGCTGGAAATCCAGCAAAAGGCATTTTCCATCCCAGATCAGTGCTGTGTTCTGCAGCCGACAGGGGTGGGGATAGCCGGGGAGTCCTGGACTCGCGCATTATATAAACTTGGCGTTGGCTTTGGCTCCATGCTCAGCTTCAGTACTGCAGGACATTTGAAACAGATGGGGTGTGAGACCCAGCGGTTCCAGCTCCTCCCATCGTTTCCTGGCCTTGGCCTACCCAAGTCCACCAAAGTGTCCCTTTCTCTCCAGTCCTCCTATGACCTGGAGATGGCACCCTGAAGCACGAGGCTACCTAAAAGTGGCATTCTATTATTAAACTAAGGTGTTTCTGTCACCTCCCTGGTTCCCAGGCAGCATTTAGGAACACTTGGTTCACAGGAGTTTCAAGGAGGGGATCAGGGATCGGCATTCCTAAATTTCTCTGCATGCAAACGGAATTGCTCTGTGGAGGGAGATGCTTAAACTCTGAAAGCCAGATCCATGCTCACCGGAGTTGAGATGGGCTCCAGGAACAGTATTTCTACAAGCCACCAAGCCATGATGCTGATGTTGAATATTGTTTGTTCATTCCTCTTTGAGACAGGGTCTCACAATAGCCTAGGCTGGCCTCAAACCTGCAGCGATCCTCCTGCCTCAGCTATTTGAATGCTGAAAGTGTAAGCCTGTGCCACCACACCAGACTCTACTGTTCTCCTGAATTTAAAAAAAAAAAAAAGTTTGTCAAGCCCAGCATAGTGAGTGGCACAGCCCTGTAAACCTAGCCAGTTGGGAAGCAGAGACAGGGGGATCCCTGTGAGTTTGAGGCCAGTCTGATCTACAGATGGAGTTCCAGGACAGCCAGAGCTACATAATGAGACCTTGTCTGCGGGGGAAGGAGGGAGAGATTTGTCAGGATTGNGGCTGTGACTCAGTTGGTAGAGTTCCTGCATGGCATGCTCAAAGCCCGGGGTTACATCCACAGCACTTCATGACCTGTAATCTTATCTCTTGGGAGGTAGAATCATGAGGATCAAGAAACTCAAAATCCTGTTCAGCTACAAAGGCATTCCAGGCCAGCCAGGAATACATGAGACCCTGCCTCAGGAAAATAAATACATAGAAATAAATGGTTGCCAACCAACATAAGAGCATAACCAAGAAGTCAGAAGGCCAACCTCCTCTCAAGGAGTATCTGGCATGTCCGAGGCACACGTTGACAAACACAAATATGTTTGTTATAAATTATAACATCTGTCCTTGTGTGTGATGAAAGCCCTTTTTTCCGGAACACCACAGCTTAAGCGAGGCTCACTCTGGGAACATGGGAATAGAGTATTTCAGAGCAGCAGGTGTCTGCAGAGACTGGCTGGGTGCCAGCCTCACAGCACAGAGGCAGAACAAAGGTCAGTACAGTGTGGAGCTGACAGAGGACCTGGGAGGACCAGCATCCAAGCAAGCAAGCGTGACCCTTGCCAGGACTCAGGCTCTAGCTCTGCCACCGAAGAGCTGTGACCTGTGAACTGGGATCAAAGTCTGTTTTGCTGCAGGGATTCAGGTCAGAGTCACTCAAGTGTCCTGGCATAGCCAGAAGCCCAGCTTTGATCATTTATTTAGGTAGGAGCTCCTGTAGCCCAGGCTGGCCTCCAGTTTGCTATATAGCCTATGATGATTTTATTTTTTTCCTGTTTTTCAAGACAAGGTTTCTCTATGTATCCCTGGCTGGCCTGGAACTCAGAGATCTGCCTGCTTCTGCTTCTAAAATGCTTGGGNAAAAGGGGTGTGCCACCATGCCAGGCTGCCCAGTGATGAGTTTGGTCTTCTCATCTTCCTGCCTTCAGAGTGCTGGGGTGGGATTAGAGGAATGTGTCATCATACCTGGTTTTGTGTTGTGCNAGGGATGGAACCTAAGACTTTGTGTATGACAAAGAAGCACTCTATCAGCTGAACTACACTCCCAACCCTGGACCCCTAACTTCCAATCCAGATGAATTTTGTTTTTCTGAAGCTGGGGATGGAGCCCAGGGCCTAGTGTGTGTAAGATAAACACTCTGCTGTTGACCTATATCAACCCTCAGGTTATTTTCTTTAATACCAAGTATAGGATACTTAATATTTTAATAAGATTTGAACTATCCTGATGCAAAGAAGAAAATACAAAGGTTATCATACCTAGTCTCATCTACCACAAAAAAAAAAACCAAACATTTTTCAAATTTTGCTTCTTAAAATTGGGTGTGTAAAGGGGCTGGCCAGATGGCTCAGTGAGCAAGGCCCTTGCTGCTAAGCCTGACCTGAGTTCGATCCCAAGGTTTCCATACGGTGAAGCAAGAGAAGCAGCTTCTGAAACTTGTCCTTTCTGCTCTCTTTGCACGCGGTGGCACATACATGCCCACACATACACACATGATAAATAAATGAAATAATAAATAAATGCAAAACATCTAAAAAATAGGCTCATAAAAATAGTACATATTTAGGAGGAGGAGGAGGAAGGGGGAGAGGTGGGAAGAGGGACATAGGAGTAGTATACAGTAATGTACAGTATATACTGTATAAAAAGTCTTTATGTAACACAGTACCATGTGCAAGGAATATATACAATGAAAGAAATNTAATTGAACATGAGTGGTAGCCAATGTTTTCATATACTTTTATAAGGGCATATATGTTAAATCAAAGCAAGCCTATTTATCTCTTCTAATATTATATTCAAAATCCTTTCTAGCATTTTTGAAATACACAGTTCCTTATCACTAACTATAGTCACCTAACTGAGCAAGAGGGAAAGACTCTGGCAGTGCTAAGGGTAGAACCTAGACCCTTCCACTTGCTAGGCAAGCTCTACTGCTGAACTATAGCCTTCCTAGGTCTTCTAATAGGAGTTTTTCACTGCCCTGTTGTGTAGAAAATGTTTCTTCTAGGATATAGCAATCAGGACTGGAGAGATGGCTCAGCAGTTAAGCTCTTGCAGAAGACTCAAGTTTGGTTTCCAAACCCCACGTCAGGTAGCTCACACCTTCCTGTAATGCCAGCTCCAGAGAGATCTGACACTTCTGACCTCCATGGACACCTGCATGCACACAGACACACACAGACACACATACACACACACTTTTAATTTCAGCACTGGGTAAACAGAGGCAGGAAGAATTCTAAGAGTTTGAGGCTAGCCTAGGTTACATAGTGAGGTCCAAGAAGCCAGGGCTACAGAGTGAGACCCTGTCCTAAAATAAACAAACAAACCCACA